>JARHVA010001324.1:1365000-1685000 GCA_037957365.1 Torreya grandis
CTTGGTTGTAATTTATAACTTGAAATTTTTAAAATTACACCTCAATTTTTTATTTCCCATTTCTAATACACTAAGACACCTAACATAAAGTGTAATTTAGAGTGCAAATTACAAAATTACAAAATTGTGAAATTACTCCAAGACTTTGAAGTTATGAACTTCCCATCAACCATCAACCTAGGGTGAATTATTTAAAATATTAAGGTTTTTTTAATGGAAATGGGTTAATGATAAATAATTATTTAATTTATGAAGTTCAAAATTATATCTTGTTGAAGCCAAGCCATGAATCTAAGTAATGTCACACCTCAATCATACATCCACAAACGACAAACACCATCCCCATCTCATGAAAAATGGTATTCCTCTATGTTTCCATTTATTTTCCCAAAAAAAAATATATTTGTATATAAAAAGCATAGTTTACATTTTTTGTGCAAAAGGATAGGCTTTTTGGTTGCTCGTGTTGATCACTTTCATTTTCTCAAAGTTTGTCTACTTCCTTAAGTTTCTTCTCTTTTTCTATATATTAAGAATCTAGGGTTTTGAAATTCATAAAAAATAGTAAAATATTACCTCCAAGATTCCCCACATAGACCCACAAAGTTTTGAATTACAACATCAATTCTAAAACCCTTAGATTTATCACTTGAATTTACTACCCTTCAACTCCACAGAAAACAATAGTGTAAAAGTAACTCCAAATCTCCATCAAGGATTTTACCTATAATAAGAACTTAGAAACCCACTAGAGGTGTTATCAGACCTTGAAAGTGTGTTTTTCAAATATAAATCCTCTCAAACATTTCACCTACAATTATAAATCTAAAGGACACTTGAACTTTTACCTATGTTTTACAATCCCAAATCCCACTAACTTTGTAGTTGTTTTTCCCACATCAGATTCCCTAGAACCTATGCCTAAAAAAGAAATAAAATTAAAATACAAGGGACTTTGTGTCCCACTAAGCCTAGAATCAAACACCAATGAAAAATTAGACACAAACCTAGGTCACATAGACCTAGGTGATTTTTAGATAAGGGTAAATGCTAAATTCAAAAATGATTAGATTTAAAGTATTTATGACTATGGACTATCTCAATAAATAGATTTACCCTTATTAGTGTAGATCCCTAACCTGGTGCTCATAATGGCAAAGAACTATGATACAAAAAAGAGAAGTATTTAATGATAAGGTAAAAAGGATTCTAAACCTGGACCCTGACTTCAATGACTCAATGTTCCTAACTCCATAATACGAGAGTTATCTTTATATAACTCCTTACCCATCCAAGATGTTTTATCAGGATAATAACACTAGATGTCTCAGAGCAATTATTAAATAATGGATAAAATTTACTATCCCTACATCTACAAAACTACCCAAAACATTGATAAGAATAGACTTTAAGGATGAAGTGGATTTCTTAATCATACTCTTGCGTAGAGTCATTGAGAACTCTGATGCTAAGAACTTTTGGGATTGGATGTACCAATACATATGGGTAATCCATCAAAATAATTAGTACATCCATTATTCCAAGATGATAAGTGACTTCATCCATGAATAATTTATGGAAGTCAAAAATATAGGGAAGTTCTATATAACTTCATATCTAGTCTACATATTAGTAAAGGGGAGAGCCTTCCTAGGGTTGAAAATAGTGCCTAACAAAGTCAATGAGGTCTTCAATTATTACCCTAACCTCACCCTTGAGGTATGTATGCAATTTTTTAGAAGCGTAAATAATGCATTCATACACTACATCATAATCATTTTTTATAAAGAGATAGAAAAGAAGAGATTATCTGATGCTGCTACTTCAAAGATCATAAATTAGGGATATTATTTAATTCAATTCCTCACATACTCATACATCATATTAAAAGTATTTAGTGGTTGTCCCTACACCCTCCTAAGGTATGTATGTGATAAATGGGCTTTAATGGAACTTGTGATCCAACTTGTAGAGAATCACAACTTGTTATCAAGCAAACATAAGGTAAGAATTCATTTCCCTATTATAATAGGGAGGTATTTGTGCCCTTCCTTATCCAATTCCATGTATGTAAAAATTAAGATTACCTAGATGACCTTGATGCTCTCAAGGTAATGCCATTTTATGATTTAAATGGTATAATTATTAGTATGTTAGGGATCATAACATATTACCAAGTTCATTATTATTAAAACTAGTGGGAAGACCTATAAGATTAATAAGAAGTGAGAATGAAATATTATTCCAAGATGACCCTAGAGTAGCTCAAGGATTTTAACATGGTACCAGTCCCTGAGGACTTGATATATGATGAATCTCCAGTGGATATGGTCTATTATGATAATAATATATTTTCTCAACCCCTTCCATTAATTAGGTGGTCCATACTTGAGTCCTTTTCATTTATGGATATGACCACTAATGTAATAAATAGAAAAATTAATTGGCTTAGAAGTAAAAGGGTTATGGTGACCCAAGAAAACTATGAACATTAGTGATAAGTTAAGAGATTCCAAGGAAAAGGGTGTGCCACCAATAGTAGAAGGTTCCAATATTGAAACCCAAATAAAATAGGCCAAAATGTCAATGGTATCACACAAGAGAAATTAGAATATAAAATCTAAATGAGGTTAATCTAGTGACCAAGGAGCAAAAATTGATCAACCAATAGTAATTTACCTAATGATAGAACTATTATTAAATCACAAATAGTCTCTCCCCTATCTCTATCATTCCACCATATTAAAAACCTCATCCTCTTATCTCCTCTCCACCATCAACTCAAATAATTCCCCCTTCATCTTACTAGCTCACATGTGCCAATAACTCCATTGCCAATAGTTTAATAAACATAATTGGACACTCAAGATTCACTTCCACTCCTCTCTTCCACAATTTATCTTCATCCATAATTTCATTCCACTCTTACATAATCCCTTCGATCTCATCCATAATAACCACCACCACCCAATTAATCACTAACACCACACAACAATACATGGACGTGAATTTAGTTATCTTGAATACAATCCCACTATCCATCATAACCACTAGGATAGCTAATAATTCATTTTAATATCTTCTCACATTTCCCAATTATTCAACCTTCAGAGTCCCCACAAATTTTATCTATCCATTAATGGTTATGAATTCCACACTCCCATAGGTTCCCCTTTTTCAACTCCCTGTAACTACCTCTCCATTGGTGTCACTTGCATCTCCCACACCCCTCGTAGGCACATTCATTTCCACTAAATCCATTTCTTCCATTTCCACAATAATTTAGACCCCTAAAAAGGAGTTAGAGATATATGATATCATTGATACAACTATGGCCACTCAACCCACATATGGAGAAGAGATTTCCAAAACATCAATCAAGGACTTAGTGGCCATATTACTAAAAGATAAAACACCCATCATCATAACCACTAGTGTAAAAAATTTAGCTACATATTCACAGTTGGTAGTTCTAAGATAATAATATGCCACTCCAAGTTAGTGCAATTAGTGGGGAAGAAAGAAAAGCAAATTGTAACCCCTAGCACACTAGATTTTGGCTTTGTAGAGGTATCAAAGAGATCAAAGTTATCTCTTAGAATAATATCAAGAATACTATATGATTCAATATGGGATAAATATGTATAAATTGTAGTCCCCCCACAAGACAAAAAATATCTAGTGGTGGGGGGTTACCAAATATCCAAATTTCACCTAGGTCATCCTATAAGAGAGGGGTTCAAACATGATGTTCAATCAAGCATTAACTCTATTTTTGATAAAATATATAGTGAAAAGGTCATAAAGGATGAATTGAATAATAAGGTTGAATAATTGATGATGGCACTAAATAAGATCATTGAGCTTTCTACCCAATCAACATAATTTATTACTTAGATCTCTGATAGAGAAACACTTGATGTAGTGATAGATAATGCTAATAATGGAAGGAATACAAATGACTAGGTAGAGGAGATTTTTCAAAGATAAATAGATTAATTGAGTTATTAATGGACTACTACAAAGCTTTGAAATATGGTTGGCCATCTTTGAAGACATCAATGAGAAATTATCAGGAAGAGATAAAAAGGCTTAACCTATTCTACCCAAAGTTACAAGATGTTGACATGATTGAAAATAAAACCCTCATTGAAGAAAATATATTTGAAAATGATGTTTATCATGAGGAATTGGATAGGGAAGCTAACTTAAGCATAAGAATACTCATAGAGAGTATTAATAAATCTAAGGCTACACATGATAAGGTCACAGATACAATCTATGACATTGAAGAATTGCTTAATAAATTGTCATGTGAAGCAATAGATCATCAAGACTATATATTTTCAGTACAATAAGTCTAATACAAGTTAAAAGGAGTGGTCAAGAGAGAGTTGGCATGAGACACAACATACAACTTGAGTTCCATCGACTGATTTATCAAATATCATAATACACTAGATCATATGGGGAAAGATACTCAATTGTATAGGGTTGCACAATGGTAACTCTTTAACACACTTTTAGAATGTGAAAAATAAAATTATATTCATTTGGTCCTGATGAATATCATATCTTAGAGATCCTTTAAATCTTTGATCCTTATAATGAGAAAATATAGGAAAAGAAGGACAAGGAGTTTTTAGAGGTTATGGTTGTATATTAATTCATTCAATAAAATAAATTATGCATATTATATTTCTTTGTTGTAAAAAATATTGTAAAGTTATAGGTTTTACATTATAAATATCATTTTAGTAGTACTTTTTGAGAAAGAGCCTCTTGAAATTTTCAAGTACCTTTTTCATACATTAAAAAGTTGTGAAAACCAAACATATAAATTACACTTTTATTTTTGACAAATTCTAAGTTGCTTACTTATGAAAAACTCATGTTGTAAATTTCATTTCTAGTTTTTTAAAAATTGGATGACTTAATTTTTTTTTAAGGTCCCAATTGAAGAATACAAGTTAGGTTTTACAAAAATAACCTAATATATCTAAAAGCTTTCTATTGTTATATGTATGAGTTTATTTTGGTACCTCATTGCATGAAGAAGATAAAAAAATCTCAATTGATGATCATGAGGATGTTGCATGAAGATTTAGAAAATTTTCTCCATGCCTCCAGTAGTTTTTTGGAATGCCCAGTAGTTACATATTTTTTCCATCCATTTACCTTGCCAAAGATGACATTCCAACTGAAGATCATGCCCCTTTGTGAGGTTTTTAGATTTTTTCTTTATCTCTAACTAGGAGTAGATTTTTTGATAACTACTTATCTTCCAAGATATTATTTTGTATAAATATGGGTAATATGGCATAGCGCATTTATCTTTTCTTTTTTTAGAAAAATTATTCTACATTTTGAATAATTGATCTAAATGTTGTAACCTAGAGAATGAGAATAGATTGAAGTTTTGCCTTCTTTATGTATGTTATCTTTATGTATGAAAGGATATTTATAAAAATTTTGAATGATTTAATTCTTATTTTATTCATAAAATTTCACATGTGGTATTATTTTTCCCTTTTGAGTGATTATTTGATTAAAAAATAAATAATCTTGTTCCTTATATGAGAAATACCTAATATTACCTTTGGTTTCATATTTACATGAGTTGGTCCTCCAATAAATTTTATTATATCTATTATTTTATTATTTTCATACAAATAAATCATTAAAATCCACTATAAATTTTTGGTGCAATCACCATTTCCAATTTTGCAAACTCATTTCTAAAACTCTTTTCCTCATAGTTAAACCCTAGTTTAGAAGCAATATCACTAAGAAGTGGAATTTCCACATGAGTTAGTAATTTATTAGTTACACTAAAATTAGTGAAAGGAATATGACCTTATTTGGAGGTTCACTTAAATTCACTAAGGTCCTATAGCTTGGAGGTGATCCTATTGTATCATTAGATTTCTACACAACACACTACAACATAAGGATGGGTGAAAAATCTATGTGATAATAGTTTTTATCATGCCCAGTGGGATGAAAAAATTATTACTAAGAGATTGGTTCTATTCTCATAAATAATTATATGATACTCATACACATTTCAAAAGCACCTAGTGACTCTATTAGCTTACAAATCTAGGAAATCTAGGTTTACGTATGCCAAAGATATAAACAAGTTCATCTATTAAAGGTAAGAAATCTGAATTCAAAGAATTTTCATTTCCATATAAAAATAAATCAAGATCATTTTTAACTTACACTATAATATATCCTACAAATCTATTTAAATCTCCTATAAATACACAAAGTAGTTTCATACCTCCTATTATGACTCTAGGAAATCTAAATTTTATAGCCTTTAGTGGAGGTAGACCACTTTAGATGGCTTAGTATGATGATATAACCACCTTGGATTTGAAAATCCTTCCATATTTCATTGGTAAAACTTCCACCACTCTCATTTAACATATAAAGGACATTACCAATGTTTTCTCAGACCATAATGTAGTACAAGATAACGTTACAATCAGACTTCTTATCTCATCTTTTAAGGGTAAAGCCTTAAAATGGTACAAAATTTTGATTCCTAATTCCATCCATATTTTGGATTACTTAGGAACTACACTATGCACATAATTTGAATAAAAGAGTGACCACCTCTCCCTAGTTGAACAACTAACTACTATTCAATATGGTCCTCATGAGTTCATGAGTGATTTTAATTTCTATTTTTGAAAGACATGGAATATAATTCTAGTGTTGGTCAAGACAACCCTAACTAATGCTTTCCTATATTACTTAAGAGATTCAAATATTAATATAACTATCATGATTTAGTCAATGGGTGGAACCAAACTCCTTAATACCCATGAAATTAAAATAAGAGAAGAAAATTGCTTAATTCAAGATAGAAAAAAAATACCCTAAGACCTCCAATAGCATCTATTTCACAATGTACCCCAGATGCAAACTGTAGTTGTCCCAATCACCACCCCAAGTAAACCAATATATTTAACTCCTATTGATGATTTATATGAGGTTAAGTCATTGACTAAGAGCTTTGGTAATGAGTTGGTAGTAATGAAAAGGCATGAATCATATAACTATAGGCCTTATCAGCAATCTAACAAAACATACCAACCTAAAATACAACTATACAAAGGAAATTCATAGCCAAAAAGTCAAAATATTCAATTAAAACCTACAAATATCCATAATCTACCTACACTAGGTACTTCCAAAGTTATTGTACCTATTTAGAATAACCTAGCTAAGGAGTATGAGTGGTGTTACCCTTTTGCTCAACCACATAATCAGAATGCTTGTCCTAATGGCATCATTAATAAATCCTTGATGTTAAAATCATATCAAACACTCAATAAAATCAAGAAGAAGACACTTCCAACATAAAGATACACAAGAGCCTACTTAGAATAAGAGTACTCTTTCAAACTAGTAAGAGGATGACTTTTGTGGTGTAAATCAAGATGAAGTATTATTCAATGGTGGTGGTTTGGTGGAAAATAATACATGATATAAGAAGATGGAAATTGAAATTTATCAACCATAGGGTGGAACAAGCTACAACTTCTAAAGTTGTACAAGAATCTACAAAAGCAAACGTAGTACAAAGGCCACCCAATGTGCCAATGGGCTAGTCAAAAATAAAATTGTTGACCCCAAATCTAATGAAATAAGATATAGATCTAATAAAGGCATAAAAAAATGTTGATAAAATTAATTTTACTATTTTTTAACAAATTAAGAAAAATAATTTGAATCTCACTATGTGGGAAGCACTATCCATTCCAACATAAAGGGACTTGCTATAGGAAGCTTTGAAAAACTTGTAAATAATAGAAAAAGTTATGGCTAAGGGACCTAATGCTATATTTATTTTGTGTCAACCATAAAATAAAACCAAAGGAAACAAAAATGGTAATCCTCCCCATTTTTACCTTTCACTCATAGTTGGGAAACATCTCATTCATAATTACATGGTAGACTCAGGGGATAGAAATTTTGTTATACCCAAGAAAATAGATGATGCTCTTGGTATTAAGTATACACCTATATTAAAAGGTGTGGTTTAATTATATGGTAATTATGTTTAAATAATCAGGACTATATAAGGTTTAAACCTTACATTTGTGCATGTACAAACTTGTCAATTTCCCAAGATATATCAGTTATTAATCCCCTTATTTTGCTATCTACCTTTCCTAAGACTTTACTAAAAAAATGGGAGGGTATCCATCTACTGACTGATCCCACATGTTTCTTAGGATGATATATGAAATGAGAGAAACAATAATAGTTGAACCAATTTCTAAATACCATATTAAGCCATACACTCCTATCCTTGTCGATATGAATTGCACATTCCAAGATTAGGAAGAGGAGCTTGATCAAGAAGTTCAAACACCTATGGAAGATATCCTAGACACTAATTTAGATGAATGGGGATCAAATATCCAATTTTATTCATATGAATATGTACAATAAACTAGGTTGGGTACATATTAAATCCATGAAAATGATGTAATTATTTTGAATCTTATGAAACTAGCTAAGGATATTTGAGAAATGTGGCAATTATTCTTTGATGGATCGAGCAAAAATAATGGTATAGGTACAATAATTATTTTTATTTATCCATAAAAGGAGAGTTATTTTTATTATTTCAAACTTTAGTTCAGCTTCACTCATAATGTAGCTAAATATGAAGCTTTGATTTAAGATCTCTAATTGTCTAAAGAAGGAGGGATACAATCACTACAAGGATTTGGTGTAAATGAGTTGATTATTCAATAAGTAAGATCCAAAATCATAACCAATAATATCCTATTGACATATAATAAACATAGGGTTTAAGACCTATTAGAAAACTCTACCATTTTAAGCATTCAAATGGTACTAAAGGCACAAAACAAGGATGTTGATCGTATGGCCTCAGTAAGCTCCCAATATAACCTTCCTAAATAAATAAAGAAAAATAATATCCAACATGTAAATTTGATAGAAAGGCCATCTATTCTTGATAATTAAACCAACTAAAAAGTGTTCAATAGTGATTAGTAAATTGTGAAATTTTTGAGAGAGGAAGCTGAATTCTCTAATAGAAACCAGTCAAGACTCCAAAATCAATATGGATATCAAATAATTCATTTGAAGATAAGAAAATTACCCATGGGCCTTTTTAATTTAGAGAGTATTTTAAACTCATAATATCATCTAAAAGGTGAAAATAAGAATATCATAGTTAATGAAGAAGACTATGAGCCAGTAGTCATTTCAAAGGGTAAAACATTAAAGATTTGAAACGTATGTAATGTTTTTGAGAACATGATTTTATTGAGTTGTGTTAAGAATTTGATGATAACTTCACTTAGATTTATCAATATCTAATGGGGTTTTACCTTAGCTTATTACAAAACACAATATATATTGACATAAATACCAATCTTGTTAGATATAAATAGAGACCAATCAATCCAAAAATAGAACTCTTGATGAAGAGTGAGTTATCCAAATTGATAGAGTATAATATCATTTTCCCTATCAATCACTCATCCAAGGTTGTCAACTTTGTCCCTATAAGGAAAAATCATGGTGAAAGTAGGCTCTATGTAGATTTCAAGGACCTTAACATAGAATCCCTAAAGGATCATTATCCCCTTCCACCAATAGAGTAAATTCTTCAAACTACATCAAGATCTAAAAGTTTTTCCCTTCTAGATGTCTATTTTAGATATAACTAATTCCTAGTGTAGGAATCAAACCAGTTCAAGGCTACTTTCACTATAAAATTTGACATGTATGCATATAAAAATATGTCATTTTCTCTAACTAATGTTAGTTATATATTCCAAAGAGCCATGGGTATGTATTTTAGAGGTTTGATAAATGAGATGATCTTGGTATACCTAGATGACATCATTGTTTATTCAAAACATTACGATGCACACCTGGATGACCTTAGGAAATATTTTGAAAGGTGTAGAGAGTTTGGAGTTTCCCTCAATCCAAAAAGGTGTGTTTTTGTATTTCATAAAGGGAAACTACAAAAACACATTATTTCTAAAGAGGGTTTTGTAATAGACATGAAGATAATAAATTTTATATATGCACTATCACCTCTGAGCCATAAAAATGTGTTACAAGTTTTTAAAAGAAAGACCAAATTTGTAATAATGTTTATTCAAAATTTTTCCTCTATGGCAAAGCCCCTTATTTTTATGCTTAATAAGGGTATCATTTTCATCTAGACATAAGAAGGAAAAGGTAGTTTTAAAGCCATCAAGAAGGTTATTTCTCAGGATCCTACCCTGGTCAACCCCAACTATGAGAATGACTTCATTCAATATGATTTTGGAGGTGAAGGTAACATCTTATCTATTTTAACCCAACATATTAAATAATAGTTATAACATCCAATTCTTTCTTTAGTCAATCTTTAAAGGATTATGAAGAAAAGTATAGTTTTGTGGAGAAGCAAGTGTATTCTACTACTAATGCTCTCAAAAAGTTTAGGCATATATTCTATAACAATAAAATTTGTCTAATGATTAGTCATCAAAGTATTAAATATTTATTTTTAATGCAGGAAATAAATGAAAAAGAGTAGGATGGATCACAAAAGTCATGAAATATGAGGTGAACATAAAAATTACAAATCTTGTAAGAGAAAAGGGCTTATGTGAACAACTTGCCTCTAATATTAATACTACTAAGACAATATATAATTTGGTATATTCTCAAAATACATCCCAATCAGCCACTCCACCTTTATTTAATAGATGGATCTATGACATGAATATCTTCCTACAGACTAGTGAGTACCTATATGATTTCTAATAATCCAAGAAAAGGTATTTCAGACTCCAATCTATTCTTTATGTTCTTTTTTATGGAGTATTTTTTTAAAAAGATATGAATGGAGTTAGGATGAGGTGTATCGAGCATGGTCAAGTCCCCAAGGTGATTGAGGAATTTCACAATGGTCCATCAGGTGAACAATTATCTATAATAACCATGGCCATCAAAATACTAAGGGGCTATTATTAGCCTGACATATTCAAAGATAACCTTTGACAAAAAAATCAAGATAACCAAAGGACATGAAATACAAAGTTAAAATAAGCATTATGGGATAATAGGATCAACCCAAAGATATCCATTTGTAATTATCCATTTATGTTGGTATATGGAAGAAAAGCTAGAGTAGTTTTATCAATTGACTTACCATCTCTAGAACTTAATCATTAGTTGGAATTGATTGAAAATGATGAAATTATAGTATAATTGGTGGAAATCATGGATTTAGAAGATGTTAAGAACCAAAAAATTAATGTTCTAAAAGTAAATCAACCTCAAATAAAGATAACCTTTGACAAAAAATCATTTGATAGGAACTTTGATGAAGGTTACATGGTTCTAAAGTGAGATGATGAAAGAAGTAAATCAAGAAATCACACAAAGTTTGATGTAATATAGAGTGGTCCATACATTATTACTCAATGCAAAGGACTAAATTCATTCTAGCTATCCAAGCTCAATTTATCAAAAGTACCTATCCTAGTCAATGGGATATACCTCAAAGCTTACCTTTGAGATTGAAATTTATTCCAAAAAATATTATATATATTAGGTTTGGTTGTTTTTCCCAATAAGTGTTTTCACATAGGTCAAATCACTAAGATTTTTTCCTTCCTTAGTTTGTTTATGTTCTTTTTTACTTATTTAATTCTTGTTTAGGTAAATCTCAATTTTGTTCTTCCCTATTTAGAAGTGTGTTAAGCCTAAAATGACTCCATACCCAATGAACTAGAATGCTACTAGAAATAAACTGATTAACAGGCAATCACCCTATAGAGGTCACCAAAAATTTTAATATTTTAGCCACAATATGTCACAATATCTATTAACCTAGGGGAGACCCATTAATTTTTTATAAAAAGGCCTTAGAATGACCTAAATACCCTTTTATCATATCCTAATAGAAATTGTAGACCTAGGTGCAATTTGTAACTTGCAAAATTTCAAATTGCATCTAGAACCCACTTCCTACTTTACCCATAACCAGTGAAAACTAGAGTTTCAAATGCAATTTTCAACTTGAAAACTTTAAAATTACATTCTAACCTATGCTTCCCACTCAACTCATAACCTTCAAAATTTGGAACCCTGTTCATAATTTGCAACTATAAAAGTTGTAAATTACAAATGGAGCTCCATATTTTTTTGAAAACCTTCCCCAAAAAAATTGGAGATTTTAATGTAATTTTCAACTTGAAAACTTTCAAGTTGCTTTCCAACCTCCACTTCCCATGCATCACTCCTATTGAAAACTAGAACTCCAGTCATAAATTATGAGTCCCAATTCCAATCAATAATCCTTCATACAAAAATTGGAACCCAAGTTGAAATTTTTAACTTATAAAGTTTAAAATTATGCCTAAAGTTTTGCTTTCTATTTTCCAATACACCAAGATACCCAATGGAAAGTGAAAGTTACAGTGCAAATTGGAAATTTGAAAAATTGAGAAATTACTCCAAGACTCTAAAGTTCCAAACTTCCTACCAACCATCGACCTAAGGTGCATTAATTTTAGGATTAGTGTCATATTAATGGAAATGGGTTAATGATAAATCATCATTTAATTTATGAAGTGTAAAATTAAAGTGATGCAACTCCAAGCTATGACATCGAGCAATGTTGTGCCTCAATCAAATAGCCATAAACTATGAACACAATAACCATATCATGCAAAATGGTATTCCTCTTTTTTGCATGTGTTTTCCCAAAAAAATTATATCCTTATATTGAAAAATCTTAGTTTCCATTTTCCATGCAAAATTATATTATTTTTATTTGCTCACATTGCTTGCTTTCATTTTTCTCAAATTTTGTCTACTTCCTTGAGTTCCTTCTATTTTTAGTTATTGCTAATCTAGGGATTTGAAATTCATAAAAGATAGTCGAATATTCCCTCCAAGATTCCCCATATAGACCTATAGAGTTTTGACCTACAATATTAAGTCCAAAAACCATGGAGTTCTTACTTACATTTACTATCCTGCAACTTTATGGACAATCCTAGTGAAAAAGCAACTCCATACCCCCCATCAGGGATTTTAACTAGAATAACAACTTTAAAACCCACCAAACATTTTATCAGACCTTTCAAGTTTGTTTTTCAAGTCTAAATCCTACCAAACATTTCACCTAGATTTAAAGCATTTATGAATATGGAATGCCTAAAACAACTTTTCCCTTATCACTATAGATCCCTAAGTTGGTTCTCACATTAGTTAATCACTTTAATATAAAAGAGAGAGAATTACTAAATGAAAAGGGAGAAAGGATTCTAAACTTAGACCCTGACTTCATAGACTTAGTGTTCCTGTATCTAAAATATGAGAGTTATCTCAAATAACTCCCAACTCATATAAGAAGTTTTATCTAGATAATAAAATTGAATGTTTGAGGGTACTTAATACATTATGGCTAACATTTCCTAGGCCTACATATACAAGACTACCTAAAACACTATAAATAATAGACTTTAAGGACAAAGTGGGTAACTTAATCATACTCTAGCATAAAGTCACTAGAACCCCAATGCCGAAAAAAATTAGCATTAGATGTACAAATATATATAAGTAATCCACCAAAATAAGTAGTACATCAACTAAGCCCAGTTGATAAGTGACTCCATACACAAATAATTTATGGAAGTGTAGAATATAGAGAAGTTCTATATGACTTTATATCTAGTCTACATATTAGCAAAGGGGAGAGCCTTCTTAGAGTTGAACACAGTGCCTTACCAGGTTAACAAGGTCTTCAGTTATTAACCCAACCGCACCCTTGAGGAAAGTAGGAAAGATTTCATAAGGGTAAATGATGCATTCAAATACTACATCATAATCTTATTTGATAATGTGTTAGAAAAGAAAATATTTTTTGATGTTGTTACTTTAGAGATAAAAAATTGGGGATCTTATTTCATTCAATTCCCCACATGATCATACATCAGAGTATGAGGATTTAGTGGTTGTCATTACACCCTATCGATGTATGTAAGTGATAAATGGGATGTAATAGAACTTGTGAGGCGACTTATAGAAACTCATAATATGTTTTCAAGAAAACACAAGGCACAAATTCATTTCCCCATTAGTATAGGGAGGTATATATGCCCTTCCTTATCCAAATCCATGTTTGTAGATGCCTAGATGACTTACATGACCTTGAGATCTAGAGGCAAGGCCATTTTATGATTTAAATTGAATTATTACTAGTATATTGGGGATCATAACATATTCCCATGTCCCCTATTATGAAGACTACTATGAATACCTATAAGATGAAGAACAAGTGAGACCAAAATATTATTCCAAGATGATCCTAGAGTAGATCAAGGCTTTTAAAATGAAACTAGTCCTTGAGGAATTAATACATGATGAATCTCTAGTGGATAGGGTATACTATGATAACAAGATATTTTTTCAACCCCTTCCATCAGTTAAGTGGTCCATCCTTGAGTCCTTTTCTTTAATGGATAGGAAAACTAATGTAATACATAGAAAAATCAACTAGATTAGAAGTAAAGGGGTCAATATGACAAAGGAAACTATGAGCATCAGTGATAAGTTAAGAAAGGTCAAGGAGAAGGATGTACCACCAATAGTAGAAAGTTCCAATAGTGGAGCCAAATATAATAGATAGAAAGGCCCGGTATCACACAAAGGAAAATAGAAGCAAAAATATAAGCAAGGTCAATCTAATGGTAAAGGAGTAGAATCTAATCAACCAATAGTAATATTAGCTGAAGACATAGCTTCTATTAAAGCACAAAAACTTTTCCCCATGTCTTTATCATTCCATCATCTTCAATGCCTCCTCCTATTTCCACTCCACCATCACCTCAAATTCTTTCCCCCTCCATTCCCACTAGTTCATCTATTTGAGTAACTCCATTTCCAATAGTTAAATTAACATAATTAGACACTCAAGATTCACTTCCACTCTCCTCTTCCACAATTCTTACCTTTTTGATAATTATACTCCCCTCTTCCATAATTCCTTCCATCTCATCCCTAATAACCACCACCACCTCATTAATCACTAACACCACATAATAATACATAGTTATAAATTTAGTCATCTTGACTAAAATCCTACTAGTAATCCCAACCACTAAGATAACCAATGATTCATTTTTATATGATATCATCATTTCCATTTCTTCAAACTTGAGTGTCTCCACAACTTTGATTTATTCACTCAAGGATCTAGATTTTACACTCCCATAGGTTACACTTTTTCAACTCCCTATGCCTACCACTCCATTGGTGTCACTTCCATATCCCACACCCCTAATAGGCACATCCATTTCCACTTCACTAATTTATTCCATTTTCATAGTAACACAAACCCCCCAAAAGGAGTTAGAGATATAGGAAATCATTGATACAACTATGGCCATTGAACCAATATATGAAGAAGAGATTACCAAAAAATCAATCGAGGACTTAGTGGCCATATGAGTAAGAGATACATCACTCATCACCATAACCTCCAATGAAAAAACTTCAGATATAGATTCATAGTTTATATTTCTAGGACAATAGGATTCCACTCTAAGTTGGCTAGTGTAATCAGTGGGGAAGAAATAGAAAAAATGGTGTTCCCTAGCACACTAGATTTTGGAATTGTAGAGGCATAAAAGAGATCAAAGGTATATATTATAACCATATCAATAATACTATATGATTCATTAGGATATAAATATGTATAAACTATAGTCCCACCATCAGATAAATAAAAATAAGATCTAGTGGTGGGGGATTACCAAATATCCAAAGTTCACCTAGGTCATCATATAAGAGAGGGATTGAAACATGATGTTCAATCAAGAATTAACTCTTTTTTGAAGAAAATGTATAGTGAAAATGTCATAAAGGATGAATTGGAGCATAATTTCTAACAATTGATAATTGTAATAGATAAGTTCATTGATTCCACTATCAAACCAACACAATCTTGTACTTAGATCTCTGATAGAGAAACATTTGATGTAGTAATAGATTTTAGGAATATGGGAAGGGATAAAAAGGAATAAGTAGAGGAGTTCATTTAAAATTGAAATGGAGTCATTGAGTTATAAATGGACAACTAAAAAGCTCTAAAAGATGGTTAGGCATCTTTGAAGATATCAATGAGTAATTATTGAGAATAGATAGAAAGGTTAAACCTATTATACCAAAGTTGAAACTTGTTGACATGATTCAAAATAATACCATTTCTATAAAAAGTATATTGAAAAATTATTAAAAATTCAAAATAATATTACTCATGGAGAGTATAAATAAAGCTAAGTATACACTTGACAAGGTCACAAATACAATCTATGACATTGAATATTTACTTAATAAATTGTCATGTGAAGTGGTAAATCATCAAGACCAGATCCTTTTAGTATAATAAGTCCAATATATGTTTAAAGGGGTGGTTGATAGAGAGTAATCATGAGACGCAACATTCAAAATGAGTTCCATCCACCAATTTATCAGATATCATAATACACTAGGTCAGATGGGGAAAGATACTCAAGTATACAAGGTTACACAAAGGGAACTTTATGACACAATTACAAAATGTGAAATAAGAAACCTATATTGATTTGGTCCTATTGAAGATCATATCCTAGAGATATTCAAAAGATTTGATTCTTATATTAAAAATACAAATGAAAATAAAGACAAGGAGTCTTCCAAGGTTATGGTTGTAGATCAATTATTTCAATCAAATACATTTTGTATTTTATATTTCTTTGATGTAAAAAATAGTTTAAATTTACAGATTGTAAAATACAACTATCATTTTGGTATCTCTTTTTGAGAAAGAGCCTCTTGTAATTTTGAAGTACTTGTACTTTTATTTTTGACAAAGTTTGAGTTGCTTACTTGTGAAAACTCATGTTGTAAATTGCATTTCTATTTTTTGTCAAAATTGGATGACTTAAAACGTTGAAAAAAATACCAATTGAAAAATATAAGTTAGGTTTTTAAAAAACAACCTACATTATCTAAAAGCTTTCTATTTCTCTAAATATGAGTTCATTTTTGGCACCTCATTACATGAAGAAGATAACATCAGTGCAACTGAAGATCATGAGGACATTTCATGAACATTCAACAAGTTTTCTCTATGTCTCTAGTAGCTTTTTGGAATGCCTAGTAGTTTCATGTTATTTTTTATGTCCATTTACCTTGCCAAAAATGTCATTCTAGCTGAAGATCATGCCCCTCTACATGAGGTTTTCATATTTTTTCTTGCTCCTTAACTGACATAGATTTTTTGATAACTACTTCTCTTCCAAGAGAGTATTTTGTATAGATATGGGTACTATGGTGTAGCCTATTTATCTTTTTGTTATTATAAAAATTATTTTGAAATTTTGAATAATTGATCTACATATTGTAAACTAGAGAATGAGAATAGATTGAGTTTTGCCTCACTTGTATATGTTATATTTGTGTATGCAAGGATATTTTTCAAATTTGTGAATGCTTTCATTCTTATTTCAGTCACAAAATTTTGTGGTAGTATTTTTCCATTTTGAGATATTTTTTTATTAAAAATAAAATATTGTTCCTTATATGAGAAATACCAAATATTACCTTTGGTTTCATATTTTTATGAGTTAGTGATATAATAAATTTTAGCATATCTATTATTATATCATGTTCATACAAATTAAGCATTAAAATCCACTATAAATATTTTGTGTAATCACCATTTCCATCTTTTCAAATTCATTTATAAAACTCTTTTCCTCATAATTAAACCCTAGTTGAGAATCAAGATCACTAAAAAGTGGAATTTCCACATGAACTAGTAATTTATCAGTTGCACTAAACTTAGTGAAAGGAATTAGACCTTCTCTAAAGGTTAAACTTAATTTTATAAGGTCCTATATCTTGGAGGTGATCCCATTGTATCTTTAGATTTACACATAGCATAATACAACATAAATATGGGTGCAAAATCTATGTGATAACAATTAGGTAGATCATTGGAACCCTACTTTGAGTTAATAAATTTATACATGAGATATCTTATCCTCAATGTTGATGGAAAAAATTTCTAAAAAATGTTTTTCAAAATGGTTGAATGATCTTAAAATTGGATACAATGACCATAGGATAGTCATAAATCATAGTACTTTAGGATTCTCAAAAATATCTAGGTTAATAATTTTGCATCATATGCATAATACAAACATGCTACATGGAATGATCTAAGTTGATTATATAGGTCTCCTTTATTTTTAGGAGCTAAAAATATATATTTTTAAATACAATTTTTTATCTAATTATATAAGTGGTTATGAAGTAAGGAGCGTGAATCCATGGAATGAGTAAATATTCTTACTCGAGATGAAACCTCTTAGACATCATAGTTGTAATATTATTCTCAAGGGAATGTAAAATAGGAAAGAATAGTAATTCAATATGAAAATTAATCATGGGAGGGGTAAAGGTTTTGATCATTATTCCTATTTTTGAGGTTTGGTATTGGCATTGTCATTGATGTCAAAGGTTCTTAAGAAGGTATTCATAAGGTCATTAAATAGTGTAACTATGAGAGAGAATATATTAATTAGTATTGTAGCAATTTTGAGAGCATAAGATATGATCAGTATATGTTATTATGAGTTCATGAGTGATGTAAAGGTCAATATAAAAGGTCCTTGTCATCAAAGGTGTCAAGTGTTTGAGCCTTATAGTGTCTTGAGAAGGTATGTGTATAGGATGCCTAGTATTGTGCATGAAGGAGCATGATGGATTAGTAATATTAATGCACCAAGGCATAAGAGGTTGTATGAGGTTACTTTAAAATGTATGAAATTCATTGGAGCACTCATGAGAGTCTCAAGGTGAGCCTATAGGGGTTGGACCTCTAGACTTAGTCTATACCTAGATTATTTCTAAACCCTATCTAGCCTAAAAAGGCATCATGATCTATTGTCAAGGCATATGAAGGATGTATAATAATTTTTAATAATGAGAAATGTTTATTGAGTATTTCAGTGAAGTGGAGAGCACATGGAAAGAGGAATGAAGGTTAGTTCTAAGTCCCAATGTGGTTTGTCTGACAAGGTCTAGAGAGCAAAGAGAGAGAGTGTGTGGCCTAATCAAGGGTCATAATAGTATTTCAAGTTTTTTGTGATCTTGTAAGAATTTACATAGGTATGATATTTATTTTCAAGTATTATAACATAGTTTTAGGTTATGGTTTATAATAAAAATCATGAAAAGTGGTTTTTATGTCTCTTGAGTACACGAAATGAAGGCATGCAAACTTGAGAAAGATTTTTAGGTGTTTTTTGGCATGTGTAACCTATACATGGGAACTTGAGATATTAAGGAGATATGGGGAAGGGCCCTAGATAATAAACATAGGAATTTGTTTTAGATTTAAGGGGAAATCCTTTACAAATAATCATTAAAATCCAAACATCTATTAAACATCTCTAAAACCCTAAAAAGGACAAAATTTGTAATGTATTGTTAAAAACATACCATAGTTTTCTAAAATAACTATAAAATCCATTTTAGGTTTTATTCAACTCTCTCAAGAAACTCTAATTGTGATTGAGTTATCAGGTGTGTGAGTAGACCCTATAGGAAAGTGCACATTTCTCAGAGATTTATTATAGTAGTCAAATTTAACCAAGTAAAAGTATGAAAATGATTATAAGATGAATTTTTAGACTAATTTTTCATGTCCATGAATGTTTATAGATATAATATAGCCATCAAGTGTGCTAAATTATTCATCTAAGTCAGCTAGTCACTAATAGGCCTAATAGTGTGAACAGTGAGAAACCTAGGCAGAAGTGAGAAGATGATTAGGGATGTGTTACCATGGTTTAGTGATGAAAAAAATGCATGGAATTTTTTTTTATTAATTTTAATTCATACTCATGTTTTTTATAATTTTTTGAGGTCAGTGATTATAGTGAAAAAGTTGTTCACAAGTTGACATGTCTAGTGCAAATGAGATAGTGAGATGTAAGGTCATGAAACTGGTCTACAAGATCAATTTTTACATTTGAACATAATATATTTATATCTAATAATGGTATAATTATCTCATATTATGATACATATGCATTAGGATTATTTTAAATTGGTCATATCGGTGTTGAAGGTCAATGCCACCATGACTATGCTTTAAGGTAAACTGATAGTTCTAGGTAAGCAAGTTACAATGATGAGTTTGAAGATTTATTCCTTGATCTTATGTATCTAATTAATATTGTGCTATTTTTTTTTTTTTTGTTTTTTTTTTTTGTTTTTTGTTTTTAATTTAAATTAGTTTTCATGTTTTTTTTTAATCTTGTAAGTCATTATAAAATGCTGAAATGTTGAAGCTAAAATCGCTTGTCTGGTTCTGGTTTGACTGTGTCTAGTGAGGTCAAAATATTGGTCTACAAAACTAGTATTTGAAATTAGACCTTGTGATTTTTTTATTTTATAATAGTATGTAAATTTTATAATATATTTTTAATGTTTCATTGGTCATGGTAAGTGTTTTATAATGTGTTCAAGATCAAGTTGTTCATGACTAGGCTTTGGAGTGTTCTGGTAGTTCTAAGTGGACTATTTACATATAAGTGTTTGAGTCCTTTTGCCATATGTGATGAAGTATAATATAATTTATGAATTTTTTTAGGTATTTTAGGTTATTTTTATGTGATTTATTGTCATATTTTTGTGTCTAAATAACATTTTATCTTGATTTTTTCAAGATAGACATTTTTGCATGTATGAAGGCCTAATGTGAACATTACTAATGGTGTGCTTCAAGTGGTGGTTGGAGATAAAAATTATAATTCACATAATATTATATAATTTCAGGTATAATTGATGCATATATGAAGTTTTAATATTGTGTGTACAATTTTAAAGTGTACTAAGGAGATCAAAGTGTAACGTGTACTAATGAAGGCCTAATTGAATTAGGTCTCCTTAAGGCTTGACGAAGAATTTGGTCTATTTGATGTATGGCCAACCTAATTTAATTATTTATTAATGTTTATGGAATGAAATAAGTTATATTTTATTTAAAATACAATTTATCAAGAGTGTGTTTTATCAAGATATGTATGATCAAGAGCCTAATATAATAATAAGACCTAATAGTCCTAATCGACAAGTTAGAGTGTGAATGAATGAAAGCAGAGGATATAACACTTTAAATAGATAAAAAAGGTATTTTATACCATCATAATTGTGTATATAAATTATAATAAATATATAACATGGTTATTATAGATTAATATTAAGGTCATATGACCTAATCTGTCTTGAAGATAATTAGTTGAGTGAAGGAGCCTAGAAGGCAATTTGAGAGGGATAGAAAAGTGAGAAGAGATAAAGAATATGATCATCATATATTGTGTGAAAAATAATATTTTATAAATATTATCAAGATATTTAGGTGGATTATTTGGTTTTTATGAATCTAGGGGGTTGCTACCTTTATTTAAGTTGGTGCTCGCTAAAGCCTAGTTCAGTGGATGCTTGACTAGTTGGAGTAGTTGCTCCATGTGGAGCTGGTACTTCACTAAATATTGGTTTTTGTCTTATATGAATGTATTCTATTTGTATATATTAGTTT
Source organism: Torreya grandis (assembly GCA_037957365.1). Taxonomy (NCBI): domain Eukaryota; kingdom Viridiplantae; phylum Streptophyta; class Pinopsida; order Cupressales; family Taxaceae; genus Torreya; species Torreya grandis. The sequence continues at coordinate 1,386,668 of JARHVA010001324.1, forward strand.
ATTTTATTCCCCTTGAGTGTTTTTCACTCAAATAATTTTTATATGTTTGCTCTTGTCTCATGCTCATCTAAATGGTTCTTGATATGTTTCTAGTTCACTATATTACTTTGATAGTTCATGAATGATAAAATAAAGTTGTAAGATTTTTTGGAGACTAATTCCCCAACCTTTTATTAATTAAGATTCCAGAAATTTGTATTAGATCTTGTAATCTTAATAAATTCTAATAACTTGAAGGTGATCCTAAGAAACACAATATGTCTAGTGATCAAAAGGAAGAAGACAACATGTATGATGAAGTATACTATGATAGTGAAGAAGGAGAAGTAAAATTAGACCTTGAAGCTAATCTCATAAGTTCCCTTGATGATTTTAAGCATCAAAATAATACTATCAAGGATCTTAAGAAATAATAAGAAGGTGTCAATACAAGATTTACATTAAAGGAAGTTGAGTATGACCAGTTGAAGACAAATCTAGATTCCTTGAAGGTTGAGCATGAGTATCTCAAAGACAAGATGAGAAAGTTTGAGAGATAGAATGAGAATTAAAAACAAGTAAAGAGTACCAAAATGAAAATATAATCAATAATCCCAATGCAATAAAGCATAATTTATCATGGGACCATGGGAAAAGGAGTAATTAGTAAAGAGGTAAGTACAAAAATGTTGTTTTCTACATCTATCATAATATGGGACACATTATAAAATTTGGATCTAATAGAGTTGTAAGTTGCTAAATATTAAAAAATACATATAAATATACTATAATTAATGATAAGGATTAAATATTGGTATGGAATCCAAAACAAGTTAAGACTAATCATATTGAGCTCAAGAGTCAAGATGGACAATTTGCTAAGGAAGAACATAAGACTAAAGAGGATTATATGCTAGCTTAGACTACCTTTATCATTCAAGATGAAGGCATGAAATGGTATATAAATAGTGTTTTCTCAATATACATTATAGGAGACATAAATAAGTTCATCTCATTGGAGAATAATGAGGTTTGGAGACAACACAATTACCAATATAATTGGCAAGGGTGTCTTGAGTTTGGATAATGGGAAGACCAAGACATAAAATGTGTTGTCTATGGAAGTTTTGCAACATAACCTAATTAGTTTAATTAAAAAATTTAATCAAGGAAACACAATAAAATTTCATGATAAAGGGTGTGAGATAAGGAGATCCAAATAAGGAAGGCTAATTTCTAATGCTAAGAGAACTAAGAACAATATATATGTCTTGAATGAGATCAAGAAAGAGAAAGATAGATGAAATTTAGATATGGAACATAAGGTTAGGTCACCTAAACTTTGACAATATGGTCAAGATAATAATTATGCCTAAGATCACCAAACCTACAAACATACTCTGCAAGGCATGATAACATGGTAAGCAAACTAGAAGAAGGTTCCAGTCTAAGGAGTAATCTACAACAAGACCCTTGGATTTAATACACACTAATATCTATGGGTCTACAAGAGTTAAAAACATTCAAGGTGATATATACTTAATGTTACTTATAGATGACTACACAATAATGACTTGGGTTATATTCTTGAAAGAAAAGTCATAGGCTCTTGACAAGTTTAAGGCATTCAAGGCTTTTATTGAGAATGAGAAGAATGGGAAGATCAAGTGCTTAATATATAATAGAGGATGATAGTTTTGTTCCATTGAGTTTGATGACTTATTTGAGGTTCATGGAATAAATATATAATTCTCAGTAGCTAGGACACCTCAACAGAATGGGGTAGTGGAAAGAAAGAATAGGACAGTTCAAGAGATGGTTAAAACTATGCTAAATGAGTCTATATTATCTCATGGATATTAGATATAGGTATTAATAAATTTAGTCTAAATTTTGAATATAATATAGATAATGACTAATGGAAACAAGACTCTTATGAACTATAGAAGGGCAGAGATATCAATGTGAAACACTTTAGAGTGTTTGGGAGTAAATGTTTCATCAAATGAGATGATGAAGATGTTTACTATTTTGACCACAATGAAAAATATTTCAAACACCTATAGTTTAAAACCTAATATAGGGGTTTATTATAGTGATATGAGGTGTGTCATGATATTACTTAATGTCATTTAATATGTTATTATCATTGTCATAGTCAAATTTAATCCCTGTGTCATTTTATGTCACTTAGGGGTCATTTCAGAGTCATTTATGAAGGTGGTACAATTTTACAGGGTGTCCAAGTGTTTTAAAAATCCTTCTCATTTTATAATATATCATACCATATTATTCCTTGTTAATAATAACTAAACAACTTGGAGGTGCTAAGTGAAATCAAGAAAATAGTTGAAAGAAAGGGAGATTTAAAAGTATGACCTATAAGGGATTTATGGCATAAGTGGAAAGCTCATGAATTGACCCTTAAGCTTCCTTTAATAAATTTACATGATTTATATCATTTTTAATTACCAAAAAAGGACCAAAACCATTTTTATTCTACATCATTCCATTAGGCAAACAAAACTTGTCAACAAGTCTTTTGATAGTATAACTAGTAGGAGAGGTTTTAGGTCAAATGCTCTTCATGGTAGATATGAAACTTGTTATAATTAATTTTCATGTAAATAGTTAAAATAATGGTTTCATATTCTTTAATTAACATTCTTAAGAAGTTTATTTTTCTATTTTGCTTACTAATCCCCACACCCTACATGTTTTCTTCTTTTTTGAGATGTTCTATATAATCCAATTGATGAAATTATTACTAGAGTAAATTTAAATATCTCTATCATTATTTACATCCTTTTTCCCATGATTGGGGGTGAGTGGAGGAGCTAAACATCCCAAGTTATAGGTTAGGGTCACCATTGCTTAGTTGAAGACATGATCATCAACTACATAGGTTTTCATTTCCTATAGCGGTCTCAAATGAATGTAACACGATGTACCATATGATTTTCATGTCATTTAAATCACTCTCCCCATCCAAGCTCACTTTCCAAGGCTTATATCAAAGAATTTACAATAGAATGTGACACACAGTCAACTCCCTATAAGTATCCAACTGAGTCATGGTTTATGAAGGTCCTGATCACATCATTAGAGATGTAATAAGTATTTTTAAAAGGTTATACACCTTATTATAACAACATAAATCATGTTTATCTCTCTAAATGGCATAAAATTGACTATGACAACTAATTCAGGCCATATGCACAACCTTATACCATTGATGTGCATCTACAAGTTTCCCATGGAAGGCTAACCACATTGAAATGAATGATTTGAAACGTTTGAACTCTTTCATGGTTTAAGGAATCCATTTGAAGACTGTGAGAAGGTCTAAGTCTGATTATAACCCCATGCACTATGCATGTTACCCATATCCATATTCATTACCTTGTATAATGTATATGCACCTATAGGTGGCTTTCACAAAGGCCTAAATGTGTTGTATGGAGGATTTGGACATGTTTTTTGAGATATTCATGAGGTTAGTGGAGTTTAATAATGCTATAGGTATCATGTTTGAGGTTATATAATGATATGAAAACTTAAGTCATAATCCATTTATGGATAATAAGCTATAGGGACAAGTTTCCTTAAAAAATAAAAAATAGGGCTTGGGCTAATTTTATTTCTATCATAGAACAATGTAACAAGAGGTATAGATAGATCCTAAGTGTTCCATCATACATCCATAATATAGGGTTGCACGTTTCAAAAGAGATTGAGTGGTTTAGCTACTATATTTCCTTTTTATAAGGCTTCAAATCTATGCATTTGTTCACTATAGAAGGTTAGTGTTTTCTATAGTGTTTAAACTCTAAATGACCTTTTTGTCCTCATTCAAGTAAAAAAGAGAATACATTCATGTCAAATGGTCCTGTGGAATTAGGAAGGACATTTATGGTTCAAATTTCATCAAGAAGGATTTAAATGTAGGGTAATGACATATATCATCACTTACAAGTGTACCCTTTCATTCAAAAGGTTAATCTATAGCTTGACTATATGTATCTACAGTATCAAAAGATGAATCTTGGTGATTAAACATGAAAACATGAAACACCTACATATGGAATTGGTTAAAAGATATAAAAATTATCATAGGGTGTAAAAAATAGGTTTAAAATAGATGAAATGCAACCTATAGGACCTCTGTTACCACAATAATGGTCAACTATAGCTGATTGTAGTTGAGAGTGCTCTAAGGTATGACTACCTTGGTGATTGGCTTAGCATATATATGGTGTGAAGATAATTAAATGAATCTAGTATGGTGTTAATTAATTTTATAATATGGTGTATCAAAAACACAAGGCCTAAATATGTATTATCCACCTATAGGTATACTATTCTCTTGAACAAACAACACATTCATATAATCTATAGTTTATACATGTCAAAGCAAGAGGTATGAATTGAAGATTGATGGAAGGTCTTGATTATGAACATTCTCAAATTGCCTTAAAAATTATAATAACCATAATAGGAGACTTATATCATATGGAAATAGGTCAAGAGTATGGTTCTAATATACAACATATAGTACATATGTCAATCTAGTACACAATAAGTCCTCCAAAAGTTTGTCTTAGGTTTTGAGACATTTAGTAGAAATATTGAGGTAACCCAACTCTAAAAATATGTACATATGGTCCCTAGTACCTAATTAATCCACTAATATCATAATTTGGTCTAAGTATAAGATATGCCCTTTATTCTATCTCAAATATGTTGGGGATCAACCAACAATCTTGATTACTATGTGAAAGCAACTAAATGCAGAATTAAACCAGAAAGATAAGTAACTAGAATCATAAAATAGCAAACAATAAGAGATACAAGAAACCACCTTAAAAACTTGTATTAAACTCTTTACATAAGGAATACAATTGAAGAAAATTCTTTTCTTCCACACCTCTCTCAGATGTATAGATCTCTTTCCAGATTTCTTTCCCTTAAGAGTTCTCTCTCTCAATTACAATCAATTCCAACAACCTAGATTGATACACATATATTTTACAATATTGTTTCAATAAGCTATGAAGATCTAATCCTATATATAATATTAGGAAACATGAGCATATAATTACAACCACTAGATGCACCTCCTAATCAAGGGCTCAAAATAGTCTTACTTAAGATAGAGATGCAGACTTAAGACTAACACTTAATCCTATGATGCAAACATTCTGTTCTATCCACAAAAATAACATTCTAGACACACAGGTGACTGACATCAGTCCTTACCTGTCTGCCTATGACCGATGTCAGCTGATCCATGATCAATGTTGACATCTCTTAGTCAACTCCTGACCGACGTCGGTCGCTCCTGATCGACGTTGGTGACTGTGTAATTCTTGTAACTTGCAACTTGCTCATTTGGTGAAGCTTTTAGCTCCACACCTCAACAATCTCGCACTTGGAGATAAACAGCTACACCAATACTTGTATAGCAACATCTTCTAGCTCTTCCATCTTCAAACTCAATCATGAAGACCAACAAAATTTGAATGAAGATTCAACTTCTCCTTTGTTACCAGCTTGGTTAACATATCAACAGGGTTGTTATCTGTATGGATCTTTTCTAGCTTTAACTCACCATCCTCTAATACCTATCTAATGAAGTGGTACCTAAGTTGTATATGCTTTGTTCTTGAATGAAAGGCTGAATTCTTAGCCAAATGAATTGCACTTTGACTATCACTATATAGTCTGCAACTCTCTTGCTCCTTTCCTAGCTCTTTCATGAACCGTGTCATCCCTATCATCTCTTTACTAGCCTCTGTGACTGCAATATATTCTACTTCTGTAGTTGACAAGTTAACAAACTTCTACAACTTTGATATCTAGCTAATTGTCGTTCCACCAACAGTGAAAACATATCCTATGGTGCTTCTTCTACCATCCAAATCACCTGCCATATTTGAATCTACATAACCATGTAGAGAAGTGTTAGACCCACCATAGCATAAATGCCTACTATTGGTCCCTCTCAGATATCTAAGGAACCACTAAACTACTTTCTATTGCTCCTTCCCTGGATTGGCCATATACTTACAACTCCCACTGCTTGGGCAATATCAGGTCTAGTACATACCATTACATACATTAAACTCCCAACTGCAGAAGCATATGGAACTCTACTCATGTACTCTACCTCATCATATGAATTAGGACACTGTTCTTTACTCAATTTAAAATGTCCAGCAAAAGGTGTGCTTATCAGTTTTACATCCTGCATATTGAACCATTTCAACACCTTGTTCACATAATCCTCTTGAGACAAAATCAACCAGTGATTTTTCCTGTCTCTCTTAATACTCATGCCAAGGATTTTCTTTGTTTCTCCCAAATCCTTCATGGCGAATGTGTGAGCTAATTTCACCTTAAGCTCAGAGATATCTTGCATGTGTGATCCTACAACCAGCATATTATCTACATATAACAACAGAATAATATATCTAAGATTATCCAATCTCTTAAAATAAACACAATGGTCAGATTGACACCTACTATAGCCATGCTCAGTCATAAACCTATCAAATCTCAAATACCACTGTCTAGGAGCTTACTTGAGACCATACAAGCTTTTCTTCAATCTGCACACAAGTTTCCCCTTACCTTTGACCTCAAATCCTTCTGGCTGATCCATATATATTTATTCATCCAAATCTCCATGAAGAAACATTGTCTTAACATCAAGCTGCTGAAGATGCAAATCCTTAATAGAAACTAAAGACAATACAATCCGTATAGAAGTCATTTTAACAATATGAGAAAAAATCTCACCAAAATCATTACTTGGTTTCTATGCAAATCCTTTCACTACCAATCTGGCCTTATATCTCATCTGTCCATTCTCACCTTCCTTCAATCTGTAGATCCATTTATTCTTCAGTGTCTTCTTTCTTGCTGGCAACTCAACCAAATCCCATGTTTGGTTCTCTCTCAAGGAATCAATTTCCTCATTCATGCCTAGCTCCCACTGATTCTTGGATTCCACCTGTATTGCTTCATCAAAACTCTCTGGTTTTCCACCATCAGTAAGTAATAAATATAGTAATTAAGGGGGATATCAAATTAGAGGTTTACTTACCCTTTCTGACCTCTTGATGGGCATTTGAGACTCATTCACAACACGTTGTCCACCCAAATTCTCTGACAGTGATCGACCTCGGTCACCTCTAAGCCTGTAGCTGGCCGACGTCAGTTCTCTCTAACCGACGTCGGTTCCTTCCTGACCAACGTCGGTCAATGTATGACCGACATTGGTTCCTGTATTGCCAATGTCAGTTACTTCCTGACTGATGTCAGTCTCTATGTTTTCCTGTCTATTATTATTCTTTCTTGCGAGCTCATTTTGGACCGTCACCTCGTCCAATTCTCCATTGCTCTACTCAGATTGATTCAGCTTCTTGAGCTTATAACTATACATCACTTTTTCATTGAAAACAACATCATGGCTACTAATTATTTTGTTAGTTCCTAAATTCCAAAACCAGAATCCAAAATCATCAGAGCCATAACCAATAAATGTGCACCTCGTAGACTTAGCATCCAACTTCTTTCTATTTTCCTTATCAACGTGCACAAAAGCTTCACAACCAAAAACTTTGAGAAATGAGAGATCTACCTTTTTACCTATCCATGCCTCTTCTGGAATTCCACCATCCAGAGTTGTAGAGGGTCCTCTGTTAATTAGGTACACTGCAGTATCCACTGCTTCTGCCTAAAACTCTAAGGGCAAACCAACATGCAATCTCATACACCGTGCACACTCCATGATTATTCTGTTCATCCTTTCAGCAACTCCATTTTATTGAGGTGTCCTTAGAACCATCCTTTGCCTATGTATTCCATACATATAATAGTACCAGTTGAACTTATGGCTATAGAACTCACCACCATTGTTAGATCTCAGGCACTTCAATCTCCTGCCTATTTCATTCTCAACCATAGCTTTCCAAATCTTAAAAGTGTCAAAAACATCATATTTCTTCTTTATACAATAGACCCATACCTTTCTTGTAGCATCATCTATGAAAGAGACATAGTACTATGATCCTCCAATAGAAGCAACCTGAACCGGTCCCCACACATCTGTGTGAACAAGCTCCAATTTGTGCTTCTTCTTTGTTGACCTAGTCTTGAGAAAACTTACTCTCTTCTATTTCCCAAAAATATAGTGCTCACAAAAATCTAGATCTATGCTTTTCAAATCTAAAAGCTTACCTTTTGACTTAAGAATAGTCATTCCCTTCTCACTCATGTGGCCAAGCCTGTGGTGCCACAACTTTGCATCTACATCTGAAGTAGATAATACGAAAGGAGAATTATCAGTAATACAATTACATAAATAGAGAGTAACTACTCTCTTACCTCTAGCCAATACAAGTGCACCTTGGTCACCTTCCAAGATTCAGCTGTGAGAGTTACTGTACAATCCTCATCCCCTAACTTTCTTGTAGAAATCAAATTCCTCTTCGAGCTGGGAACATGCATGACATCTCTCAACACCCATGTGTTGCCATTATACATATTTAGCTGCACTTTTCCTTTGCCAACAATTTTACAAGGCTCATCATCCCCTAAATAAACTATTCCAAAATCTCCATGGACATAGTCACTAAAATATTCTCTATTCGGGGTAGCATGAAAAGAGGCACTAGAATCTAAAACCCAAGATTCTATATTATTATGCAAAGAGAATATAAGAGCATCTTGTGAAATACCTACAACTTTTGCTTCTTCTTTACCTTCATGTTGATTGTCCTCTTTAGGTTTTGACTAGCAATCTTTGCTTATGTACCCTATCTTTCCACAATTCTAGCAGGCTATGCTCCTGCCATTTCTGGATTTGGATCTACCTCTCATATTTAACTTAGACCTTGATCTCCCTTTCTTGCTCTTCTCTTTTTGCCTTCCCCTACTCTCAAAACTTAACGTGTTCCTTGATTTTTTCTTTGTGCTTTTCCTACAAATTTCTTCATTCAAGATTACACTAACAACATCATCTACTTTAAAAATATTTGAAGCAGATGCAGTATTACTAACTGCCATTACCAAGCTATGCCAACTCTTAGGTAAAGAGCATAAGATTAATAGAGCTTTAATTTCATCATCAAACACTATTTTGGCTGAATTTAATTGATTTACAATTCCATGGAAATCATTTAGATGATTAGATACAGATCCACCTTCTTGCATTTGCAAATTAGATAACTGCTTCATAAGATATACCTTATTTAAAGCTGAGTTTTTTTCATATAAATTTTCTAAAGTAGTCATTAACTCTACCATTGACTTTGCCTATGATAAATTAGATATCACAGTAGATGCCAGACTCAATCTTATAGATCCAAGAGCCTTTCTATCAAGAACTTCCCATTCTTCATCTTCCATGTCTGTGGGCTTCCTTGAAACTCCACCTAATGGTAAGTATAGATCTTTTTGATACAGATAATCCTCTATCTGCATTCTCTATAATTGGTAATTCTTTCCATTAAACTTCTCCATTCTCAGTTTACTTTTTTCTACCATTACTTCTCCCACTCAAATAGAAATCCCTGTGAGTAACCTGTAATCAATAAACACTAACCAGATCTAAAACACCTGTTAGTCAACCTGAGCTCTGATACCACTTGTTGGGGATCAACCAACAATCTTGATTACTATGTGAAAGCAACTAAATGTGGAATTAAACTAGAAAGATAAGTAACTAGAATCAAAAAATAGCAAACAATAAGAGATACAAGAAACCACCCTGAAAACTTGTATTAAAAAATATTTATAGAAGGAATACAATTGAAGAAACTTCTTTTCTTTCACACCTCTCTCAAATGTATAGATCTCTTTCTAGATCTCTTTCCCTCAAGAGTTCTCTCTCTCAATTACGATCAATTCCAACAACCTGGATTGATACACATATATTTTACAATAATGTTTCAATAAGCTATGAAGATTTAATCCTATATATAATATTAGGAAACATGAGCATACAATTATAGCCATTAGATGCACCTCCTAATCAAGGGCTCAAAATAGTCTTACTTAAGATAGAGATGCAGACTTAAGACTAACACTTAATCCTACCATGCAAACATTCTATTCTATCCACGAAAATAGCATTCTGGATGCACAGGTGACCGACATCAGTCCTTGCCTGTCTGCCTGTGACTGATGTCGGCTGATCCATGACCAACATCAGCATCTCTTAGTCGACTCCTGACCGATGTCAGTCGCTCCTAACTGATGCCGGTGACTGTGTAATTCTTGCAACCTACAACTTGCTCATTTGGTGAAGCTTTTAGCTCTGCACCTCAACAAAATAGAGGGCACTCCTAGAGGAGAGTAACCTGTAGGTTTAGCAAGCAAATGGCAAGGAAATGGGTTAGAGACTGGTAGAAGATTTCAAGGATCTATATAAAGTTGTGTGAGGAATGGACCAGTATTAAATATAATTCATAGGTTCTCTAAACCCAACATAATTGTTTAAAATCACAAAGATGCAGACAAACCTACTAATCATTAAGTAGGCCTAATGCTTAAAAGGGGTTTAATTTAATTTCTAACACTAAGTAAAAATTTAAAATAATTTTAAAATTTAAATATTGATATTTTAATTGTGTTATAACCTTAAATTTTCATAATAGGCCATAGATAATCCATTTCTTAGATTAAAGTCATAACATGGTACATAGAATGTAGGAAACAATTTGAGAATGCAACTTTGAAGGCTCATACCAGCATGGATGCTTAGAATGGGAACCTAAGGAGTTGGGATATGATAAAAAGTGTATAAAACAAGGTTTAAGTGTAATTTTTTGGAATATTGAGCATCAATATTGTATGAATAATACATAAGATATAAAACATCTCAAAACCCTCCAAAACCTTGGTTAATGATCAAATGGAGAAAAATTTGATATAAAGACATCCATGTGGGATATTTTGAGTATTAAAGTGAATTTTAATTTCATAATACTCCCCATTAATCCTTTTGACAAACTAGTTTTCTTGACAATTTTGTGTGCTGTGTAGGTACATAAACGTTTCAAAGGATGAAAATAATTTTGGGAGGAATATTGGGACGTAATATAACTTATAATATCCATTTATTTCATCATATAATCTCACAAGAAAAGTACATTCATCTTAGCCACTCCAAACTAGCATAGTGAACAAAGAGTGATCACCAAGTGAGGAGATGAACACTCCAATTAGGATGTGTATTAAGGTATACCTAATTTATATAATGGAATGGGGTATCTTAAAATTTTTAAAATCACTTTATGGATTTTATTGGAAAAATTAATACCTCTTTGGTGTTAGGTGTGAAGGGTGAGTGAAAAGAGGAGTGATTATGGTTTCAGGCAATGAAAACACTTGGATAAAAGAATATTAATGATTAGTAACACATACAATTCATGTTGGATGATTTTTATAAAACTTCCCTCATATTTAAATTATATCATCTATACCTATTATACTATGGATTTCTCAATGAAGGCCAAATGATGAAGGTAGTTTTTAAACATGCAGTTCAAGAGTCTTATGCCAAATTGAGGAGTTTCATTGCTTAGAGGGACATTTATCCACATATAACCTGAATTTTATATCTCTTATTCAATTCCCCTAAAATTTTAACTCCTATTTTAAAAAGTGTTCTTGTGACTCTTATACTTCATTCCCCTCTTTTCTCTCTCAGATTCTCTAAGTAGTAACTATTTTGGATCTTGTCAATTAATTCCACACCATGTATGGTGAAGCCTTATTGGTTTGATGTTGTAATTTTCCATTGAACAATAAATAATTTTTTTTATTTCATACATCATTTTTTCAAAGTGTTTAAAGGGATTTATAGTGAATAACTAAGTGATACTCATCTATCCTTGCTTCCTCTCAATCCTTCCATGTCTTATGCAAGTTATTCCACTCTAGCAGGTCATATGAAGTTTTGCCAAGTATATGGATATATTTTAAAGTGTGAAAAAAATATTATTATCTAAAATTTATCTATTGTTCACTTACCTTGGATAGTCCCCATGTATATCATGTCCATATTGAAATATTAATGTTAGAGCATTCTAGGACTTTGAATCTAGTATTGTATGTCTTGTTTGTTAGGGAAAGAAATGTGATGGTCTTGTGGAAATAATTATAGTTTATCACCCCTTTACAATATAATTATTTCATACATACTTATGTCCTTTTTCCCACAAGAAATTAGTTAGTTTAGGTGATATGTACTTTAAGGTAATTTCAGGGAGATAACCCTTAAACCTAGATGCCTACTTATAATATAGGTAAACTCATATAACTATAAGTATTCCCATGTTTCCAAAATATAGAGGAGGATTGAAAAACCTCCTATAGGGCACAATATTTAGGGACAATAGTTATGACATGCACGGTGGGACCCATTGTCCTAAAGATAACTTGTCAAGGTGAATGTTGGTCTTAACAACATCAACTACATATTGGTGTGCTACTGAACATTTGGTGACTCCATTAAAGGTAAATTATGGTTTTAGACCATGTTTTGTCATATATTTACTCTCATACTTTATGGTCCTTACTAGTTCATCTTCTATTAGATTCTTCAATCTTATCAATCTACTTATTCAGTTGAAACCTCCTATTGAAGTTCAACAACCACAACCTATTCTACCCTTTGAAGAGCAAGATTATTTTTCTAGACAAGAAAGTGAATAACTTAAATAAATAATTGATATAAAACATGCATTCCCAGCCTTTAACACTAAGAATCCAATCCATCTTGATGCATATGATGTCAGTCCCCCTAATGCCATAAAAAGTGTGCCCACATTTAATGGTTAAGGTCATGTCACACCTAGTGAACACATCAAGGATATCTCAAATTTCTATAGTTTACATAATGTCATTGAGGATAACATTACCATTATACTTCTTTCAGCCTTAGAGATAAATCACTTAACCATTATAGGAATTTTTTTGACGGATGCATCATAACATGGGATGACTTTGGACTGTTGTTAACTTCAAGGTTTGAAGATGAAAGTGATCACACTTCGCTCATACATCATCTCAATGTAATAAAAATACCCCCCAAGGAAATGATACATGAATTTAATGAGAGGTTTAAAAATACTTTCCATAGTTTGCCTCCTCCCATGAGACTACCTACTAGTTTTGTCTTTCCTACATACTTGAGAGACATTAGTACTAATATTTCCATCATGGTAGAATCCATGGGTGGTGCCACTCTTCCCAAAGCATATGAACTCACCATTAGAGTTGAAAATGGCCTCATTCAAGCTAGAAATCTACCTCCTAAAGTTTGTATGCCTCTTCCACCTAATTTTTCTATTTCTACTCCAAATATTACTCAAATTCATAATGTGAACTCCAAGCCTAATATTGATCCTAGGAAGGTAGATGAGCATGATCCATATGAAAGGATTTTAATTTTATAAGCTCAACTTAGGAAAGACAATATATATTTATTTTTTTAATGAAAACCCATATCCCTATTAGTAATAATATGGTAAATAATATTGGAAAGGGATAGCTCAAGGGAAGCCTAACTTCAATAAGATTAACAACGTGTACAATCCTATTTCTACATCCAACATAAGAGAGTTGGTACTGGTGTTTAAAAATTTGGTTTAAGGAGAAGAGTGGAAACAAGGAAAATTTATGGATGATAATGAATGAGGAGAAAAATCTCTAATTGATTAAGGATGAGTCACTCCTCTTTTATTAGTTGAAGATGAAGTCCTAATGCAAGTAATTTAAGGTTGGTAGCCTCATGGAGAAAGCTTCATCAAATTTCTAGTCGAGGATACCTTTGTGCTCAACCAAGGAAATTATTTTGAAAAAAATAAAATATCCAATATAAAGTCTTTATGAAATGATGGTAATGTGCCTAAAATTTCATCCAATCCTCTTCCAAGGCAATAAATCATGATTACAAACATGACAGTCCTTAACACTCCTTCACCTTCTCCAAATCAAAATATGGTAAGGTCTACTTAAGGTTCTTTAATTCCTTAAGTTCCAATAAATACTTTGACTCCAAGGGCTTAAGAAAAAGGTAATAATTTATACTCTAAACATATAGGATTCATTGAACAATTCCAATGCATCCATTTCCCTTTGGGGTGTCCTTCAAATGCTTGACCAAAAAGAATTCTTACAAAAATAGTTATCCACTATCTTACTAGCCTTTCACATCAAACAAATATTCATTGTAATTTATCTCTTAAAAATTCCACTAATAACATTGTTGAATTATCTACTAAATCTGAGAAGCCTCCACCATTTTACCTCATTCTCATTATGGATGACAAACTAGTCCACAATTGCATAGTTGATAGTGGTGCCTCTACATCATCCATGTCCAAAGTTGTAGATTATAATTTGGGACTCAAGTATGAACCACATAAAAAATTGGTTCTATAGTTAGATAGTATACCTAATAATATAATAAGGTTGAAAAAACAAATTTGAATGTTTTCCTCCATGACTATCCTAGTTTTCCCATCCTTCAAGACATTGTCGTTGTGGACTTGCCTGCTCATTTTGTAGTTTACCTTTCAAGAGATTTTATAGCTAAGATAGGTGGCTACCTCTCATATAATTAGTAATTATTAGACATTAGGATAAGATATGGAACCAAGGTGACCATAATAACTCATCCTCTTACAAGATTCTAAATTAAACCCTATGTTGAAGTAAGCTCTAACTTAAATTATGTGATCAATGATAAGGAGGAATCTATTACGGATGATTGTGCTTCTTCCAAGTTTGAGGGCATATCTGACTTGTTTATATATTATTATGGTTTAGATGATTATGAAAATGATCCTTATGCTTACTTTGAGTAGATATATCTTGGCACCTATATCATCCATGAAGAACCATTTGATCAAGTTGAGGTAAGTGTTAAACATTTTTTTCTCATAAGTTGCTGAGAGTAACTATTTGATCCATGTATATGATGATGAAAGATTAAAGAGCATGATAGGTCACCATAGTGAGAAGAATGATGTATTTTTGCTTGTAATTGATGAAGTTTCCCTTAATGATGACATTCATAAGAAAGAGGAAGATGACTTGTGGCAAAGTTTCAATGTCACATGTCAAGAGTTTGACCAATTGAGTAAGCCCTCTTCTCCTCCAAAAAAAAAATATATCTAATTTCAATCTTGTTGATGAAACTAATGAGAAGGTTTTTGAGCATTTGATCAAGCATTAAAATGAGTGTCATGTTATGAAGGAAAATGTATACTGGTCTATTATCCAAGATTCTACAGTTATAGAGGAGTATCATGAATCAAAATAATATTTTATTTTGTTTGAAGAATAGTTAAGAGATTAATTTGAGGTAAATACACATTTATATGTGTTTTATCATAAAAAATAATATCTTGATGATCATATACATGAATTATAGTCTACCCAAGGGGAGAGAAAATTTGAGGCAACTAACATACATTTTAACCAATAATTTGATGAATGTACATCAGATACAATAGAGATCAAGAAGATTTTAGCTTTGATCAATACCCTTAGATATAAAAAGAGAGTATTCATGAGGGATATAAATAGTATACTTGTAGACATGAGAAGATCTAATGATGGTAAGTTTATAGACCATCTAAATATTCAAGTGGTTGATGATGAGCATGCTTCATATGTTAGACTACCTTTATGGAGTGACAAAGATACAAGAGGAACTATTTTTGACCCTGGTTAAAGTATGGTAAGATGTTTTTCACCTTAGAATTTATGTCTTTTAAATAGTAGATTGTGTGTGTGTGTGTGTGTGTGTGTGTGTGTGTGTGTGTGTGTGTGTGTGTGTGTCTTTCTTTTAGTTGTGTGTATGTTCCATATGTGTTTTAGTTGAACACATGTTTTCTTCTTTTGGCATGTCTTATTTTTTGTGTTTTTATTTTGTGTTTGGTTTGGTTTTAAAGGAAAATTAGGTGTTAAATTTATTTATATGTGACTTCATGACCCAATGCTTAGGATTAGGATACTGGTCTTGTTATACTAAGCATACCACCCTTAGGAAATTACCAAGAATGTTGACTATTTTAACCACAAGTTAAAATAGGTCAACCCCCTACAGTATAAAAATTGATATATGGGTCTATTAAAATGATGTATGGTGTTTAATTATATTATTTTATGTCATTTACTATGTTATTAGCTTTGTCATAGTCCATTTTAGTCATCATGTCATTTTATGTCACTTAGTGGTCATTTTAGAGTCACTTATGAAGGTAGTACAATTCTCCAATGTGTCAAAGTGTTATAAAACCTCCTTTAAATTTATAATATGTCAGACCCTATTAATCATTGTTATTACTAACTGAAAAACTTGTAGATGCTAAGTGAAATCAAGAAAACAACTGAAAGAAAGAGAGTTTTAGAAGTTACACAGCCTATGGGGGAGTATGGCATGTGTGTAAAGAACATGAAATGACCATTAAAATTAAATTTATCCATTTAGATGATTGATCTACTTTGTAAGTACCAAAAATTGAAAAAAATCCATTTTCCTTCTCCATCACTCCACTAGGCATGCAAATATGGTCAATAGGTCTTCTAATAGTATGACCAACAAGAAGGGTTCCAATTCAAATGATCTTGGTGGTGGATAGTACATTTGGTATAATTAATTTTAATTATAAGATTTTAAATAATTATTACCTATTGTTTATTCACCATTCGTAAGAAGTTGACTATTCCATTTTGCTTGTTAATCCCTACACCCTATAGGTTTTCTTCTTGTTTGAGCTATTATGTACAATATAATCGCTGAAATTATTTATAGAGGATGTGCACATCTATATCTCTCTCATTATTTATATCCTTTTCCCCATGATTAGATGTTTTTGGAGGAGCTAAACATCCCAATTTGTAGGTTAAGGTCACCATTGCTAAGTTACAGACATGATCATAAACTACAAAGGTTGTCATTTCCTTTAGTGGTTTAAAATGAATGTAAAATTATGTACCTTATATATATAATGTCATATAAATCACTCTCCCCTTTTGATCTCACTCTCTAAGGCTTATATCAAATAAGTTCCATCTAAGTCAGCTCCCTGTAACTATCTATCTGAGTCATGGTGTATGAATGTCCTAAGTACATCACTAGAGATGTAATAAGGAGTTTTAAGAGGTTTTAAACCTTATTATAATAATATTAATAAATTTTATCTCTACAAATGGCATATAATGGACTATGATAACTAATTCAAACCATATGCATAGTCTTATACCATTGATGTGCATCTATAGGTTTCCCATGGAAGGCCAAGCACATTGAAATGAATCATTTGAAAAGGTTTGATCTATTTAATGGTGGAAGGAATCCATTTTAAGACCTTGATAAGGTCTAAGTCTGATTATAAGCCTATGCACTATGCATGTTTCCCATATCCATATTCACTGCCATGTATAATGCATATGCACCTACAGGTTGCTCTCATAAATGCCTGAAGGTGTTGTATCAAGTATTTTGACATTTTTTGAGACCTTTATGAATTTTGGGGTGTTTAATAATGACATATATATAATGCTTTAGGTTATATATTTATAGGAAAACTTGAGTCATAGTCCATTTATTGAGAATGATCTTTAGGGACAAGTATCCTTAAGAACTCCAAAATGGAATTTAGGCTACTTTTGGTGCTATCATGGAATTATGTTAAAATAGGTATAGATAGATCTTAAGTGTTCCATCATGAATCCCTCATATAGGTTAACACATTTCAAAAAAGAGTGAGTGGTTTAGCCAGTAATTTTACATGTTAGAAAGCTTTAAATCTATGCATTTGTTCACTACAGAAGGTCAGTTTTCTCTACAATGTTTAAAATCTAAACAAACTTTTAGTCATCATTTAATAAAGGAGAATACATTCATGTCAAATGGTCCTATTGAAGTATGAAATACATTTGTGGTTAAAATTTCATCAAGAAGAATTTCAATGCAGGGTAATAACCTATATCAACACCTATAGGTGTACCCTTGCCTTCAAAAGGCTAACCTACAACTTGACTATAGGTAAATACGATATCAAAAGATGAATCTTGGTGATTAAACATGTAAACATGAAACAATTTCATATAGAGCTGGTTCCAAGATATAAAAATGATCATAAGGTGTGAAATAGAGATTAATAAGAGATAAAATACAACTTACAAGACCTCTGTTAACCCAATAATTATCAACTATAGTTGACTGTAGTTGATAATGCTCTAAGATATGACTACCTTGGTGATTGGATTAACATCGATTTGGTGTGAAGAGGATTAAATGAATGTAGGATGGTTTTAATAACTTAGATAATATGTTGAAGTAATAAAATAAGGCCTAAATATGAAATATCTACCTATACATATATTAAAAATTACAATAACCATATTAGGATATATATATATATATATATATATATATATATATATCATTAAAATAGGGTAAGAGGAGGATTCTAACATGTACCATATAATACATATGCTAATCTTGCACACAATAAGTCCTCCAAAAGTTTGTCTTAGGTTTTGAGATTTTTGACATACCTATTAAGGTAACCCAACTCTAAAAATTTGTTAAAATTGTACCTAGTACCTAATTAATCCCCTCATATCATAATTTAGTCTAATGTAATAGGGGATATGCCTTTTATTCCATCTTAGATAGAGGGAAATCATAAAGAAGTGTAACCTATATGTTTAGCAAGCAAAGGGCAAGGAAATGGGTTAGAGACTGGTATAACCTTTCAAAGAGATGTATAATTTTTTTTAGGTATAGGACAACATTAAAAAAAGTTCAAAAGTTCTATAATTCCAATATAATGGTCCAAACTCACAAAGATATAGTCAAACCTACTAACCCTTAACTAGGCTTAGTGCCTAAAAGGGGTTCAATTTCATTTCTAACCCTAAGTAAGAATTGAAAATAATTATAACATGGACATAAGTATATTTTATGTTTTTTATAACCTTCAATTTTCATAATAGGCCACAAATAATCTATTTTCTAGCTTAAGGTCATAACAGGGTATGTAGAATGCAAGAAATAATTCAAGAATGAAACTTTAAAGGCTCATACCAAGATGGATGCTTAGCATGGGATATTTAGGTGTTGGGATATGATAAATAGGGTCTCAAAAAAAATTTAAGTGTAATTATTTGGAGTATTGAATAACATTATTATATGAACAATCCTTAAGAGCTAAAATATCTCAAAACCCTCTGAAACATTGGCTAATGACTTGATGGAGAATAAGTTGATATAAATGAATCTAAGTTGGATATTTTGAGAATTAAATTTAATTATAATTTTACAATACTCCCCAAGGCTCCTTCTCATCAACTTGTCTTCCACCCTACTTGTATGAACAAGTTGTAAAACTAGTTTTATTGATAGTTTTATGTGTTGTGCAAGTACAAAAACGTTTCAAAGGATTAAAATATTTTAAATATGAATATTTTTACCTAATAAATCACATAATATCCATTTATCACATCATATAATCTCAAAAGTAAATCTATAAGTACCTTCATCTTAGCCAATCCAAACTGGCATAGTGAACAAAGAATGATCACCAAGTGAGGATATGAAAACTCCAATTTGGAGGCCTATTAAGGTCTACCTAGTGGATTTAAAGCCATGATGAATATTTATATGTTTACATAACTTTATTTATGTATTTTAT
Source organism: Torreya grandis (assembly GCA_037957365.1). NCBI lineage: Eukaryota > Viridiplantae > Streptophyta > Pinopsida > Cupressales > Taxaceae > Torreya > Torreya grandis. The sequence continues at coordinate 1,406,374 of JARHVA010001324.1, forward strand.
TGGAAAATTGAAGTCCTATTTGGTGTCAAGTGTGAAGGGTGAGTGAAAATAGGAGTGATTGTGACTACATGTAGTAAAAACACTTGGATAGAATAATATTTATGATTAGGGACACATAAAATACATGTTGAAGAATTTTTATAACCCATAATTCGTAGCTAAATGATCTCATCTATGCCTATTCTAATGTGGAGTGCTCAAAGAAGGCCAAATGATGAATGCAGTTTTGTAGTTGAACAGTTATACACTAGAATTGAAGAGTTTCATTCCTTGGAGGGACATTTGTAAAAACATACCTTGCATGGTCTATCTCATATTCCATTACCATAAAATTATAACTCCTTATCTCACTTTAAAAGTGTTTTTATGACTCTCGAACTTTATTCTCCTCTCTCCTTTCTCAAATTCTATAAGTAGTAGCCAATTTGGCTCTTGTCAATTAATTCCTCACCATATATGATGAAGCCCTATTGGTTTTATGTTTTAAGTTCATATATCATCATGTCAAAGTATGTGAAGATATTTATAGTGAATATCTAATTGATATTAAGCTATCCTTACTTCCTCTCAATCCTTCCATGTTTGATGTAAGTTATTCCACTCTAGCAGGTCATATGTTGTGTTGTCAAGTGTATGGGATTGTTTTAAAGTGTGAAAGTATACTTAGTGTCTATAATTTATTTATGTTTCACTTATCTTGGATATTCCCCATCCATATCACCTCCATATTTAAATACTAATGTTACATCATTCTAGGACTTGGAAGCTAGTATTGCAGGTCTTGTTTCTTAGTGAAAGAAGTATAATGGTCTTGTGTAAATAATTCAAGTATATCACATCCTTAGAGTAGATTTATTTAATGCATACCTATATCACTTTTCCCTCAAAAAATCAATTAGTGTAGGTGATAATCACTTCAAGGTGATTTTAAGGAGCTAGCCCTTAAACCTATAGGTCTACTTATACTATAGGTAAACACACATACCTATAAGTATTTCCATATTTCCCAAATATGAAGGAGGCTTGAACAAATTCCTCTACAGTGCAAGATTTGGTGAAAATAGAAGACTTAGGAAAGTTTGATTCCATATATGATGAGGGTATATTCTTATATACTCATCAATGAGGTCAACCTATAGATGTTATAACAATAAGATACAAAAAATAGTGTGAAACACCAATGTGAAGATTAATGAGACAAGGAAATCACAATCATAGTCAAAGGATGCTTTAGATAATCTAGACTTCAATAATGAAGAGAAAAATATATAGTTTGATGAGGATGAATAATAATTTGAGGAGATACAGTACTCAAAAGTCTCCTCAAGATAGATTCAAGGAGATCATCCTGAATCTCAAATCATTAACAACAAGAATTCAAGTATGCAAATAAGGAATTAACTAGTAAGTAGTCTAAATCAAGATAATTTTTCTCTATTATCTAATATGAAACCTAATATTTATAAAAGCAATCAAAGATAAATTTTAGATAGGTGATATGATTGAGGATTTAGATCAAATAGATAAGAATGAGACTTGGGAACTTATTCCTAGGACTAAAGACAAGAATTTCATTTGCACAAAATGGGTGTTTAGAAACAAGTTGAGTGAAAATAGATAAGTCACTAGGAACAAGGCTATATTGGTATATAAGGGATATGTATAAGCTGAAGGGGTAGATTATAAGGAGACCTTTGAATTAGTATCAATATTTAAGGAAACCATATTATTTTTTATCACATTAAAGATTCAAATGGTTAAAGTTATACTAGATGGATGCAAACCTACCTTTTTGAATGGTAATTTGGAAGAGGAAGTGTACATTGAGCAACCTAAGGGGTTCTCACTATAAGATGATAAGGACTATGTTTACATATTTTAAAAGTCTCTCTGTGGTCTAAATCAAGATCCTTTAGTGAGGTATGTTAGGTTGGATAGGTATATATTTGATTAAGGATTCAAAAGAGGAGTTGTAGATACTAATCTATACATAAATATAAAAGTTGACCATCAATTGATAATATTTTTTTATGTGGATGACATCAATTTTGGTGTAAAAAATGACAACATTAACAAAGCCTTTATAGAGGTGATGAAGAAAGAGTTTCATATGTCCATTCTAGGAGAACTATCATTCTTTCTTGGGTTGTAAATCACTCAACCTGAAAAATGTATATTCATCTCACAAGCCAAGTAAATAAGAGAGATGTTAAAGAAGTTTGATATGGAAGAATTCAAGGTAGTTAGTACAGCCATGATCATAGGGTGTAAGTTGAATAAGGAATATGAGTCTCCAAAGGTCAATTAGACATGATATAGGTTACTTATTGAAATTATGTTATACACCACTACCTCTAGACTTGACATAATATAAGCATTAGGTCTCGTGGGAAGGTTTCAAATAGATCTAAAGGAGAATTTTATATAAGAAGTCAAAAGGATAATAAAGTATCTCAAAGGGACTATGGAGTATGGGTTTTGTTATCCAAGAATCAAGGAGTTAAATTTAACAAACTATATAGATGCAAATAGGTAGGAAGTCTAGATGATAGGAAGAGTTCTAGTGGGGGAGATTTCTTCTTAGGTGGGTGCCTAGTTTCATGGATAAATAAGAAGTAACCATCAGTAGCATTATCTAATTGTGAGGGTGAGTAAATTGTAGTATATTCATGTTGCACTTAGTTCATATGGATGAGATAAAACCTAAAATAATACATGGTGGAGTATGATGGTCCTAGCCCTATCTATTGTGACAATACAAGTGCTATAAGCATCTCAAAGAACCCTATCATGCACTCAAATACTAAGAATATTCCCATCATGTATCATTTTCTAAGATAGAAGTTAAGTTAACAAAGTGTTGAACTTGAATATGTTTCTACATAGGATCATATTGTAAACATATTGACAAAACCACTTTCAAAGATAACATTTGAACACATAAGACAAGAATTAGGTATAATTCCTACCCATAACAATCATTGAAGAAGAAAAAGTACTTAGGTAGATGTAATTAAGTTTATTATCTATAGGTATATGTGATTTGTTCCAATAATGTATGTATGGATATAGGGGGATAATGTTTTTATTATGTCTCATAAACACATAGTCTTGTGTGTTGAGTATTTTCATTACAAGGAGTGCAATGGAAGGAGTTAGAGACACAACTTTGTCATTTATGTCTAAGGGGGAGAAAGTCTAGAATGAGTAGATAAGAGTGATCAATTTGCAGTGTGTTTTTCCATCAATGACAAAGGGGGATATTTTTTAGCATTATTTCTATTGTTGAGGTTTGGTATTGACATTGTCATTAATATCAAAGGTTCTTAAGAAAGTCTTCATGAGGTCATTAAAGGGGTAGCTATGAGAGAGATTATATTGATAAGTATTGTAGTGATTATACGAGTGTAATATATTATTGGTAGATGTTATCATGATTACATTAGTGATGTGAAGGTAAAAATGGAAGGTCCTTATTGTCAAAGTTGTCAAGTGCTTGAGCCTTGTAGTGTTTTGAGAAGGTATGTGCATACAATGCCTAATATTGTGCATGAAGTAGTATGTTGGATTGGAAATATGAATGAAAAGAGGAATGATAGGTTTTATGAGGTTAATTTAACATGTATGAGATTTATTGGAGCACTCATGAGTGTATCAATATGAGCCTACATGGGTAGGACCTCCAAACCTAGTCTGTACCTAAACCATTTCATGACCCTACCTGGCCTAATGAGGCATCATGATATATTGTCAAGGCCTATGAAGTATGTATACTATTTTTTAGCATGAGATAAGTTTCTTGAGTATGTTATTGAAGTGGATAACACATGAAAAGATGCATGAAGGTATGTTCTAAGTCCTAATGTGGTTTTCATGATAATCTCTAGAGAGCAAAGAGAGAGAGTGTGGCCTAAAGAGGTTTTATAATCATATTTCAAGGTTTTTGAGCTCATGTGATAATTGAAAGAGGTATGATATGTTTTTTTAATCATTTTCACAAATTTTGAGGTCATGGTTTCAAATAAAAGGCAAGAAAAGTGGTTTTTAGGTCTCTCAAGTACACATAATGAAGGCATGCAAACCTAAGAAGGAATTTTAGGTGTTTGTTGGCATGTGTAACCTCTACATGGGGACTTAAGATATTAAGAAGAGATGGGGAGATGTACTATTAATAAATATAGGAATTGGTTTTGGATTTAATTGGAAATCCTTTATCAATAATCGTTAACATCAAAACGTATGTTAAACCTCTCTTAGAACCTAACAAGACCTAATGTCAAAGATCTTGTTCAAAACCACCTAGAATGGTCTCAAATGACTAGACAAGCTATTTGATGTTTTATTCAAATCTCTTAGGTACCTATAGGTCTTATTTATATGTTAGGTGTGTGAGTAGACCTTATAATAAAGTACACATTTCTTGAATATTTTCTATAATAGTCATGTTATGATCCCACATTTTCATTACATATTCTACTATTATTACATTAACACTATTATGCTGAAATAATTTAGATGTTATTTAGTAAGATTATGTGGTATATGTTTCAATAGTATTAGATGAATAATTATTCTATGATTTATTATGTTATGTAATTTTTTCTCCTACTAATGATGATTTTATGATCTATATTTATGGATTTATGACATAATGTGATTATACCATTTCATAGGTTACAGGTTTTATCTATGATATAGGTAAGTGGCAGAGGTCATAATCCTATAATATTATTTTTTGAGCACATCTATATGATTTTTAGGTATACTATTATTTGATTGTCCTTTAGATAATTCAATATAGATATTATATTTCATTATGTGTTGTCAATTATGGTCCTTGTGTTTGTATTGACTACTATACCTTACCATTTCCATTATGGATTGCTACTTGTTATTGATGTTCATTATTTTTTATTACCTATTTATTAACATCTACCTTTCTCATAATCATAGCTTTATTATTTAGTTTTATTGGCTACCTAAATCATTTTGACTCTATTAGACCCTATCAACCTATTACCTAAACCTAACTAGACAACCTAGACCTAACCCCCTCATGTTACCCTAACCCCCCTTTCAACCTAACATTATTATCTAAGGATTATGTCATATTGTTAACTAACTCATTTAGTATTGGTTTGATTTAAACATGGTTAAAATTATTTGATGATATTTTATAACACATCGACTTGGGTCGATGGTCTATGTGGAAATAAATTAAGCCTTATTTAATAGGGCATGTGGTAGGAGTTTTAATGAACTAGTTTTGGGTTATGTTAATATTAATTACTAATACTAATCCATTTTTATATTGGTAGAGATGTTATTTATTAATGAGTCTTCCAAACTTTCCATTAATGGTAAGGCTAACAGGATTGCCTTGGGATATATTGAGTTTATCTCTCCTATTATAATTCAATGCCAGTTCATGGGGGTATGGGGAAAGGAATGCAAAGGAATGGGGAAGGTGGATGGTGGATGGTAGGTAGAATGTTAGGAATATGGATATTTTTGGATAAAAAAAGTTAAATGATTCACCTATTTTTAATGGTGAGCCAGTTAGTCTAAGAAACACATGGTGACCTTGAGTGAGTCTTTGAGCTTTCACCCATTCTAGAGTTTTCTACATATTTTCAAATAAGTATTTTATTTAATTTTTAGTTTAGTTTTAATGGGTTTCTTAATGATTAAAATAATTGAGGTTGTGTCTGTATCTAGAAGTCCTTAGACTTCTAAGTGCATACATAGTCCTACTGTATTGATATATTGATACATTTATTGCTTATAAACTTTAGTTAAATGTATACACATTAGATATATGTATATTTATCAATGCCATTATATGGGTATGGTTTGTGTTGATATGTGTGTGTTTTAATCATGCTAAGATGATTGGGTTTTCTTTTATAATGTGGAAATAAAGCTTGGCCTGACCCTGTGTTCTTGACTGTGAGTTCTTTTCCTTTAAAGATTGTGTCTTATAAAAAGAATAGCCTATTAGGTTATCGTATATATATATGCATAAGTGTCTAGGTTTTATTTAAACCAAGGGTGTTATCTTATGGATAAGATGAAACCCATTGGCATGTATCGATGTGGGATTTAAGGAATTTATTATGTATTTATGGATGACTATGTTTTCATTAGAGCTAACTATGTCTTTTAAATATATGAATAAGGGTCATAATTATTCCCTGAGTTCATCATTTGATGTTTCCATTTTATTGTAATATATTTTTTAGGCCTTTGGTTATGTTGATAAAACTTCTTGTGTTGTTTACTTTTGACGTCTTTATTCCATTTTGAATACAATGGTTCTTTGGGGTGTGATTACCTAGGTTATGAATATTTTGTATTTGAGATTTGTTTTACAATGTTTTATCTATTCTCATAAGGTGATGCATAATTGTGTAGGGTTCTTGATCATTTTGAATATTTTGGTATTGTGCCACCCTTTCAAATATTGGACTATGTTTTTTATATAACTATTAGTCAGACTTGGTATTTGTTTTGATTCTCAGGGTGTTTAATTTCAATCTATGGTATTTATTTGACTATGGAACAAAATCTTGAGCTTTTCTATTGATTTTGGGTCATCTCATTTAACTGTGAAGTGTTATTACTTTGAGCCTTTCTTTATTTTATGTGGATTGTGGAAATCTTAATAATTGCATCATGGGTTTTCTTTTTTAGTTTGTTAAGGTTTATTTTTATATAGATGTATATATATGATTATATGGAAGTATACACATAAATATATAGTTTCATAAACATTATATTAATAATTGTGACAATGATTCTTTATGTAAATTCAAATAGTGTTAGTATGATGTTTGAGCATGGTATCTTTTATGATATTAGACACTTATAATCAATATTGGAATTCATTGAATAGTAATTATATCTTTTCTTTATCGTTCTAGTTAAGGTTTTGTTTTTAAGGATATATAAATACATAGATACATACACACACACACACACACACACACACACACATGTATATATATATATATATATGTATATATATGTATATATATATATATATATGTATATATATATATATATATGTATATATATATATATGTATATATATATATATATATATATATATATATATGTATATATATATATGTGTATATATATATATAGACACACACACACACACATATACATGTGTGTGTATGTATAGAATGGTATATTCCCTATATAATTAGGTGGTTGTGTTGTTGGTCGATTGTGTTAAATTATTTATCAAATTATTCAAGTGATACACATATGTATGGATATTTTTATATCTAGTTATGTTGTTTGATTTATGTGAATACATGCTTATTATGGATGTTTTTTCACTTGAATTCTTGTATTTCATCTTATCTCTTCTTTCGACCTTGGTATTTCTATTGGTCAAGTCTTAACTTTATTGGGTTTTACTTGAGTAGGTTTTATTCATATTTGAATCAGTTTATGTTCATTTCATAATTTTGTCTTTATGAATTTAGTAACTATGTCAATATTAAAACATTTTATTATGTTGTGTGCTAAGATAGGGAGTCATAATTTATATTATGAGTATGAGATTATTAATACTTTAACATTTTTAAGTTGCTTGTGTCGAATTTGATATGTGATATCAAAGTCTTAGTTTATTATTTTTGTAATGATTTAATTAATATGTATTATTTAAATTATTTGAATAATGTCAATTTTGAACTATTTTTATTTCTAGTTGAAATATGTGTGTTTCATTCCTAAACTAGTCCTGAATGGTTACAGTTATATATTGTGGGTTCAAATAATTAAAGACCAATCAAGAAACTAGATGGGGTCCAAGTAGGATAAAATTGAAAGATATATAATGGATTATTATTAATCCATTCTATTTCATTATATGGTATAAGTTAACTATCCTCACCCTTAATCTATACTTTGATGGTTGACCGTTCCCATCTTGCCTTGGAATGAGTTATTTTGTTGTATATGCCTTTGGGTGTTGAGTCTTTTGTTTGGAGATAGATGTGCTCAAAATTTATTACCTATTCCTGGGTACCACAACCACCATCATGTTAATGTTTGGAGTGGTAAGGGATATCGATGAGGTTAAAGGGTTGTTGGGGTAGGCTTGTCTTGATTAATTGGTTCATGTTTGACTCTTGTGTCGATGACTTCACATGAAAGATGGTAAGGAATGTATTTATTGATTTGATTACAGATTAGTATAGATTATCAATGTTGATTTCATGTTATTATAATGATATAGTTCATTACTAATAATGTTATGAATATATTTTTGAAATGAATTATTGAGTAGATAAAATAAATATTAGTTAAAGCTTTTCTACATGTAATTTGATTTATATTGTTTGAAAAGATAAACCATATTCATTATGATCATAGTAAACATGAATTGTTTGATTATATTACTAACTCATATGTTATAATAATATAAAATGTTGTTTAGATAATACTTAATCATTGATATGCTAATTCTCATAGTTCTAACATTTTGGTATATATAATAATATAAAAGTTGGTTTAGATAATACATAATAATTGATATGTTAATTTTCATAGTTATAACATTTTGGTATAAGAATGATCTTGTCGTATTAAATATAAACATCTTTAAGTATATTTATTTTTGAATCTTAATAAAAACCACTTAGATATTCTATGGCAAATCTATTTTCAAAAGTTTAATGAATTATGTTATTATGAAGATTAATGTTTATTTTAGTTTGTTACTCCATGAAAACATAAGCACATAGATGTTTTACATATAGCTATTTTACCATTGTATATTTTAGAATGAATAAGTTTTTAATTATTTAAGTTTTCCTTACATGGAATGCATTTACATTAGTAATTTACATTAGTTACTTAAATTCATAATGAAATAATTGGCATAACATTTAGTTTAGCTAGATCATTAATTATATAGTTGATTTCTCTCATTTATTAATACATAGTTGCATTTGGATCATTTAACCCTTGTAGTAATGCATAAGCTTAATAAGCTAGACTATGATAAAAATGAAATAAATAATTCCTTCTATAATTATCAATTGGTTGTGTGTAAGTTATGCTTTTCATTTACAAGTATATGATATCATTTCTCAACTTTATATATAACTATGAAATTTGGAAGTAATTTGTAAACATATATAAAAGAACTAATAGATATTGTAGTTATATGAATGATAATGCACAATGCTTTCTGTAGTTACTTAATTATATGAATTCATAATGAAGTCTAAAAATGATAAATAATCATCACAATTCTCCTAAAAAGTACAAAATTTATACTTATGTTGTTCCTTAGCGTCCTTCCCATAAGCTGAACTGGTTGGCTGGTTGGTTGGCTGCGAACAAAAAGTTTTATAAGAGTTACTTAGATGGAACATTTTATTTGGGTTCCACTCATCTTGAGACTTGAATGAAATATATTGCTTATGTTTCTTAAAATATTCCCTTGAATGCTTTTTGGTTCTAGGTTGAAGTGTAATGAATTCATAACATACTTATATCTTTAAAAAAATTACTTATGATTAATAAAACTCTTGAGTATTTAGTTACTTGAATTAAATTATTGTCAATTGTGAAAGATGTTCCTTTCATTTAGAAAGCATATATTTATGTGTTGAACTCTTTTATAGCATTGATTATGCCAATTAAAATAATTACATAGAATATGGATTAACATAGCTATGTCTTGAACTGTTATAACCATAAAAGATGAGAAATGAGTGTAATGACCCTAAAGGCAAAAAGGTAGGATAACCTAGATGGTATTACTAAAGAATGTTTTACTAAATCTATCATCTTATGCTTTTATATAATTTCTTCTTGAATGAATAAAATTATACAAGTATCAAAATAATTTTATTTGTTAATTTTTGAGTGCTTGTCTAAATTATATAACATGTAAATTGATTGGAACACATGAATAACCTGAATGATAATTTAAGAACTATAATTATAACCTTCTCTATTAAAACTATTTTTTAACTTAACCATCCTCAAATAGGACTAAAACCCACTGAGGAGAGTGAGATAATTACCTAGGGTTAAGGACCTAGAAATGGTCCTATAAGGAAGTAAATTACCACTTATGGTTCTCAATAATTATACATATATGCATACACTTATATACCCTAAGTTAAATAATAATTATAAATAACAATCAGCTTCACCATAGTGCCTTTTATATGTTTTTACCTCTAGTGAACTACCTTAGTTCTCCTCCTTTGATTCCAATCATGATAGCACATAATAAATTGAACATTTCATTAGCATGTATGGTAAGTGGGCCTAACATGTGTCCAAAGTGTACTCTGATATATGATTCCAAAAAAAAAAACTGGGTTGTTTCATCTGATATCAAAGTAGAGTTATACACTAGGGAACTCTAGGAATGGGTATTTTCCTTTAAATAAATGTAATCTTCTAGGTCATAACTTTTGATTTCTCAGGATGGTTAGAACCTGATCAAGTAGAGGAAACATCCATAAAAATACCTTGAATTTCAATATCATTAGGGGTAGGGGTCGAGGACATGGAAGAGGTCATCAAGGTTGTATTCCCATTCATAATATAGACAAACTACCAGTGAATAATGTAGGTAGTAATATGGAGTTACCCCACGTTGAAGCAGTTAGTGGGATTCCAACCAATAAACATAAGGATGTCCTTAGTGGGATATTAACATCCATTAATACCTTACAAGGAAAGATTGATAATCAATAATAAATATTGAACAATCTTGAAGGGGTATCCTAAGAAGTAGCTAGACTAGAAATGGGGAAGTGAAAGGACCTTTAACTCAAAAACCACCTTTGACCATCATTGACACAATCATCAAGGAAATGAAGAAGCTTCCTCTACCTACCTTTTAGATAAATAATTAGGTGATGTAGTTTATGCTTAGTTGGCACATTTACAAAAGTAATTCAATTTACATAATATTCCTTCTAATGTGGAAGCCAGAGTAGTAGTCTATCAGCTAGTAGGACATGCAACATTATGGTGGAAGCACCTATGTGCTATTGAAGTGTATTAACCTTTAAATCTATCTTGGTTTATTTTTAAGATTCAATTATGCAACAGGTACCTGAATGTAAATTATAAGGAGCAAAAAATCACTAATTTTTAGCTTTTAAAACAAGATAACATATCTATTGTAGATTATGAGAATAAATTCCTAAGCTTATTATATCATGTGAACTATATGCATAAAAATGAAACTAAAATCACTAAGTTCAAGATTGGCGTTAAGGAAATTTTGATACATGATGTTAACATGACCAATATGAAAATGTTGGCTACAACCATAGAATCAACATATAGGGCTAAAGAAAAATAAAAGTCTTGCCAAAAGGCAAAACAAGAATTCAAGTCAAACATAAATCAATCTAAGGCCAAGAACCTTTCTCCCATGAATAAGAACTTCTAACAATATGATTCTAACCACAAATTTTTATGAGGTAATAATAATTATAGAAAGTTTTCAAATCAAAATAGAAATTTCAAATCCCATGGATCTTCCAAATCTAATTTTTATAAAAAGGAATACCATCAAAACCACTCATGTGGACTTGCCACAGGTGCTAATATTATTTTAGTAGCATCTTATAGACTGATTGTGTGGTAGGAATGTGACAACAATCACTATAAAAATGACTATCTAAGCTTAAATGAGGCCAAAAAACAAACCATAGAGTATATGCTACTATTGATAATCACAATGCTGACTTGTAGGCCACTCCTATTGGGACTTGAGGTATAATCCATGATTTTCCTTTGACTATTTTGATTGATTCTAGTGAAATAGACTATTGTATTTCTCCTTTTCCTACTAAACAATGCAATATTAAACCCATATTGATAAAAGAAGGTTTGGAAGTGGAATTTGGTACTGGTAAAAAAGTTCCTATTCTTTAATGCTTAGAACAAGAAGAGTTGGATCTTGGTGTTTTTAAGACTAAGGTAGATATGTTTCTCACACCTTTAGGTTCACATGATCTCATCCTTGGGATGGATTGGTTGCATGAACATAAAACCACACTTTATTGTATGTGTAAAAGAGTGTGATGCAACAATGACCTTGGCCAAATTGTAGAATTGCAAGGCATGTAAGGGTATACAAAAAAAAAATCACTTTTAACTCTAAATCTAAAAAGAGTTGTTAGGAAAGGTTGTAATCTCTATGTATTCCAACTATAAGATATTTATAATGAGAAAGAGATGGAACATGTAAATTTTCCTATACTAAGGAATTTTATGGATTTCTTTCCTAAAAATTTACCCGAGTTGCCATCTAAGTGAGAATTTGATTTTTCTATTGATATCATACTTGGATCTACCCATGCATCTAAGGCACCTTACTACATGAATCTTGTTGATCTAAAAAAATAAAAGTTTAACTACAAGAAATTTTAGATAGTAGAAGAATCCAACCAAGTGTGTCTCCTTGAGGTGATCAGGTAGTCTTGGTAATGAAAAAGGATGGTAATCTAAGACTTTGTACTGATTACCACATGTTGAACATGCTAACAATAAAAATCTATTATCTTTTACCAAAAATTGATGATTTATTTGACCAAATAAAGGGTGTAATAGTCTTTTCCAAGATAGACATAAGATCTAGTTACCATCAATTGTGCATCAAAGAAAATGTCATTCATAAAATTACCTTTAGGACCTGACATGGACACTATGAATTTATGGTTCTTCCTTTCAAACTAACCAATGCACCTATAGCCTTCATGAGCCTTACCAATGACATATTTAGAGATTACTTGGATAAGTTTGTGTTGGGTTTTCTTGATGATATTCTAATTTATTTTAAAGATGAGGTTGAACATGATCAACAACTCCATCTAGTCTTGTAAAGACTAATACAACATAATATTTATGGAAAATTGTCCAAATGTGCATTTTATGAATCTAAAATTCATTACTTACGACTCATTATTTATAAGGAAGGCATTTTTATTGAACCCACCAAAATTAAATCTATCCAATATTGGCATGCTCCTTCTAATATACATGAAGTGTAAAGCTTCATGTGTTTTCTTGATTACTACTAGCACTTTTTTGAGAATTTTTCTAGTGTGGCTTACCCATCACTTCCTTGCAACACAAAGGAAAGAAATTTGTATGAAATAATTAGTGTGAGGAATATTTTGTTATGTTGAAGGTATTTCTTACTATATCTCCTATTTTGATCATACCAGACCCAAATGGTAACTTTAAATTTTGTGTTGATGCTTCCAAAGAAGGATTCAGAGGAATCTTGACTCAAGATGGCAATGTTATGGCCTATGAGTCATGAAAGTTGAAATAGAATAAAAAGAATTATCCTATGCATGATATGAAACTTGTTGTCATTATCCATGCACTTAAGAAATAGAAACATTTTATGTTGTAAAATAATTTATAAGTAAAATATGATCATATAAGTCTTGAGTATTTATTTTCTTGATAAGATTTAAATGCATGCCAATGTAGGTGGCTAGAATTTTTGAGCAATTTTGACATGAATATTTCATATGTCAAAGATAAAGAGAACTATGTGGCTGATGCACTCAAAAAATGCAAGTAAATTGTTTCCTTATTATTATTATTACAAGGAAATTTTAGAAGTGTTATTTTGGATCGATAGCTTGCTAATGTATTCTGTCATGAAGTGCAGGTTTGGATGGTGAGCTAGTAGTAAAAAGATTTGTTGAATTTTTTATTATAATAGATGACTTGATTATGAATAAAGGTAGAATTTATGCCCCTATAATGGGTGACTTGAGAATTTTTTTACTTAATGAAATGCATAAAACACCTTATTATGCTCATTTGGGTGTTATAGAAATGATTTATAAGCTAAAAAGGATCTATTTTTGGATTCGGATGAAGCATGATGTCACTAAATTTATAGTGAAATACTTAGAATGCTAGTAAGTTAAGGCTAAGCATTACTATCCATGAGGGTTATTTTACCCTCATGATATTCCTAATTATAAGTGGGTTTTAGTCTCACTTGACTTTATTACGGGGCTACCAAAATCATGTAGCAAACATGATACAATCCTGGTAGTGATTGATAAGCAATTAAAATTGGCCATTCTATTAATATAAATTTAACATATGATGCATCTATATTTATAAAATGATTTATAAAGTAATTGGTAAGACTACATGGTATAATTTAAGTGATCATATCATATAAGGATAAATTATTTATGTCAATGTTTTGGGGTAATTTAACTACAGCCTTTAGAAAAAATCTAAATTTCAACTCTTCATATCATCTATAAATAGATGGATAAACTGACTGGCTCAACCAAGTGGTTAAAGACATGACACACAAATATATTATAGATCAACAAATAAAATGGGAGGATTATATTCATCTAGTTGAGTTTACTTTTTATAATTCCTACCATTCAGCTATTAAGATGCCTCCTTTTGAAGCCTTATATGGATATAAGTGCATAACACATATTGGTTGGGATAACTTAGAAAACATGGAGGTTAATGGGCCTACTTTGCTACTAGAATATGATAAGAAGGTGATAATAATAAGGAAAAATTTAAAAATAGCTTTAGACAGGTAGAAAATCTATGCAAATCTTAAAAGAACTCCATGATAATTTAGTATAGGGAATAGTGTTTTTCTATACATTAGACCACATAAAAGTTATATTATATTTGGCAAGGCTTTCAAGTTAGCACCATGATTTATCGATCCTTTCGATATAGTGGAAAATATCAACCCTATTATTTATTGACTGACACTTCCTCTTTTTCTTTCAAGGATTCATGATGCTTTTCATGTTACATTATTGAGAAAGTATATACCTAATCCATCTCATGTTTTGGATTGGACTCATTTATAGGTCACAGAATAATAAAGGATTTAGTTAGAATGAGTGACAATCCTAGACCATCACACTGTTAAGTTCTGTAATAGGGACATATAGTAGGTTTTGGTGCAATGGGATCCTATCAGTGAAATAAGTGCCACTTGGGAAGATGCTCATGCTTTTATACAACATTATGCATGTATTTTTTATTAATTCATTAGGATGGCTACTTTCCATGGTTTGGAGGATGTTATGATCCTAAATTTTCATAACATATTATATTATTATTATATTAACACTATGACGCTAAACTAGTTTAGATGTTTCTTAGTTAGATTATGTGGTACTTGCTACAACAATATTGGTTACATACTTATTATGTGATATATTATGTTATTGAACATGTATTCCTACTGATGATTATTTTATGAGCTATATTTATGGATTTATGACATAATGTGATTATGCCATTTTAGTGGTTATAGCTTTTGTCTATAAGCTAGGCATGTGGTAGAGGCTACAATCATGGAATAATGTTTTATGAGTACATCTATATGACCAACATGTATACTCTTATTTTATTGTCCTTTGATCAATTCAATTTGGTCATTATATTTCATTATGTGTTATCGATTATGGTCCTTATGTTTATATTGACTATTGTACCTTACCAGTTTCATTATGGGTTGTTACTTGTCATTATTATTCATTATTTTCTATTACATGTTTATTGACTACCACCTTTCCCATACTCATAGCTTCATTATTTATTTTTATAGGCTACCCAAATTACTCTAACTTTATTAGACCCTATAGACCTATTACCTAAACCTAACTAGACCACCTAGACTTAACCCCCCCCCCCCCCCCCATGCTACCCTAACCCCCTCTTCGACCTAAAAATATTATCTAAGGCTTATGACATATTTTTAAATGACTCATATAGTCATGGTTTGATTTAAACATGGTTTAAATTATTTTATAAGACATCAACTTAGGTCGATGGTCTATGTCAAAATGCATAAAGCCTTATTTAATAAGGTAGGTGGTAGAGGTTTCAATGAACTCATTTTGAGTTATGTTGATCCTTAATTACTACTACTAATCTATTTTTATATTGGTGGATATGTTATTTTTTAGAAAGTCTTACAAACTTGACATAAATGGTAAGGTTGGTGGGATTGCCTTAGGATACATTGATTTTCTCTCTCTTCATGAAATTCATTGCGAGTTGATGGGGGTATGGGGAAAGGAATGAAAAGGAATGGGAAAGGTTGATGGCAAACAAAATCTTAAGAACATGTATATTTTTGGATGAAAATATTTAAATTTTTTGCTTAGTTTTAATAGTGAGTGAGCTTGTATGGGAAATACACGATGACCTTGAGCAAGTCTTTGAGCTTTCACCCATTCTAGAGTTTTTTTTCATGTTTTCAAGTAAGTCTTTTATTTTAGTTCTAGTTCAGTTTTATCAAATTGATTAATGATTAAAATAATTGAGGCTATGTATATAGTTGAAATCCCTCAAACTTTTGGGTGCATACGCATTCATATGGTATTGATATACTGATACGTTTATTGCTTAACATGAGAATAAAGCTTGGTAGACCCTGTGCTATTAACTATTTCACCTGTGAGTTCTTTTCCTTAAAAGATCATGTCTTATAAAAAGAATAGTATATTAGGTTATCTTATATATATATATATATATATATATATATATATATATATATATATATATATATATATATATATATATATATATATATGCATGAGTGTCTAGGTTTTATTTAAACTAGGGGTTTTCTCTTATGGATAATATGAAACCCATTGGCATGCATCTATGAGGGATTTAAGGAATCAATTTTGTGTTTTTGGATGATTATGCTTTCTTTGGAGCTAGCTATGTCTTTTAAATATATGGATAAGGGTCATAGTTATTCCCTGAATTCATTGGTTGATGTTTCCATTTTATTGTACTATATTTTTGAGGCCTTTGGCTATGTTGATAAGGCATCTTATGTTGTTTACTTATGACATCTTTATTTGATTTTGAATATAATGGTTCCTTGGGGCATGGTTACTTGGGTTATGAATATTTTCTATTTGATATTTGTTTCACAATGTTTTATCTATTCTCATAACATTTTTCATATTTGTCTGGGGTTCCTAATAATTTTTAATACTTTAGTATTGTGCCACCGTATCAAATATTATAATCTAATGTTTATATATATATATATATATATATATATATATATATATATATATATATATATATATATATAACTATAAGTCAGACTTGGTGTTTGTTTTTATTTTGGGGGTGTTTAGTTTCAAAATGTGGTATTTAGTTGACTATGGAAGAAAATATTGACCTTATTTTATTGATTTTGGGTCATCTCATTCAACTATGAAGTGTTTTTACTTCCATCCTTGCTTTCTTTTATGTGGATTGCGGAAATATTAATAACTACAAGGTGGGTTTTCATTTTCAATATATTAAGGTTTATATATATATTAAGGTTTATATATACATATATAGTTTCATATACACTATATTAATAATTGTGACTATGATTCTTTATGCAAGTTCAAACGGTGTTAGTATGATATTCGAGCCTAGTCTCATTTATGATCTTAGACCCTTCAAATCAGTATTGGAATTCATTGAATAGTTACTATATCTTTTATTTATCATTCTAGTTAAGGTTTTGTTTATATATATATATATATATATATATATATATATATATATATATATATATATATATATATATATATGAATGTATAAAATTTATAATCCCTATATATTTAGGTGGATGTGTTGTTGGTCTACTATGTTAAATTATTTATCCAACTATTTGAGTGATACACATATGTATGGATATTTTTATATCTAATTATGATGTTTGATTTATGTAACTTCATGTTTATTATGGATGGATGTTTTCTTGAACTCTTTGGATTTTATTGTAACCCTTATTTCAACCTTAGGATTATGATTGGTCAAGTCTTGACTTTAATGGGTTTCACTTGAGTAGGTTTTATTCATCATTAACTCAGTTTATGTTCATTTCATAATTCAATATTTATAAATTTAATAACTATGTAAAAATTAAAATATTTCATTATATTGTGTGCTAAGTTAGGGAGTCATAATTTATTTATAAGGATGGGATTGTTAATACTTTAATTTTTTTAAGTTGTCTAGGTCAAATTTAATTTGTGATATAAAAGTATTAGTTTATTATTTTTGTTATGATTTTATTAATATGTATTAGTTAAATTCTCTAAATAATGTCAATTTTAAATTGTTTTTATTTATATTTAGAATATGTGTGTTTCATTCTTGGACTAGACTTAAATGGTTATGAGTATATATTGTGGGTTTAGATAATCAAAGACCGATCAAGAAAATGGATGGGGTCCAAGTAGGATAAAATCAAAAGATATATAAGAGATTAGGATTAATGTTTTCTATTTTATTTGATGGTCTAAGTTAACTATCCTCACCCTTAATCTATACTTTGATAGTTGACCATTCCCATATTACCTTGGAATGAATTGTTTTGTTGTATGTGCCTTTTTGGTTTTGATTCTTTTGTTCAGAGATCAATGTGCTCAAAATTCATTACCTATTCATAGTTACTGAAACCAACATCCTGTTGATGGTTTGGATGGTAAGGGACACTAATGGGGGGATCATAGGGATGGTGGGATGAGCATGTCCTAGTCATCTATTTTATGTTTGACTCTTGTGTTGATGAATTCACATGGAAGATGGTAACAAATGTATTTATTGATATGGTTATAGATTATTATAGATTATCAGTGTTGATTTTGGGTTATTAAAATTATATAGTTCATTGCTAACAATTTTATGAATAGATTTTGGAAATAATTTATTGAGTGGATACAATAAATATTGGTTGAAGCTTTTCTACAGGTACTTTAAATTGTATTGTTTACAAAGATAAACCATATTCCTTATAATCATAGTAAATAGGATTTTTTTTTATTATGTTACTAAATTATATGTTATAAAAATATAAAAGTGGGTTTAGATAATACTTAATCATTGATATGTTAATTCTCATAGTTCTGACATTTTGGTACAAGAATGATCTTGTCCTATTAAACATAAACATCTTTAAGTATTATTATTTTTTAATCTTAATGAAAACCACTTAGATGTTTTATGGAAAATATATTTCTAGAAATATGTTCCACTTAAAAGTTAAACAAATATGAATTGAATTATTATGAAGATTAATGTTTATTCAATTTATTATTCCATGAAAACATAAACATATAAATGTTTTACATATAGTGTTTTACAGTTGTATATTTCAGAATGAAAAAGTTTTTTATTGTTTAAGTTTTCCTTGCATGGAATGCATATACATTAATACTTTATATTAGTTACTTGAATTAAGAATGATAGAAGTATCATAGCATTGACCTTAGTTGGATCATCAATTAGATAGTTGATTTCTCTCATTTATAAATACATAGATACATTTGGATCATCTAACCTTTACAAAAATGCATAAGATTGATAAGTTAGACTATGAGAAAAATGAAATACATACTTCCTTATATCATGACCAATTAGTTACATGCAAGGTATGTTTCCCATTTATAAGTATATGATATTGTTTCTCAAATTTATGTATACTTATGAAATTTGGAAGTAATTCATAAACATAAATAAAATAACTAATAAGTCTTGTAGTTCAATGAATGATCATGCACAATGATTTCCTTAGTGTCTTAATTATATGAATTCATAATTAAGTCTAAAAATGATAAATAGTTATCATAATTTTCTTAAAAAGTATGAAATTTATACTGATGTTATTCCTTAGCATCCTTCCCATAAGTTGAATTGGTTGGATAGTTGCCTTGGCTACCAACAAATTTTTTTATAGGAGTTCCTTAGATGGAACCTTTTATTTGGGTTCCACTCATCTTGAAACTTGAGCTAAATCTATTTATTATGTTTCTTAAATTCTAACCCTGAATGCTTTCTGGTTTTGGGTTGAAGTGAAATAAATTCATAAAATACTTATGTATTTAAAATAATTATTTATGATTAATAAAATTCTTGAGTAGGTAGCTACCTAAATTAATTATTATCAATTATGAAAGATGTTCCTTTCATTTAGAAATCATAGATTTATGTGTTTAAATATTTTATAGCATTGTCTATTCTAATTAAAATATTTACATAGAATATGGATTAACATAACTATGTCTTGAATTGTTATAAACATAAAAGAGGAACAAATGAGTGCAATGACCCTAAAAGCATAAATGTAAGATAACCTAGTTAGTAGCACTAAATAATGTTATACTAAATATATCCTCTTATGATTTTATATAATTTCTACTTGAATGAATTAAATTCTACAAGTATCAACTTAATTATATTTGCTGATTTTTTAGTGTTTGTCTAAATTATATAACATGTAACTTGATTGGAATACATGAATAACCTGAATGATAATTTAAGAACTATAAAGCGACCCTTCTCCATTTAACCAATTATTTAACTTAACCATCCTCAAATAGGACTAAAAACATTTGAGAGTGAGGTAATTACCTAGGGTTAAGGTCGTATAAATAGTCCTATGAGGAAGTGTGAGTTCCACTTATGGTGCTCAGGACTTATCATTGTATCTATATACTAATATGGCCCAAATACCAAGATAATTATAAATAATAACTAACTTCCCTATAGTGCCTTTTATATGTGTTTAACTCTATCTAACTACCTTAGTTCCCATCCTTTAGCTGTAGTCACAATAGCATGTATTATGTTGAATGTTT
The DNA here is from genome assembly GCA_037957365.1 of Torreya grandis. Lineage (NCBI taxonomy): Eukaryota > Viridiplantae > Streptophyta > Pinopsida > Cupressales > Taxaceae > Torreya > Torreya grandis. Next base: position 1,427,064 of record JARHVA010001324.1, read on the forward strand.
GGTTAGCAATTCTGCTAAGTGGGCCTAACACATGTCCAAAGTGTACTTTGATATATGATTTCAAATTTTTTTGGGTTATTTCAAGTCATATTTGAGAAATTCAAAATATGAAAATGGTTTTAGGATGAATTTTGAGACTCATTTTTCATGTCCATGAATGTTTTTGGATAGAATTTATAACTCAAGTGTGCTATAATGGTCATCTAAATTAGCGAGTTGCTAACAAGCTTAATGGTGAAAATAGTGAGAAACCCCAAAAAAAGTGAGAAGATAATTAAGGATATGTTATCATGGTCTAGTGATGAAACTAAGTTTATATAAATGTTTTTTACTACTTTTAAGACATACTCATGTGTTATAAGTTTTTTAGGTTTATGATTATAGTAAAAAAATTGCTCACAAGTTGACCTATCTAGTGCAGATGAGATAGTGAGATGTAGAGTCATGAGAATGGTCTATAAGATCAATATTTATATTTGAAAATATTATATTTATATATAATAATGGTATAATGATATCATAGGATCATAAAAATACATTAGGAGTATTTTAAAGTGGTCATATAGGTGTTGAAGATCAATGTGACCATGACTGTGTTTTAAGGTAAACTGGCAATTATGGGTAATCAACTTGCAATGATGAGTTTGAGGATTTATTCTTTGATTTGATTTACATAGTGCATATAATTTTTTTTTATGACTTTAAATTAGTTATCATGTTTTTATAAATATTGGAAGTCAATATAAAAGTTTGAAATGTTGAATCTAAAATGGCTTGTCTGGTTGTGGTTTGACTATGTGTAGTGAGGTCAAAAGACTGATCTGCAAGACTAATATTTGGCATTAAACCTTATGATTTTTGTATTTAAAAATGGTATATAAATATAAAAGGATATTTTTAAAGTATCATTTTTCATGGTGATTATTATTTCAAGTGTTGAATATCAAGTGGTTCATGATTGGGTTTTGGAGTGTTTAGGTAGTTCTAAGTGGGCTATTTGTAAAGAAGTGTTTGAGTCCTTTTTACATATGTGATAAAGTATAATTCACTTGATGAATTTTATGATTTATTTTATGTTCTATTTTTATTATTTATTATCTTATATTTTTGAATAAATAACATGTTATCTTCATTTGTTCAAGATAGACCTTTCTATGTGTATGAAGGCCTAATGTGAGTAGTACTAATAGTGTGCTTCAAGTGGTGGTTGGAGATAAAATGTGTAATGGAAATAATATGAAATAATTGGGTATATATTTGAGTGTTATATTATGTTTTCATACTATTTATATATTTTTAAAGTGTTTCAAAGAGATCAAAGGGTAACGCGTACTAATGAAGGCCTAATTGAATTAGGTGTTCTTAAGGCCTAAAAAAGAATTTGGCTTATTTGAGCTATGGAAAAACTAATTTAATGATTTATTAATGTTTTTAGAATAAAATAAGGCCTATTTTATTTAAAATGTATGCTATCAAGTCTATTTGACCAACCAATATGTGTATGAGCAAGAGCCTAGTATAAGAACAAGGCCTAATAGGCCTAATTGACAAGTTAGAGTGTGAATGAATGGAAACAAAGGATATAACACTTTAATAAGATGAATGAGGTATTTTATACCATAATAATGGTGTATATAAAATTTCATGAAGATATAACATGGGTATTGTAGATGAATATTAAGTTCATATGACCTAATTTGTCTTAGAGAGACTTAGTTGAGTGTAAGAGCCTAGAATGCAGTTTGAGAGGGATAGAAAAGTGAGAAGAGATAAAGAATATGATCATAATAAATTGTGTGAATTTTTTTTTCTTAATATGATCAAGAAATTCATGTGGCTGAGTTGGTGTTGAGTCATCTATGGGGTTGGTCCCTCTTTGCAAGTTAGTGTTTGCTAAAGCTTAGTTGAGTGGGTGCTTGACTAGTTAGATTTGGTAGTCTATATGGAGTTGGTTCTTCACTAAAGATTGTTTTTTATCTTATAGTAATGTATTTCATTTTCATATATTATTGGGTTTTATTCCTCTTGAGGTTTTCCCACTCAAATAAGTTTTTTATGTGTTTTGCTCTTGTCTCATGATCATATAGATGGTTCTTGATGAGTTGCTAGTTCACTATATTGTTTTTATAATTCATGAATGATAAATTAAAGTTGTAATATTTTTTGAATAATGATTCACCCCCCAGTAATTTTTATTCCAAGAGAATGTTCCTACATATTAATAGGTATTGAAATATAATAGAGGCCTTATGTTTCCCCTAAAACTTGGGTGGGCATCACATAGGTCATTGGATGTGTAGTGATAGGGATATTAGTACTGATAGATGTCTAAACACCTAAAATATAAGTAATATATTAAAAGGATCAATTAAAAAAATTAAGGGCATATTATTTTTTTTCTTAATATGTAGAAATGTTAGCTTCTTATACGTCCTTAGATGATAGGATCAGTTGTAAAATTCTACCCATGTCTTTAGGATATTGATAAAAATTGGACAAGGCTTTAACTTGATCAAGATATACCCTATTAATCTCATTGGGATCAATTATAAATAATTCCTAATAATTTTATTTATTATCATATTCATTTTGATCATATTTATTATCTTTTTATAATGGATTCATGTCAACATAATATTCTATTTTCACATATTAATAATTGTATTCTTAAAAATAATAAGAAAAATGAATTGTGTTCATTTTATAATAAGTTATAAGAATATAATTTATATCTATATGGTACCCACTTAATCTATCACTACATATTATAGGGACAAATGAACTATCCTTCTTGGATGGCATAGAATGGGATCTTGCAAGTATGCAAAAGGTGTAGATACCTAAATGTGGTCACAAGTACTCAACAATGTTAATTATTAAAATATATTAAATTATTTTATTGAGCCCAAATACATTACTCTTATTTTCCATTCCTCTATCCATTTATGTATATGTGTTATTAAAACTCTATTCACCATCACTACTAAACATTAATTTTTAATTGTAATCTCAGACTTATTTATGTCATCCCTCAAACACTTCCAACCTCAATAAAATTGTCCATAAAATTCAATTAAAATAATTAGGATAAGTTTTAAATAAATTCTAAAGAATTAAAAAAATCAAGTGAAGAGCCAACATTTTCAAGTATCAAATCCAAATTTCTAGTTTCCTACATATAATTAAGGATCACAATTGAAAAAATAACACTAGGTGGGAGAACTAATCGAATTATCTATATACATAATCAATTGTCAATCATCAATTAAGGTGATTGGGGACATCTTAGCCCATTAAACTTCCCCTCTATTTTGTCAATGTTATATCTCTCATAAGTAGCCATAGGGTTTCCAAGGCAAGGATAATGAAAATAATAATTTCTATGCTACATTAATAGAATTGAAATATCTCAACCCTCCCTATAGAAATAGGTGTAGGTGGAAAAATAATCATAATTTCATCACATTAAAATTAGAGAAGTTCATAGTCAACAGACACGACTAGCTTATGATATTATCTAGGTATAATAGATTTATCTAGACATAGGCACAAACTATGTTCCTCAATTTGAGTTGTCATAGTCCTACCTTATTTAGTTTTCACTATCAAATATTTTATATGGTCAACTATAAATTAGAAAATATAGTTATATCATTAATGGGTTTCACTTAATATATTTAGCATATTCCACTTGTATATTAATTTTATTCAATTACGATTTAAATTCATATTTATGCTTAAATGTCATATATTAAAATATGAATAGGTCTATCAACTTTTATACATATTGTGACATTTATTTGTTAAATCAAAAGTAGGGTAAAACATATTAGTGAACCTATACATTTTTGAAAATTCCTATTTAAAATTTTAATCTTAGGGTTTTAGATTAATTTATAAGTTACATACATAAAAAAATTATTCTATTGGATTTCAATTTACTTTTCTTTCATTTTTATTAATTTTTTAGAATTGTGCTCCAATAGTTGTAAAAGTCATAGGATCTATCATTCTAGGTAAATTAGACTCTATTTTAATCTAATCCATGATTTGATGGGTACTACCACAATAATAAACCCATTAAACATTATTTTTAGCATACCTCTTTGTATATAATAAATACATATTTTTTTACTTTTGTCCATATGAAGTTATTTAGTTGTTTAGATTTGTAGTGCACCGGTAAGTGCTTAAACATGGGAAGTTAATCTTAATGTACTTTAGATACATGATAATGGGGATACGGGATAATTAAATACTCTATAGTTAGTAGATATTTGGGTCTTAACCATTATTTATGACTCATATCAATATATATTAAAACCTACATATAAAACACACCCTATGTGTTTACACTCCCAATCATATTTTCAAATTAAAATCCAAAAATAAATAATGGAAAACATGAATGATTTTCCTTTCATCTTTTAATCTAGCTCAAAATTTTCATTATCACATTTTTTTTAACTTTTCAAGGTGTTATTTTAATTCACTATGTATTTGCATAAATTAAATTCAAATATCATAAAAATGATGAATTGAATAATGCAAAATCTCAAGCCTTTATCAGCTCTTATTGTTGAAATATTATATCATGCCATGCTTCCACTAGGATACCTAAACCATTAAGTTTTTTTAATTGTAAAATCAAGACTTGAGAACAATAACAATTGTACATTTCTAATTCTATAATACATACTACACATCTTATTGATGGACTTATCATGATTTTTGATAATGATAAAGTTAATATAGAGTAATTATATGCAATTAATGATAAATAATCATTTGAATAACTTAATTCCAATCCACATAAAATGGATGCATTACTATACAAAATTAGAGATGACCAAAATAAATTGGCTCAAGCTTCTACATCTAGAGAATAATTTTATCCCTTTTGAGTTAATACTTCCACCTTAGGTGTTTTAATATATGTTATTAGTTATAATCATATATTGACACCTCTAGTTACATATATAACATCATCCTTAGGTATGGAGTAATATCAAGTGATATTATAAATTAATATTCCTTTATTTACACAAGCATCATACAAACCTCCTTTGATTACTATGCATGTTCTATACCCAACCTCACCTAATTCACATGCCCTTGAGCATGCTATTATATCCTTATATGCTAATTTATTTTAGTTACATCAAGGTGCCTCTAGAGCTAGTAATTAAGTGGATTAACATACTGTAATTGATAATATTTTGGATCCTAAGATAACATATTACCAATTATGAGAAATATTTTTATCTTTTAATATTCCACTCTATGAAGGTAAAGGTGATCCCCAAAATCTTCAATAATTTCATGCAACATGATTGGATTATGAATACAAAAAAATATATATTAACCAATATTGTTATAAGAATCCTCAAATAATATACTTTTAAATATTATTACAATCTTCCACTCTAATTAGTTAAATAATTCAACCCTTTTATAGATTAGTTTCTATCACACTTCTCTATAAATATTGGTGTTAAACTATCTTATGTGAAAATTTATAAACTCAAGGAAGGGTTTAATGATATATTTAATGAATATTTTATTTTATATAAAACTACGCTATCTAATATAACCAACTCTATGGTAGGCAATGAGTTTAAACATATTTTCATAAACTAAGCTAGCCAAGATAACCAACTCTATGGTAGACAATGAGTTAAAAAAATATCTTCATATAAATTTTTATAGCACCACTCAATGAGTCTATCATGTTCAAATAATTCAAATATTTTGATGAGTTATACCATATAATCAATGAAAGAGAATTCAAGTCATAGTTTTTAACAAACTCAAGTATGCATCAAATGCTAAAATTACTAAAAATACTAAATTTCAAAGCAAAAAAGATACAAGTTCAAATCTAATGAAATAAATAATGAAACAAAACTAAAAATCAATGTAGTATCATAGCTAATAGATAATATTTAGTTGATATATCCACCAATGCAGAAATTTTAATGGTTACCATCATCTCCTCATATATTATTACCAAACTTATTTTAGTGCAATCTCATATCTCTCAATATACCATTAGAGGTTGATATGAATAAGAATTAACACAAGGGATTAAAAAAAAATGAATATTATGATTATCATAGATGTATTATGTTGAAGACAAAAATCATCAGATAAATGAATCAGCTCATTAACCTATCACGAAATTCAATATAGAGCCATACTAGTTTAATAATTAGTCTTAATGTGTGTATAGTGTTTTTTTATAATTCTTGGAATAGATAATTTTAACAAAAGATTAAATAAAACATTATCATTTAGGTAATCAAAAAATTACTTTAGTACTTTATCAATGAATTATATTTATGGATATGATTTAACCTACCTGATAGAGTCAAGCCTATGAAAGAGGAAATTTATTAAAGGAAACAACTATGGATCTTATATGTATTATTTCAAATTATCATGTATCTATTCTATAATCAACTTCCTCAAATAATATAAAATTATAAACACCCTAATTTGGTTAAGAAAGCACAAGTTTTATGTTTTTTGTTGCTCTTTCACATGAAGGTCTTAGTGATGCTTATAACCGTTGTTTGCATGGTCATTTTGAGTCTTTTGATCTTTCTTATGTCTTATTTTTCCTTATTTATGACACTCTCAATAGTTATAAGTCACCTTTTCCCATTCATATGGGACCTTAGCCTATCTTTCCTAAATTTATCTCTATTTTAAGTCGTAGGACACTAGTGCCAATTTCATGACACTAGTGTCCACTTATGGATCTAGTGTCTGACGAGTCTTTTCTCCCATGTTTGAGTCTTAACCCCTTTGTGATCCTTCTCTTATGTTTTTTATCCCTCTTTTATGACTTGTCAGTCAAGAAACAAGGTCTTATATTCAAAATAGAGGTCCTTATATATAAATAGCCTCACAAGGAATTTAAATCTATCACTTACTATTTTGGCACATAATTACATAAAATTAATCAATATTACAACTTAATACTTGACATACTACTCAATCATCACACCTAAGAATTGCATGCTTCAAAAAATAATGTCCTAAATTCAAATCATTCTAGCATACCATGTAATTTTATGTTGCATATTACATATTGGAGAACTACATGCAATCTGAGACCCATATCATTTGGGTTAATTTAGAAAGTGGCCAGAATAATAGGGATTCTACTCTACATGATCATAACATCCCACAACCAATTTTTTCCTTTCTTTTTTGCATTTGATCCATTTATCATTTCATGTTTTTAGGTGCTTATTAGGGTTTTAAAATATATTAAATCAAAATAGTGACATAGATAAGCCCCTAAATGACATAAAACTACATATAGGATGTCTATAACCTCCTACAACTTTAATAAAAGTTATACACAATCTCTACAAGGATATAAGTGATAGAATTGGACACTAGAATGACATGGTACTACTATATTGATATGGGTACTACTATCTAAATCCAAATCTTAAGAAATAGTTAGAAGATGAAAGGTTACTTCCTATCTATTTAGGATGTTCCAGTTCCCTGATCCATGTCAAAATTGATTTATCTTTAGATAAGTTCATTTTTTCCTCTCACTTACTATTTTTGGAAAGGATAATTAAATTAATAATTTACAATTTTCATTCTAGATTAGTAACATACTCAGCCCTTTAATTACATAAGATTTACACTAGGAAAATCATAAAAGGTTAAAAAATTTGGTGAACTCAACTTACTTTAAATATTTCTTAAAACCCTAGTTTTCCTTAGGTTTTACCTTCTCCCAATTTTGTGCATTAAATTAGGTTTAAAAATTTCTTTTTTTTGGCATAATCTAGCTAATTTAATTAATCTTACATTAGGGTTTCATTTATTTAATGTAATTTAATTTTTTTACAATACAACCCTAATTTAAAACCCTAGATCCAAATACTAGGTCCCTATACAAACAAATATTAAAAATTAGGGTTTATATTATAAATCATATTTTATATTACACACTTTGTTCAAAATTCTTCAAACTAAATAGATACTTATGTTTGATTATACTCTACCTCTTGTGTGCTTGTTATTCCTTGTTTAAATAATATTCCTTGGAAAGTTTAAAATGTCATCTTAAAAATTTTATACCCCTCACCTAATTGATACACTCATGAATTTATCTCATGACTATAATAATGAATGGACTAATTTTCAAGATGGTACATTAGAGCATAATAATTACTTAATTTATAATGATGAGGATGACTATTTCTATAATGATGGATATGAGGATTACTATGAGAATGAAAATGATAAGGACATTAGGTTATATTAGATACATCATATTCTATTTCCTCTTACTCCTCAAAATCAAACTAATAATATCAGGCCAAAATAACCTCTTGTTGGTAGCACTTTATTCCATTATGATCCTAGTTTTTCAACTATTTTTGCCACCTCATTATTGAAATTAAACCAATGAACCTCCCTCAACCCCATTAATACAATACAAGATATTTCTAAAACTAACCTAAATGAGGGTGGTATCTCATTTCTGACTAACTAGGTTCTAGTTATCACACATCTAAAGGTTACTAAGAATAAGACAACCCTCTCTAGAAAGGATTTCCAATAAAATGTACCAATGGTTAAGATAAATAACAAATTCTAAGCACTAAATTAACCCCTTGATATGATAATATACCTTCAAAAGTGTTAATTTCATTACTACATGTTGTGGGTGATTTTTAACAATAATTACACCACCTAAATTTGGAGAACAAAGCATACCAATCTCAGGTCGATGCTAATGTAATACATGGAAACCCTATTCCATGCAAAATCTCAACTACAAGGTTGACACATAATTTTTAGATACCAGTATTACCTATACTTTATGATCATGGATACCCATAATTGTAACTTCAATACTATGAGAAATCTATGGAACATGTTACTAATAATTTGAGACTACTATAATTATTTCCAAATTCCTTAGATGAGGAAACAATAAATTGGTTCTAGCATACAATCCATTGTGGCTCTCTACAGACATATGAGAATCTAGAGATAGTATTTCTCTAGTATTACATACAAAATAAGAGACCTATAGTCACACATGAGAGGTTACCTTCATTACATCAAGGTAAAATAGATCCAACATATGAATACATTCTAAGGTTCAAAGCTTAGTTTCATCAACTCATTTATCAACTGATAGATTTATAAGTATAATACATCTTTTCCAAAGGTTTAATCTATCATATTATGGATAAATTACTATATTAGAAATCAAAATCATTTCAAAATATATGTAATACAGCTATATCAATAGAGGAAGAATTGGGATTAGTAGTTACATTGTTAGAGGTAGATTTTGATATAGACCCCTCAGAGCCTCAATCATCTAATTTTGTATAAGAGCCTACTCCACTTCCAATTAAGAACATAGTAGAAAAAATAACACTAATAAAGATACTTAATAAGGGAAAATATCCACTCTAAAAAGTGCATCTTATGATGAGCTAAATGCAAGATACACATAGATGGGCTTTACATCTTGTTAACCAATTTTGCCCACAGGCGAAATCTTGATCACCTTCTACACCTACTTTTGCAAGGCCAATCAATTTCGGGTTGCAGTCCATCTTCAAGTACATGCTTAGTTCAACGAAAAGGTTCAATGGCCTTGGTTCAAAGGAAAAAGTCCAAGTCAACGGTTTAATGCATCTAAGTCCCGCAAAAATTCAAAGTTTAAGTAATGGGCAGCAAAATTGCCATACACAACAATGGCGGGGAAAAAGAGACCACCAACACAAGTAGTGGGTGGAAAAATTGCCATGCATAGCCGCAAGCGGAGAAAACGAGATCGACAGCGAACTCGATCGACGTTGGCAAAACCACCATGCACAGTAGCTAATACAGCTAACGTCGGCAAAATTGACACGCACGGCAGTAAATCAGCTAATGTTAGCAAAATTGCCACATGAAGTCCATGACATTGGGTGGTAAAATTACCACTCACAACATGAAGCAACAAAAAATGCTTGTAAAGCACAGAAAAAGGCTTTCCCAGTGGGTAGAGGAGCAGGTTGCACTCAAAACGAGGTAGTAAGCATGGTCCAGGTAGGTTTTATGATGTTAGCTACATTGTTTTCACTCTTCCCAATGAAGGCATGATGCATCCACTTGCAAGAAAAGGCCAATGAGACTCCTCTTGGTTTTTCCCATATAAATTGGTAGACTTAGCCATTTTAAAATAAAAAATCTTCTCCAATTTTGTAAAGAGCACAGCTCTACAAATTTTCCACCTGAATCAATAAAAGATAGTTTTTACCTCTATTTGGATAGATAGTGTAGAGTATGCCTTGAATTTTGGTCTGTGTCCATTCATTATCTCTTGATGCTCTCACAGGTTTAACACTAGCAAACCTGTGATCTATAAAGCACCACTATCTCTTGCTGCTAGGAGTAGAGTTCTATTTTGGAGGTATAGAATCGGAGAGGTCACTTACAGTGTGTATTTCTCAGCACCTTGGTGAGTCCCTATTTTCTATGCTTTCCATAAGAACCTCCCTGTCATTTTTGGTGACCTGGTCTTTTTTGCCAAATCTAAGTGTATGTATGTTTTGTTTTATCCTGAGTGTGGAGGTGGGAAGGTCATTTCATTTTTGGTGTATCACCTCTTTAGAGTAGGCTGTTTACTTTCTTGCATTTTATTTCTTCCCTTTTCACCCCCCAAGTATATCTATATACCTATATTTTACACTGCTTGAAACAAACAAGATACATCAGAGGGAACTAGCCCATACCTAAAGACTCTCCTCTCCTACTTCATCATCCCACAGGCAAGAGAGGAGTTTCCATGTTGTGGGGAGAGGGTAGGAACCTATTTTCATACCAACTGGGTGCAATCTCTAGTCATCAACAGTTTTGGCATGCCTGATGGGACTATATTTTTCAACGTAGTAAAGTTTAGGATTGATGCTGGTCGTGACACAATCGATTCAAGTTTTTAACATCTAGTGACTCTGAGTAAATCTGCTAGTTAAGCAACCTAGTGCCATCAGAAATCATCCATTTCTTGTATGTATAGTTCTTTTGCTCAAAATCATGGGTCTTATTTTCCTTCATGTGTGTGTGATCAGACTTCAGATATTTATACAATCCCCTCAAGCGGCTCTCTTAGTTACCCTACAACTATAAGGGGGTGAGGCTCAAATTTGAGAGGCAGACAATGGAAGTTGATAGGCTGGAAGAGCAATACAAATATTAGTAGGAGCTGATATATAAAGAGGAGTGCTTGTTTAGGCAAGCGTAGGCCATACAATCTATGAAAGAAGAGGTACCAAAATGGAGAAATCTATCTATCCAAGGCAGTCAGCCTTACATGCCCCCTCCTACCTTGAAGAAAACCTCCTCTTTTGCACCAAATCCATTTTATCAAATTGCACTTGCTCACTCCAACTCATCCAATACAGTTGCTCCCAATCCCATGCAACTGGATTTCCAACACCAAATGGCGTTAGAGCAACCTCCCATGGAGATCAATCTTTTCAACTCCTTAGATCAAGAATCTTCCATTGAGAATAATACCATTAGCCAACACATACCGCTTCTAAAGATTCCTCTAATGCACCAATAGTGTTTTCCTTGCATTCCTTAGCCTCTCCAAGTTCTCCAGCATGATGTGCAAATTTTGAGTTGAAGGAAGGAATGCCAAGGACCAGCTCAAAGCTTTGAAGAGGATCATGCTAGCCACCTCCAAGAAAGACTCTTTTAGGACAACCTAGCCAAACAAATTAAAGATTTAGAGGTTAGGATGAAGCTACTTCTTGAAAGAGAGGGAAAATTTATAGACCTTCTGGAAGAGCCTCAGGTCCTTATAGAAAATGAAGTTGCTGCCTATTCACAGGAGCAGAATTCAAATTTCAAAATCCTAAATTGGGGGAAAATAGTGGAATCATGGGGCAGAATAGAAGAAGAAAAGCAAGGTTTTTTCCAAAACTTTGAAGAAGCTAAAGTTTCCCCTGCCTATGATGATGTTGGCAGCCTCTAGGAAAAGATTTTCTAAGAAGATCTGAGTAGGAGAATTACAGAGTTGGAGTCTAGAGAGAAATTCCTCAGCCAATGTGTGGTAGATGGTTCAGACCAAACAACACATTCCATGCCTGAGCACACCCCACCTATACATTTCCAAGATATTTATCAAGCCGTGCCTAATATTGATGAAGTGTTGATCAAGTGGAGAGAGAAGAATCATTCGATTCTAGCTCAAGGACTACTTCCTCTTCCACATGCTCTCTCCACTTTACCCTCACTCAAGGAAGAACCTATTTTGGAAGAGGTAGGAGAGGAACAAAGGATCCAATCTACAGTCCTTTAGGAGGTTGTCATGAGTGACAACGAAGAAGAAAACGTCATTGATGCTCCTTGTGAAGACCTCATCAGCAATGGAGAAGATGCAGGGCTTGCATATATGTAGATGTTCCAGTAGTATGAGGAGGAAAAAATGCATGGAAAGCTCTCCTCTCCTCTGATTGATGAACTTCCTTGTTGTTTTGATGAGGGTGACTACATTGAAGAGCATGAGAAAGAGGAAGATCAGGAGAATATTTTTGAAAATCTAGAAATCCTGATCAGCAAAGAGGAAAAGGAGAGGTCCATCTTCTTAGAGGAATGCCTTGAAGAACTGAGCTTTAAATAGGAAAGTGAAGTCTTGTGTGATGAGCAATCTTTTTGTGAGTCCCTTTTAGACATCACCACATTTTCCCTTCTTCAAGAAGGCCAAGAGGAAACAGAGGATGAGTCTGACAGAGTTTTCAAAGAGGTAGAAGGAAACAAGTCAGACCATGATACATTGTAGAAGGAATGTACAGATCAAAAGGCTTATGGTGATGAACTGGCAGCAATTGATTTCTTGGTAAGGAGCACCAATATCAAAGACCAGCATTTAATAGGCCTCTAGGGACAATAAAAATATGTATATAATAGAGGCATGTTTGATTTTGATCCCCTTGGTTTCCAGCCAACTCAGGTGATAGGTAGGAAGAGTAAGTCACCAAATCTCATTTTCTTTCAGCTACTTGACTGCCACCATAAGTCTTCTCACCAAGAAGGGGACTTGAGAAACTTTCCTTTTGATCCAGGAGGGATGCGAACATTCTTGGTTGGCTTCATATAATAGTTTGCTTTCAGTTGTTTTCCCTGTTTTCCCTAAGTGCAGTTCGCATAGTTAGTTTTTTTTAGGCTTGTGTGTTTCCCTTCGTTTGTGGGGGTAAATTCTATGTATTTAATTTTGGGATTATCAAAGCTATTGTGAACTCTCTTCGAAGTTACCATCTGACTCTGTACCCAATGGATATTCAAAGGCAACTGGGTTCTAAGCATAGCAGGCACGCTTCCCCCGTGAGTCACCAATTTGTTGACCAATTTTTCCCACAGGTGAAATCTCGATCACCTTCTACACCTACTTTTGTAAGGCCAGTCAATTTCAGGTTGCAATCCATCTTCAAGTTCATGCTTAGTTCAACGAAAAGGTTCAATGGCCTTGGTTCAAAGGAAGAAGTCCAAGTCAACGGTTCAATGCATCTAAGTCCCGCAAAAAATTCAATGTTTAAGCAATGGGTGGCAAAATTGCCATGCACAGTAGTGGCGGGGAAAAAGATACTACCAACACAAGCAGTGGGAAGCAAAATTTCTGTGCATAGCTGTAAGTAGAGAAAAGGAGACCGACAGCAAACTCGGTCGACGTCGGCAAAACCACCGTGCACGATAACTAATACGACTGACATCGATAAAACTACCATGCACGACAGTAAATCAGCCGACATTGGCAAAATTGTTGCATGTAGTCCATGACATTGGGTGGTAAAATTACCACTCGCAACATCAAGCAGCAAAAAAGGCCTACAGAACATAGAAAAAGGCCCACCCAACAGGCAGAGGAGTAGGCCGCATGCAAAATGAGGTAGCAAGCATGGTCCAGGCAAGTTTTATGATGTTAGCTACAGTGTTTTTCCTCTTCCCAATGAAGACATGATGTAGCCACTTGCAATCAAAGGCCAATGAGACTCCTCTTGGTTTTTCCCATATAAATTGGTAGACTTGACAATTTTAAAAGAAAAATCTTCAATTTTGTAAAGAACACAGCTCTACAAATTTTCCACCTAAATCAATAAAAGATAGTTTTTACCTCTATTTGGATAGATTGTGTAGAGTATGCCTTGAATGTTGGTCTGTGTCCAGTCATTGTCTCTTGATGCTCTCATAGGTTTAACACTAGCAAACCTATGATCTACAAAGTGCCACTATCTGCTACTGCCAGGAGTAGAGTTCTATTTTGGAGGTATAGAACAGGAGAGGTCACTTACAGTGTGTATTTCTCAGCACCTTGGTGAGTCATTGTTTTCTGTGCTTTCCATAAGAACCTCCCTATCATTTCCGATGACCTGGTCTTTTTTGCCAAATCTGAGTGTATGTATGTTTTGTTTGATCCTGAGTGTGGAGGTGGGAAGGTCATTTCCTTTTTGGTGTATCACCTATTTAGAGTAGGCTATTTGCTTTCTTGCATTTTCTTTCTTCCCTTTTCACCCCCTAGTATATCTATATACCTATATTTTGCACTTCCTGAAATAAACAAGATACATCAAAGGGAACTAGCCCATACCTAGACACTCTCCTCTCTTGCTTTGCCGTCCCAAAGGTGAGAGAGGAGTTTCCATGTTGCATGGAGAGGGCAGGAACATGTTTTCCTGCCAACCGGGTGCAATCTCTAGTCGTCAACACATCTTTTAGATAAAGTAGGGCCTCATGACATTTTTCTTACACTATTAGATAGGGAGAATATCACACTTATAATAGTCATCATCCACCACACCATTTGAAATAGGTACCACATAGGCCATATTATCATTTTCATAAAATAAATGGGCATTCATATGATCATTTTTATGCATTTTGAGCTCACATTACTAGTATGTCATTCAAGGCATCATAGAATTTACATAAGGGGTATTGATATCTCATTTTCCATACTCTTCTAGATCACACTCCTCTAAAACTAAGTTATTTTAGGATGTTCATTTTAAGGAACCATTGGTTACTCATCGTATGAACCCTATGATTTCTAGGACACATATTTATGACCAGTCACATGCACCATAATTCCATCAGAGATGGAAACCATTTCATAGAGATCAGAACACCACTCTAATATGCACACCAAGATATATGGAAATAAATACAAAGATCAAAATGTAACTTTAGTAAGTACACCAATCAAGATATATGGAAATAAATATAGATATCAAAAAGTAGATCTAATATGTGCATAAATCAAGATATATGGGAATAACTACAAAACCAAGGGCATAGTTTTAGTTCAAACATAAATAAATATATATTTAAATAATTATAAAGATTAGAATATAGTTCTAGATCATACACCAATCAAAATATTTTAAAAAAATCATACAACTTAGAGTAAAGTTTCTTCCTATCAATCAATCAAAATTTTTTCTCCAAAGTCTACACATATACACAACAATAATGTATCACATGCAACTCCATTTTTAGAGTCCCCTTCTACACTGACACAATATGAAAAATATGTTCATTGGTTCTCCATGACATTTGAGTTTAGATAGGGTATACTACAATCACATGATCTACATAGATAAACATTATGGAAAACAAGAAAACCCTTTACCAATAAATATATAATCCTAATATACTACACATGAGCCTAAACATTTGTATAAATTCATTAATTTTAATCCAATAAAAAAAAACTAAAAATATAATCATTTAAAACAATCAAACCAATTAAACATATATAAATATGTAAAATATAACAAGATCTACTTACCAATACACATCATTTCATTGAGGCCAACATACCCCCCTTTTTTGAAAATTGAGACCCTTGAGAAACCCTAAGAATAAATATGAAAACATGGCATGTTAATATCATTTGTAGAATGTTAAGATCATCCATTTATCAAAATAAAGCTTAATTAGTTATGTTTCACTTTAATTTTTTTAACATTAATAATAAATGGTATTCATGGTTTTTAGTTGTAGATTCCATGGTGTATTTTCCTAATAAGTTCATGTTCCAAAACCCTGGCAAAACCTTCAGTTCAAATTTGAATACTAGTACAAGCTAAATTGGTGGGAACCTTTTAAAACCCACTTTGGACTTAAGCATAAATTTCATATCTTAAGCTTAGTCATGTTTTTTAACATGACTAAAAATTAAACTAAAAATGATTGGTCCCCTTTATTATTTTCCCCTTTTAAGTTCCTTGCATGCCTAGCTAATATTCATTTTGCAAGGTCTTTGTAATATTTCCTAGATTGGTCCATTTCATTTATACCTTAGCCTATAATTTTAATCCTAAGGTCCGCATTGTATTTATTAATAGAAATGGGACCTTAGTCTTAACACCTTAGCTTAAGCTTTGGTTCCCCAAGTCTAATTTTATATTAGCTTGGTCCCTTTGTTAAACATCTTATCCTAAAGGTTAAACCTAAGGCCCCAACATATTTATTAATTTTAATGGAACCTTATCTTTAACACTTTAAGCCTATGTCTTACTTTAGTCCCAATTTTTGACTTAACTCTCTTTCTTCTCATATATTTTATGATCCTCACTTTATCATGGCATTTGATCTAATGGATTAAGAAAGGCCTGAGGTTTGACTTAAAAACATGCATCTTAGAAGATCTAGTGTTCCACATTTCATCATGAGAAAATGATCCAATGGTGAGAGCGTCCTGACAAATCTTTTCCCATAGCCTTCATCCAATGGTTCTCACATCATCATGAAGACTTGATTGGATGGAGCGAGTCATAATTGAAAGGTCAAAAGATTACAAAAATCCCACAAGATCAACACGAAGCACCCTTACATTTGAGGATTAAAATCAAATGGTTCCTACCTAAAAAAAATAACCAATCACTATCAAACCACCAAATCATGATCCTATAGCTCTCACTTACTTGTAGGACCTCAATCTAATGGAGTACATTGAGTCAAAAATCCTAGGAAGCCCCACAAAGATGCCAAGTGGCACTCTCACATTAGGTCATACTAAGTTAATGAGATTAAAATTTATGTTCATACATCCATCAAATAATATCTATAAGGATGTACTTGGTGTCCATGTGACCATCAAATTTAAGCCCATAAAAATAAAAGTTTCACTAACTTAAAAATGATGTTTGCACAATCATCATTCAACATCTACAATGATTTATTTGATGTCCATATGGCCTTAAAATTTAATCTGATAAATTATTCTTCTCAGGATTAAAATACATTCTTAAATGTTGCTATAAATCTTATGAATTTATATGCATACTAATGGAAGCCCTCAGAAGATGCTCAAACACTAAAAATCTTCTATTTGTAAATATGGAAATGGTCTTATTGTCTAAGTATATACAAAATAAACTTAGTTTGAGTCTATAATTTAAGGTCACCATTTAATTTTGTTCAAATACTATGAAATTTAAACTATATACTTATACAAAGTCTTATTTTAAAAGAGTCTTTGTTAAGAATAACTTAGACCAAGTGTTTCTAAAAAATGGTTTTAGTGTGTTTGTTAAGGCAATAAAAATGTATTTGATATTAGATCATTATATCATTTTCAACCCCTTTGACCATGTTTTATAAGATTGGCATAATTTTATCCCAAAGTATACATTATGTTATTTAACACAACATAAACTTTAGATTAAAATATTTAACCATGGTCTCCTTTGCATAAATTTGGAAAAATTTGGCATAAATTCTTAGCCTAAGGTTTATTTAATGCTTAATAAACATGAAATAAATCTTAGGATAAGGAATTTAATCCTAAGTACCACCTTAATAATATGTTATCTTAAAGTTTGGCAATCTTTTTAGATCAATGGTTTGTACTTCATCATGGGAAGATGATCTAATGATGTGAGGACCCTGAAGACTTTTCAATGGAGTCCTAAGAGCTTATGGGCTTGATGTGTGGTGAAATAACATTTGAATAAAAAAAGATAGATGATCTAATGGTCTATGCTTCATGATACATGGTACAAAAGCACCAATGACTTTTCAAAGGAAATTGAAAGGCCCATACAGGTACCAGGTGGCATAAACACTAGGTACTAGAACCAAAAATCCAAAAAAGAGGAAATATCCTATATTTTAATCCAACAGAGCAAAGAAAATAAGGATCCTTAAAAACCAATAGCTAGTGCTAAAAGGCATTTATGAAAAATTCTATTAAAGGTTTAGACCATTACCATAAAAGAACCATGTAAGAAGAAATGGACAAATGAAAGATCTTATGGGCTAAAAATGTGAAAGTATAAAGGCAAAGGTCCAAATCAAATCTAATGCACGTATAAGCTATAATCTAGATATATCCTACCATTAAATCTCTAAAACCCTAAAACTTATATAAAAATGACCTAAGTGAACTGAATTGGTTACAATTCAATCCAAAGAGAGATTGATTTTGTTTTTTATCATAAAAGAGCTATCATAGAGACCAATTTATAATCTAAGGTAAAAAAAATACCAATTAGAAGTCATGAATGCATGCAAGCAACAATTGGGAGAAGAGATAGATCTTTATATGTCAATAAATAATGAAGGTAGGATCTTTAAAGACACTGAGATAGATACTATGGCCCTCAATAATGGAAACAAGAATTGGTCAAAACTTTTCTTCACCATGGATGAATTACAACCCATTACCAAGGAGGAATATAGTATTAATACTATCAATAGAAAATACTATGACCTACTCATTGTTTAGATGATTGGCCTTCACTCTACTACTCTCAATCCTAAGGTACTTCATTGTATAGATATTTTTGCTCCTATATTTATTAATTTTAGGATAGATAATGACTAGATCTTTCATGAAAGGACCTCTAATAAAGTTGTATACATGTCCCCTATGGCCTTTGAAACATACTACAAGATTTCCCAAGCCCCATGTAGACTTGCCCCAAATCAGAGATTGGACCAACATGCATGACCTAGACACTATACTCTAACCATGGTTTATTTAAGGGAACCATGTGTTTAGGGACCTTAAAGGGAGGATTCACATTATATAATTTAGAGAGGTAATTAGGGTAATCATGACCTTATTAAACGGAGCATCAAGAGCCCCTTTCACCACATATGTAAACATAACTTGGGTTTCATATGTATATTTAATGATAGAGGAAAATCTCACCCCCATATTGGATAAATAATTATTAATCACCTAGGGAACCAATTTGCTGACATTATGAAGAAAACTAGCAAGTAATTCTACATGATGTCTTATTTACTTGATGCCCGTCATGCTTCTATTAACTTCCCTAGCATCAAGAACTAGTCTCCACAAGGTTGAACCACTATTTCCCACCATTAATCTAAATTGCACATGCTTAAGTATAAGAACCACATGTAAGTTATCTATGATTATGTCTACATAGACATAGTGGAGGATATTATAGGTTTTCCCATGCCTATATCCCATCCACTAATCAATAAATATGTAGATATGATGGGTGAGATATGGTTCTATCCATATTGCACATTTATTAGGATTGAGGGAGTCATGTCCTCACCATATAGATTGCATGTGTATGTATCGAGAAAGATGGATGAGTAAGAAATCACTTCCTAACTCATCAATGGAGTTGATGGAATTTTTAAGGAGAAAAATAAGGGTCTTCTCCATCCCTTCCCTCTAATTATTGGAAGGACCATCTTGAAAGATTGGAAATAAGTACAAACCATGTCTAAACATAGGGACTCATTTTGGTTTCAACTTGATGAAAATAAATGTGGGACCATAATAACATAGTAAGTGATCATTTAAAGGAGAAGAAGCTACCCAAGCCATAATATATGGATCAGCTTAGTGTTCATGACACAATTTACGTTAAGTCAAATAACTATGAAGAAGTGTTGGCCAGGATCAAAGGGCACAACATCAAACATGATCACAAGTTGACAAAAGGTGATAAGCTAGTAGGAGAGACATGGTAGATGTATCCTCTCCAATATAAATTACTTCTTAGACCATTTAGGACATCCTAGGAATAATCTGAAATGGAGCAACCACAACCTCAAGGGCAAAATGTTAAAAGGAAAGATGAACAAGGCCATGATAGAGATAATATGGAAGAGATACCTGGACAGGGGCCCTCATCCTCAACCTTGCCACAAAGATGATCTTATCCAATTGACCATATAAATAGGATTTCCTTAGAAATAGATGAGACACTTTAGGATGCCCTCAAGGAACTTGTAGAGGCATATGGCATAAATGAAGAGGGGGAATAGATTAAAGATACTCAAATCCAAGTAGGGGATCTTGGAAAAGAGAAAGGGAGAGAGATAATTCTAGATGTGGTCCCATTTTCCCCTAAAGAGAAGAGGAAGGTAGAAATGACACTAGTCTCTATTGGACCTAAAAATCCAAGGTTGACTCTCACACATACTACTAATGAGATCAACCTAGTTAGTGACAAATTCCTCATTCATAGACTAGTCATCCTTGATTGGTTTATTTATGGGAAACTAAAAAAGATTCCTTATCTCTCCCATTCATGGGCCATAAAAAAAATTACAAAAATTGAATTACATGATAACATTAAGCCATTTATTAGGGATATAATGAAGGAAGAGGAAGAAAGAAGAATTATGGTCACTCTAGGACCAAAAATCAAGAAAATGGATTCTCCAAAATCATCATGTAGCACATATGTAGAGGTCTTAGAGCCTCTAAAATTAATAGGGTAATCCACCATCATGTAGTTTAATCCATAGATAGCTATATTGGAAAGGGTCACCAATAGGAAAGCCATGGTAGGAGCTAAGGAATTCACCTTCCAAAAGGTTGAGGCCTTTATAGGTCTAAACCTGGTAGGAGGGAAACAACTTGGTGAAGTTCCTATCCATGAGGAGGATGTTGAGACCTTGACTGAGGTTTAATCATCTTAAGCAAAGGCTAGGATCCAAAGGATGAAACAAAGAATCCAAAATTTGGAAAGAGAAAAGGAAAACCTAGAAACATAAGCCATTTTGATGATACCTAACACCATAATGATATGTTTGTGGCCTCATTCTTTGATATGTCTAATTCTTTGAGTTCAAAAAGCTAAGGCAGGATGCCCTAAGCCAACAAGATGAAGTAACTAGGGGGTTAATAATAGAATGAAAAAAAGTAAACACCCATATAAGGGATCTCATTAACATTTTGATTAGGAAAAAGACTCCTAAGTTCAAAAATATTATCTTATCTCATTTGAACACCATATTGGGAATAATAGTAGACAAGGTCCAAGGTCTAAGTGCTTAGACAAAGAGTTTAAATAGGCTTCTGATGGATGTTAAAGGATTGATCATTATAATTGAGTAGCTCTTAGGAACTATGTTGGTAAATTCTACCAAGATCACTACCCTTGGAATCATTTATGTAGTTGAATACAAGCATAGGGTCACTTTTTTAATGTAGTCAATTAGTAGAAAGAGCCAAAGCTAGTCTGGTAGAGGCAACAATATAATCTTGGACATGACCTTCACAGACAAGGAGAAAATTGTAAAGGTAAGGAGGGTAAATGAAGCTATGGCCAGGGATGGCAGAGATTTGGATGACTTGGTTGATCAACAAGAAGTTTACCTCATGAAGCTAGTTATGGATGTGGAGCTCATCAAAGACCAACATCAGAAAGCAATGGACCTTTTGTAGAATCAATAAGGGGACCCTTTAATAATGGGCCCACCCAGTAGATAGTATTCCTTTTGTAAAAGCATTGTAATATTTAAAATAGGAATATTCTTTTGTAAGGCATATTCTAGTCTATTATCATATTTCCCCTAGGTTATTCTAATTGTGAGATAAGTGTATTTTAGAACTTTATGAGGGACAACTATCCTTATCTTTTATACACTTGTATGGTTTAAATGACTGGTATACTACCTTATCTTTCTATAAAATGAATGTATCACCATCTTGTAAAGAGAGAATTTTGATCAAATTTTGTATGCTTGTATAAATTAATATAATCAAGAAGTTCTGCAAAGAATGTCCATATTTGATATGTTAATTACTAACACAGTTTCTCTCTCAATTTCTAGTTTAATGTCTTAAATTTTAATAGCTTCTTTGAATTCTAGGTTGCATTTTATAATCACAAGATTTATAATTTGTGCATATTCTAGATTATTTGAAGGATCTTGGATTTAGTTCACTTCATTTTACTTTGTATTTATATTTTCAAATGCTATTTGATTATTGGTGTAGATATTTAAAAGTAAACCTAGTTCTTACTTGTGATTCTTTACATTGTCCTTCAAAATTTGCTTGATATATTAAGAAATATGAGATTAGGCTATTTTGCATTATATATTGGTTTGAATTCACACTCAATTACAATTGATGCTTTATCATAATATTTGAGACTAAGATAGGCAATCACTCATCTTTTTTACCTTACCCTTCTCTTTGCTTCTTTTTACACTAGATCACTTTAGTTGAACTTCATTATATGTATACATCTATATTAATTTATATATTATGTTTGTATCATAATTCACTGAGCTAACATATATCCTCTAAAATTCACAAGGAACAAACCATGATGACTCCCAACCATCACATATTATAAATTTTTGAAACACTCATACATATCTCTATTCCTATTTCACCATAGGTGACATAAATTGCTACAACCTACTACTCATGCTCTAAATTCTTTGAATTCTAAAATGAGAAGTGTTCTTTGAACACTAAGAACCTCTATGGTGCATTTAGAGACATCAACAAACATTTCCACTAGCACTAGAAGGAGGGCATATTTATAAAAAAATTAAATCTTTGTTAATCTTGGCATGTTTTGATCTAATATCAGTGTATCTTTGTGTTTTAAAGTGAATTCTTTGCTTATAAGTATAAATATCATTGATGTTTATAATTTGTGGTGAATATTTGTGCTTCCTTAGACAAAGATCAAGTTTCTTTGAGATTTGATGCTTAGTTTTTGGTAAATTTAACTTAAAATTTGATAATCCATAAGATGGCTTGATTTGATTAAGGTTATCATATATTTCCTAGATATAATTTTATGTTGGCTTAGAGTAATAAAGATAGATTATATTAGCATAATTAGATACATCTTTGAGATACTATAGGCAAAGATCAATGTCCTTTATTGTTCTTTATGTAAACTTTATAAAATGAGCTTAATGTACAATTTTAATCCTTGTTTTTTAAAACTATTATCCTGATATATCACATTTCAAATAGTATCTTCAACTTTCATGCTAGAATTACCAAATATTTGAACTAGATCACACTTAGAAACAAGGGAGCCTTTACTTGAACTTAAGGTTCATCAAAAGGCTAGGCATAATAAAGGTAGATGTAGGAGATCCAAATATTTGTCAACTTCACATCTTCAATGTACCTTTTCCTTCAACCTTCATCTAAGTATGTCTTGGTTTGGATAATATTCAATCAATGTGTCAAATGTGGTACATGATCTCCCATGTAACCTTTAGAAGTATTTAATTACATTTATTCCAACTGATATTAAAACTATTGAAGATCACATAAAGTCTTTAAAGCTAACATAAGGTTGTTAAATGTTGTGCATGAGTATGTGGCTTGTAATTTATTCCCCTTTAATTTTAAATATGTTGCTTATGAAGGGTTTTTGAACTTTCCTGACAATTATATCATTATTTGGGATGGTTTCATTGATGTTTCTATAGATCAACTCAGTAAGATTGTCAGTCCTTATGCTATTTCCCATTAGTTCACCACCATTAGAAGGGTTATAAGTGAGCCTATTAGGTCCTTTAATTATATATTTTAGAAAATATATAGTAGGACCATATAACCCTATAAGCCTAATGATGTTTTATATTTAGAAATCTACAAGGATTCAATAGATCCCATGACCTCTGTATTCTTGAAGAGATCCATGCCAGTTATAACTTCATTATCTAGGTCCTATTCTGAGGTAATAAACATTAATGATCAAATGCAACCCTAGGGACAAATGTCATATTTTGTTCTAAACATTAACCTACATATGTTAACTCTGAACATATTTCCAAAAAACAAGCAAAATATCCTATTTTTAAATCAACTCCTAAACTTAAACCAATTGCCATTGAGTCATGTTTCTCCCAATCAAAACTTAATATTCTTAAATCATCATACTAATGGATTGAACATAAATGATCTAAGTGATTTAATACCATCTACTAAAAATAACTAGGTACATAATTTTGAGACTCCTAGAAATGAGAATGAATCTATCCTAAAAATGGTCAAAAAATTAAGCACTAATTTTCTTCAAATGCAAAAAAAAGTTGGAAATACCATTGAAAGCTCTAGTATGAACTTCTCATTTCAAATTTATAATAGGCCAAGTAATAGATTTTAGAATGAAAGTTTTCATAATAATAGGAATAATGAACCATCTTTTGAAAAGAAGACCATGGACATTAACCTTACCTATATTGTATTACCTAATTATTGTATAGTACATTACACAACCAAACATGGTCAAATTAACTACATTGAGTTTTTAAAAGATTTTGAAGCTTTCCAAGATGATTTAGATACATTTTAAGTAGTCCCTAATAAGTAAAATGGTGTAGGTGATTATGGATCCAAGTCACCTGATCAAGTCTTCATGGTAGATACTTTTGATTTCCCTTTTCAAGAAGAGAATGAACCTGATGAGATCCCTAAAAAGATCCAAGATTTTCAATAGTTCCTTAAGAAGACCTATTCCTTGAGGAATAGAGATTAGAGGCAAGCCTTAACTACCTCAATACCTCTAAACATCTTTGGAACTCCTCCAAATACTTATTCAAGTAAAAATCTAGAGACACCTAAAGGGAGTACTTCTAAACCTAATACTAAAATTTCTAGTTCTTTTAAAACTAGATATAATATAGTTGAGGATATGAAGAAGATAAAGGCTAATATTACATTACATGAACTTACACAAATTAGAGATAAAATGGACCTCCTACTAGAATCTCTATAAAAACATTTAAACAAGACACCCAAGGCTAACCATGCTAATGTGATTGTAGACAAGGCTAAGGCAAAATATCCTCCTTTCCTACTCATTGTCAGGATGTTTGGTAAGAACTTGAATAATTGCTTACTATATTCTAGTGCATCTACCAACATCATGCCTATAGGTATATGCAAAAAAATTGGTTTGACTCTTATTAAGTGTGTTAATATTGTCACCTGGTTAGACAAATCTAGAGTTAAAGTTATTAGGGAAGTTTTAAATGTGCATATACAACTAGCTTCTAAGCCTAGAGTGCATCAATTCATTGATATTATAGTTATTAATATACCTGATGTTAATTGAATCTTGTTTAGGAGTGGACCAAGGCCCTAAATGGTTACATGTCCACATATTTCTCACATGTATGGCTACCTTAGAAGGGAATTCTTAAACAAATCAGGGTTGAGTGAGAACCAAGGATGAAACACATGATAATGGAGTACAATGTTATGAATGAGAGGGTAAACATAATTGACTCAAACTTAAGGTTTTTCAACCTAGAGACTAATAAGGTATGTGATCTCAGGAATGCTCATGTTGTTCTTAGACTTTGAAAATTACATTTTGATAGTGTTATGTATAAGGCTAGATCTAGAATAGGTATTACCCTTACTAACATTATTGGTAAGAAATATCGTGCCTCCTACAGACTTTGATTCCCATATACTAACAATATTGTTAAATATGAAGCCCTTATCCTACGTTTACAATTTTTTTATAAATAATAAGGTCAAAGAATTGATATTTTATGGTGATTCAGAACTAGTGGTCAACTAAATAAGAAGCAAATACCAATAGAATATCTCATATCTTATGAGGTATAAGATTAGGGTTTGGGACCTGATTGAGTCCTTTGATTCTTTTAGCATTACCTCTACTCTAAGGGGAAAAAACCAAGCTGTTGATGAGTTAGCATGTACTGCAACTAACCTCATGCCCAACCAAGATTCCCCCAATTTTAGCATTGAGTTGATTCCTTGTCCTTTAGCATATAATAATGTTAACCATTTTCAATTTTTTAGTGATGATCAGTAGATATTGGATTTCATGACCAATTCTAGAGAATTTAATGCTCATATTATTGATTATTCTAATGAAAATACATCTGAGGAAGACATGTTTGATGGTAAAGTCATTTATTTAAATGACAATAAGATCCCTAACGAGATGATTCCTTTATAAAGACTATTTGATCAAGACCAACTAACTAAGGTTTCTAAGATTCCCAAGGTCAGTGGGAAGGACTATAATTCTATTGATCTTGGCCTTCAAGATCAAACCCAACAAGTAAATGTTTGAAAATCCTTCATTAACATTGAGAACAAGAAAGCCAAAGAGCTCCTTACCCAATACAAGGATGTCATAACATGGTCTTATGATGACTTAAAGATTTTTTATGCAAAGTACATCACTCACACCATCCCTCTTAATAAAAACTATAGGCCATTCACGTAGAAATGGAGGCTTGTAAACCCTGTCTTAGAGCCAATGATTTTTAAAGAGGTTACGAGAGTAATAGATGTTAGGAGAGTATTTTACATCAAGTATTCTACTTGAGTGGCTAATTTGGTACAAGTCAGGTAAAATAATGGTGATATTAGGATTTTTATTGATTTTAGGAATTTAAATATAGCATCTAATAAGGACAAATATCCTCTTCATTCTCTTGACCAAGTTATACAAGTTGTTTCAGGTTTAGCCATGATGTCTTTTCTTGATGGATTTTTAGGTTATAAATAGGTATTAGTTGATAAAAAAGATAAGATTAAGACATATTTCACTACCAAGTGGGGAAACTTTACTTATAAGATAATTTACTTTGGGATAATTAATATGTAGAGTAAAAAATACTCTACATTTCATTCTGATTTTTAGTAGTGCATGATCTAGATTGTTGTCCCCTCATAGTTTGGTTTGAGACAGTGAAGTTTTGAATTAGAGTGCAGGCTCTATTTTTATTTTATTTATTTTTTCTCTAAGTGTTGAAGTCAAGCAGAAGCTATGAAGTGTCATTTTTCAAGGAACTTTTCATAATTTCAATAAATCTATAGAACATGCCATGTGTCCCATAGCAACTCAGCAGAATGTGCCAAGTGTTAGCATTTGCATTTCATATCGGCACCCGCATTTCATCTCTTTTTAACAAAAGGTTTTAACAAGATAATTATCAAGATCAAGTGGAAATCACCAAGTGGCAATCATGGAAGGTCTCAATCTTACTTTTCTAAAAGTGATGGAAGATGCCACGTATCCCAGCAGAAGAGAGTAAAAGCCACCACGTGTCGAGATCTGAATTATCTTCATTTTGCTTTGCTGATATAATAAAGACTATGGTGGGTCTCAAGTATTGTTTTTGAAGTAAGCAGAAGCTGTCAAGTGTCACTATCTATGTAAAAATGAAATGAGACCCAAATTGTTTCTATTATATAAATAGAGTAAAGTGGAGATAGCCACGTGTCACCTTCCGTGGGTTTCTAAAAAGGTAGCTAAAAGAAGTGGAGACCACCACGTAACCCTAGATAAGTAAAGTGGAGATTGTCATGTGTCTTTTGATGAATCAGTAGAGATTGCCACCTATCCATATGCCTTTTAAAAGTTACTTGCATAAGAAATGTTATGGGTCTTATTTTATATTAAGTCACTAAAGTTCAAAGAAGTTGATTACAACAAGTGTCAAAGGCAGACACTCTTGAGCAAAGACACAAAAGAGTATAAGTTAAGTGGAAAGTTCCACGTGTCTTTAATAGGTGTTGCAAGACATGCCAAGTGTCATTTTCTAGTGTCTCCTAAGAATAGGAAGGATTTCAAAGAATTGGTTAAGTGTCATCTAGAATTTAAGATAAGGGAGCATCCTATAAACTATTTTTAGCTAATGAACTGCCAAAAGACAAAGTGTTTCAGAATCTATGAAATATCTTCTGTTAAACACTTCCAGTTCGGTTGGATTTTAGTTGGGCCATTAGATTGGGAATAAGCAGAAAATCTAGAGTGAATACAAGGCTATAAATAAGGGTGTAGAGATCACCGAGAGAGGAGATACCAGAGAGAATTTTTTGAGAGAATTATTGTTAAGAGTTTAGACTTTCTAGAGATGTGACTAGGAATATCATTTGCCTTTGTTCTATCTTCTTAAGTTGGAAGGTTTATGTAACTATGCATGTTTTTGTGCCTCTTATGTGACTAGAGAATTAATGAGAAGATTGAATCATGTGCCTTTGTTGATACTTTCTATGTTATTGCAAAAGAAGTTTAGGCTGTGTTGTCAAGAGTTTAGACTTTCTAGAGCTGTGATTAGGAATGTCATTTGCCTTTGTCCCATTTTCTTGAGTTGAAAAGTTTATATAACTATGTGTGTTTATATGTCTCTTATGTGACTATAAAATTCAAATAAGAATATTTAAACCTATGCCTTTGTTGACATTTTCTGTATCATTGCAAAATTAGTCTATGTTGTGAGCCTCTATTTCTATTATTTCCATCTTTTACATTGATCATGCACTTGTTTGCTCTTAAATGTAAATGAATCTTACATATAGTCTCACTGAGCTCAGGATTAAGGTTGAATTACATTTAGGTGCATTGCCATAATTATATTTTCTTTCTTGCATTTGTGTTTCTGTTAAAATTCCTATCCCTTTTCCCAGTATACACTTGATATAAAGAAGAGACCAGCTTCTTAAAAATTTGGAGGTTGTTTCAAGTCGCAAGTCCCACATCTTGAAACTTCCCATTGTTGATGTTAGAACAAGCACAATTTTAAATCATCAATAGTTTTTGGCATGCCCGATGGGACTAATCTTGAAGTTTCTTTCAGGATCGTATGAACTAGAGAGCTACAAGGATTCATAGCTATGGACCAGTAACCAAATCACAATCTTCTATAAATCAAGGTATTCTTTTTCCACCTTTGGTAGCTAGTTTAAGAAGAAGAGTCAACCAATTTATACCAATACCAAGTGCAAATATGGGATCCCCTATACCCCCAAGAAATTATGCAAGTTGGAACACTGGTAGTCCATTGATTCTCCCAATACCACGAGCCACTTGGGACCCTATCCCAGTGAATGCCCTAAAATCTCTACCCAAATTTAGTGGGCAAGACTTTAAAACACCTAAAGAACTTCTGTAGGATGTATAATATGTCTATGCTATACATGTTGTCACACAAAAAAATGTGGCCATAAGATTATTACCAACTTCTTTTAAAGGGAAGGCTCTAGAATGGTATCGGTCTTTGACCCCAAATACCATATCTACATGGGATCAGCTTGGAGATCTTTTCTTTGAAATATTTGAAGAAAAGGGTGATAAGTCTTCTTTATTACAATAATTAATTACTATTTAAAGGGCACCATAAGAAGCCATGACCAACTTCAATTATAGATTTCAAAAGATTTGGGAAAGAATCCCTGCTACAGCTAGACCATTACTAGGTATGGCTATAGTATTTTATCTTAAGGCTTTGAATTCAGATATATCTGTTATGATTCAGTCACTTGGAGGACACACTTTGCTTGAGGCTTATGACTATGTGGTCAGTACTGAGAATAATTTGATAGATGCTAGAAAGTTAACCCCAAGGCCTCCCATGCCCATGTTCCCAAAAATTTGCTTACCATTACCTCAAGAAGCCCCTAAAACTATAACCCCACCTATGTCTATGTACACATATCCTCAACCACCTACTAAATAAATTGTCCCCACTCAGTCATCTGAGCTAGATGATATCAAGAATATCTTGAGGATATTTTCTAATGAGCTAATTCATATAAAAAGACAATAGAATACTTATACTAAACCCTAGTACCGGGGTCCTCCAAGGCAAAATAACCCTAAGCCAACAAACCAATTAGTTACAATCCCTACACCCTCATAGACTATTCCTCCCAATTCAAATAAGGAGATTGTTCTAGGGCAAAATAGCTATGCAGATAACACTAATGCCTAGTGTTTTCCTTATAACAATGCTCATATGCCTAGAGATTGTCTTATGGGTAATCTACAACAAAAGGTGGTAGCACAAAGAAGAATGGATGGATAGTTTACAAGTTCTAGTGATAATCAAGCCTACCAGTCTTCTGGTATGCAAAATTTAGTCTTAATGGCTCAGATGCAAGGGATGTCTTTGAAAAAAGAGGAAGAAATAGCCCCAGAATATTTTTGTTCTCATGGGTTGAAGATGAAGAATTAGTATTTTTGAATGAAGCTTCTATTTCCAAGAAACCAATGGTGCAATCAGACTACTATACTAGATCAAAGAGAAGAATTCTAGAATAGCCTAAAGTTGTAAACAATGAAGTTATGGAGAATCCTTCATTTCAATGTCATCAACACACAACTGTTAGACAACAGCAAGTGTAGAATCAAGAAGTTCCTGAACAAGTTTAAAGAAAGACAAGATATCCTAATATTCCAATAAATCAAACTTTTGGACCAATTAATGTGGTGGATAAACTGAAGATGACCCCATCACAAGTATCAATTTGGGACATATTAGCTATTCCTAAACAAAGGACACTATTACAAGAAGCTCTTCAAAATCAAGCAATGCCCAAATATACTGAAGGACCTACTGATAAAAGAAAGCTCAAAGACATAGTTCATCTATAGATAATAGCCTTAATGAATAATGCATCAGAGGTAAGCATATCCAAACTAGATTCCTTCTATTTTACTAAGATAGGTGACTAGACTAAGCATAATCAGGAAAAAGAAAAAACCAGTTGTTAGCTATGACGCATAGTGACCTATATGAAAATTATAACTCTACTAGTCTAGGCACTTATGTTATTTTTGATGAGGACCATGAAATCCCAAATGTTTTAAGGGAAGAGACACCAACTACTCAAGGATCCAAAAAAGATTCAGAAATCAGAACATTAAATTTTTATGGGGCTAGAAGTAAAAATGGTGCTAGAGCAGGAATTTGTCTTACTGCTCCAAATGGTGAGAAAATTCCAAGAGCTATCCATTTCCAATTTACTTGTAATAATAATGATGATGAGTATGAATCTTTAGTACATGGGCTCCTATTAGCCAAGAAAAAGGAAATAAAGAATCTCATAGTAAAACGAGATTTAAAATTAGTAGTGAAGCAAATTAGAGAAAAGGCAATAGCAAAGAATGTTAGGATGAAAACCTATAAGCACAAAATTTGGGACTTAATAGAAGATTTTGAAGCTTTTAATATTGAATTAGTTCCCAGGGTTCAAAATTTTGAAGCTGATAGGATGCACAAATTGGTTCGCACTTTGATCTAGCAACTGGCCTATTAGTTAATAATGAGTCAGTAAAGGTTATAGTAAGGCCAACTATCTCAGATAATGATGAGAATTGTCAAATGTTTGAGAATGATTTTCAAGTAATCTCATTCTTACAACAATCATGGGAATTTGCCAATCAATTACAGCCAAAGATTGAAGATTCATATGGGGATCAAATTATACAATTAAAAAATAATAAGCTTCCCAAAGGTTTAATCACTTTAGAGAGCCTTTTTGATCCAAAAGATGTAAGCCTAGAGAAGAAAAGGTTTCAAGCAAACAATCTAGACTATTATGAAATAGAGGTGAGTGAAGGGAAAAAATTAAAAGTTGGAAATTCTGCAACTCAACAAGAAAAGGCTAATTGAACTGTGCAAAAAATATGATAGAGTCATAGCCTGGAGCTATGAAGACCTTCATGGGTATAATAGAGACATCATTCAACACACAATAGAACTGACTGAAGGATCTAAGCCTATTAGATAGAAATAGAGGCCAGTGAATCCAAGGATTGAGCATCTAATGGTGGATGAGTTGTAGAAACAATTAGATTCTAAAATAGTTTTTCCAATCAAACACTCAACCTGGGTATCAAATCTAGTACCAGTTAGAAAAAAGAATGGTGATATAAGACTTTGTGTAGATTTTAGAGATCTGAACAAAGTGTCTTTGAAGGATCACTATCCCTTTCCCTCCATGGAATAAATTCTACAAACAGTGGCTAGATCAGAGAGATTCTCTTTTCTAGATGGTTTCTCTGGATATAATCAAATTTGGTTGGCTAAAGAAGATCAATACAAGACTGCTTTTACCACCAAATGGGGTACATTTGCATATGCTAAGATGCCATTTGGCCTATCAAATGCTGGAGCCACTTTTCAAAGAGATATGGATGTTGCATTTGAGGAACTGATAAATAAAATCATCCTAATTTATCTTGATGATATTTCTATTTTTTCAAAGAATGTTCCTAATCATTTTTATCATTTAGAAACTATCTTTAAAAAATGTCAAGAATTTGGAATATCCTTGAATCCTAAGAAATGTATCTTTGCTATCCCTCAAGGTAAATTATTAGGACATATAGTATCTAGAGGAGTTTTTATAGACCCAAAAAGAGTGGTAGCTATAATGAACTTACTTCTTCTAGTAAATAAGAAAGCAATTCAGTCTTTCTTGGGAAAGATTAATTTTGTTAGTCGGTTCATATCTGACTTTGCAGGCTTAGTAAGACCAGTGATACTTTTGCTAAAAAAAGAGCTAATTTTCAAGTGGACTATGGAAGGAAGGCAAGCCTTTAAGGAGGTCAAGAAAGATATCTCAACAGCTCTAGTATTTAGAAACCCTAACTTTTCTAAGCCTTTTGTAATGTATGTATATGGGGGAGAGCTCAGTATTGTTGCTATCCTGACACATAAGGATGATAAATAGGAGGGAGAGCATCCAATAGCCTTTTTCTTTAGAAATCTTAGGGAGTATGAAACTAGATATAACTTTGTGGAAAAACAAGCATATGCTATGGTAAAAGCTCTCAAAAAGTTTAGGCATATAGTATTAGGAAGCAAAATCTTGATACTTGTAGCTCATCCAAGTGTCAGAGAATATATCATGGAGGGTGAAATTACTGAAAAAAAGCAAATTGGATAACTAAGATTCTTGAATATGACATAGAATTCAAACCCACTAAATTAGTTAGAGGTAGGGGTTTGTGCCAATATATGACTCAAAATCTTGAAAAGATGATACCCGAAGAGACAAATTCAGGAATAGAAGAAGAAATTGTATTAAGAATACAAGAAATTGATCAAGAATCCTGGGTTACAAGCAGGAATTATTTTATGAAAAATGGGATTTACCCAAGATAACTCCCTCAAAATAAGAGAATATACTATAGGATGCAAGGAGTTCATTTTGTTTTAATTGAACAGGGTCTTTTTAGAAGAAATTTTGATGGCAAATTGTTAATATGTGTAGAAAAGGATGAGGCTAAGAAAATACTACATGAAATGCATCATGGAGTATCAGGTGGACATTTTTACACAAAGACTACAGCTATAAAGGTAAGTGAAGTAGGTTATTTTTGGCCTTACTTTATTTACAAATTTTTATCAGCTAGTTAAAAAATGTCAACCTTATTAATATTATGTGGGGATGAGAAGGAATGTAGCAATGCCTATTAGTCCTATAATTGTGGATGAACCTTTTTCTCAATGGGGTCTTGACTTCATTAGAATGATAAATATAGTATATAGTATGCGTCACAAATAGATCTTAATAGCCACAGAGTATTTCACCAGATGGACCAAGGCAATACCACTCAAGGAAGCAACATAAAATGTGATCCTAGATTTTTTAGGGAATATCACTACTCATTTTGGGGTTCCTCACATCATAATTTCAGATAATGCTAAAGTATTTTTAGGGTCCAAAGTATCTAAATTTTCATTAATGCATGGAATATATCTAAAAAATTCTTCTAATTATTACCTCAGGGTAATGGTTTGGCAGAATTGACTAATAAGAACCTGATTAGACTCATCAAAAGAATAGGGGCTGATCATCACAAGGAGTGGCATAAAGTGCTTAATTTAGCACTGTGGGCTGATAGAATTACACGTAAATAGGTGATCAAAATGTCCCCATATGAATTGGTATATGGGAAACCTGCTGTAATTCCCCTAAGCTTGGAGATTCCTGCTCTCTAGCTGATCAAACAGATTGAAATCAAAGAAAATGGCCCCATGCAGGTCAGACTAGTAGAACTTCTAAAAGTTCAAGAAAAGAGGGATGTAGCACATGATTCATTGATAAAGCATCAAAAAATAATTAAAGACTATTTTGATAAAAGGACTTCAAATCCTAATTTTGAAACAGGGTCAATTATTTTGAAATGGGATGCAAGAGCCGCTAAACCAGGTCAACACACTAAGTTTGAAGTATTATGGACTGGCCCTTATAAAATTTGGGCATGTAAATATTAAAATTTGTTTGAGATATAAATAATGGAAGGTGAACTTGAATATATTCCTATAAATGGAATCTATTTGAAACATTTTAGTTAAAACTATGTTTTTTTAGCAATTTTGGATCATGCGGGAGTTGTAGATTCTTTTTGAGTAGGCTCAAAAGTCCTTGGGGTCACCAATAATTGTAGAGTAAAAAATACTCTATGTTTCATTATAATTTTAAGCAGCACATGATCCATATTTCTGTCCTCACATAGTTTTGTTCGAGATGGTGAAGTTTTGAATCAGAGCGCAGGCTCTATTTTCCTTTTATTTCATTTTTCTCTAAGTGTTGAAGTCAAGCGGAAGCCGCCAAGTGTCATTTTTTGAGGCACTTTTCATAATTTCAATAAATCCATGGAATGTGCCATGTTTCGCATATCAACTTAGCGGAATGTGCCAAGTGTCGGCATCTGTGTTTCATATTGGCACCCACATTTCATCTCTTTTTAGTGAAAGGTTTTAACAAGCTAAGTATCAAGATCAGGCAGAAAGTGCCAAGTGGAAATCATATAAGGTCTAAATATTGATTTTATAAGATCAATGGAAGATTCCATGTATCCCAATAGAAGAGAGTGGAAGCCACCACATGTCGAGATCCAAATTATCTTCATTTTTCTTTGCCGATATAGCAAAGACTGTGGTGGGTCTCAAGTTTTATTTCTGAAGCAAGCATAAGCCACTAGGTGTCATTGTCCATGTAAATATGAAATGAGATCCAAATTGTTTCTATGATATAAATAGATTAAATCATATATTGCCACGTGTCACCTTTTACGGGTTTCTAAAAAGGTAGCTAAAAGAAGCAGAGACCACCACGTAACCCTAGATAAGTAAAGCGGAGATTGTCAAATGTCTTTTGATGAAGTAGCAAAGATTGCCACCTATCCCTATGCCTTTTAAAATTTTGTTGGGAAAGAATGCTATGGGTCTTATTTTCTGTTAAGTCGCTAAATTTTAATGAAGCAGATTGTGACAAGTGTCAAAGGTGGAAAACTCTTGAGCAAAGACACAAAAGAGTATAGGTTAAGTAAAAAGTGCCACGTGTCTTTGATAGGTGATGTGGGACATGCCAAGTGTCATTTTATAGTGTATCCTAAGTAATAGGAAGGTTTTCAAAGAATTGGCTAAGTGTCATCTAGCGTTTAAGAGAAGGGAGCATCTTGCAATCTATTTTCAGCCAATGAACTACCAGAAGACAAAGTGTTTCAGAATCTATGAAATATCTTCTGTTAGACACTTCCAGTTTAGTTATATTTCAGTTGGGTTGTTATATTGGGAAAAATTAGACAATACGAAGTGTATCCAAGGCTATAAATAAGGGTGCAGAGATCACCGAGAGAGGAGATACTAGAGAGAATTTTTTGAGAGAATTATTGTTAAGAGTTTAGACTTTCTAGAGCTGTGACTAGGAATATCATTTGCCTTTTTTCTATCTTCTTAAGTTGGAAGGTTTATGAAACTATGCACATTTTTATGCCTCTTATGTGACTAGAGAATTAATGAGAAGATTGAATCATGTGCCTTTGTTGATACTTTTTGTGTTATTGCAAAAGTAGTCTAGGATGTGTTGTCAAGAGTTTAGACTTTCTAGAGCTGTGATTAGGAATGTCATTTGCCTTTGTCCCATTTTCTTGAGTTGAAAAGTTTATATAACTATGCATGTTTTTGTGTCTCTTATGTGACTGGAAAATTCAAATAAGAATATTGAACCCTGTGCCTTTGTTGACATTTTCTATATCACTGCAAAAGTAGTCAATGTTGTGAGCCTCTGTTTCTATTGTTTCCATCTTTTACATTGATCATGCACTTATTTGCTCTTAAATGTAAATGAATCTTACATATAGTCTCACTGCACTCAGGATTAAGGTTGAATTACATTTAGGTGCATCACCATAGTTATATTTTCTTTCTTGCATTTGTGTTTCTATTAAAATTCCTATCCCTTTTCCCAGTATACTCTTGATATAAGGAAGAGACCAGCTTCTTAAAATTTTGGAGGTTGTTTCAAGTCACAAGTCCCACATCTTGAAACTTCTCATTGTTGATGTTAGAACAATTGCAATTTTAAATCATCAACATAATATAAGAGATACTTTTCAAAGATATATGGACCATGCCTTCCAATGCCTGATTGGTAAGTGTATTATCATATATATATGGATGATCTAACATTTTTTATAAAAATAGGGAAGATCACTTCATGCATTTTCAACAAGTTTTTGAAATATGTGTAAGGTATGGGATTTTATTAAACCCTAAGAAAATTATTTTCTATGTTACTTAAGGTAAGTTGTTGGGACATGTTATAACCAAGGATGGGATTTCTATTGATCTTGAAAGGGTATAGGCTATATCCACAATAGAACCCTCAAAAAATAGGAAAGATCTAAAGTCTTTCTTTAGTAAGATAAAATTTGTAAGGAAATTCATTTTTGGATTTACAGATATTTTCAAACCATTAAATGACATGCTAAAGAGGGATGACAAAGTATCATGGAATGAAGAATCTAGAAAATCATTCAATGACATTGAGGAGGCCATTAGCCAGGCTCCAATACTGATAACTCTTAACTTTTCAAAGGATGTTTACCTCTATTAATTTACCTTTGATCTTACCATGGATTTTATATTGACTCAAAAAGTTCAAGGGTGTGATCACTCAATAGCTTTTATGAGTAGAAATTTTAAGAATGATGAGTTAAATTATTCATTGATTGATAAGTAGGCATATGTATTAGTAGTGGCAATAAAGAGGTTTAGGTATTATATCCTTATAAATAAGGTGCATGATATTCTACCTGACCCTATGTAGTCACATAAAATAAAAAATTTGGTAACTTGAGTGTAGCTAATGACACCCAATCCATAAGTCTATCTTGCTTTCTCTCATGACCCTCATAGGCATGTTTTCATTGATTTCTAGTCATCCATAGCCTCCTAGACTGAACCCTTACAGACGTAGATTACTCTTTCCATGCTTAATCCATCCCTGTAGGTCCCGTCAACCATGGATAATATCACCCAAACTTGGACTATAGTGCTGAAACATAGGGTGTCCTATTTTTGGCACTATTATCCAAGTGCATTTTGGCTTGTAACAGTCATATTCTTCCAAATCCTTATCCTAATTCATGTTAGTATAACATGAATTCATTTAACCCATGATCATTAATTCCCTTATAAAATTCCATTCAAATTCCATTTAGA
Source organism: Torreya grandis (assembly GCA_037957365.1). Taxonomy (NCBI): domain Eukaryota; kingdom Viridiplantae; phylum Streptophyta; class Pinopsida; order Cupressales; family Taxaceae; genus Torreya; species Torreya grandis. The sequence continues at coordinate 1,464,606 of JARHVA010001324.1, forward strand.
AGGGTTGGCACTCATTTACAAGAGAGAAGTAAGAATACAAGCAAGACCACTAAAGTAATTTTCCCTATTCTCTGCATACAACTATCTAATAGTATTTCAAGCTTATTCAAACATTTAAACTAGTCCCTAGTCATTTCAAGATACACCTAAATTCACACTTACTTAAATTTCCATCACACTATTACACCAATCACTTCAATGGGAGAACTACATTACCTTGAGCCCTCCTCACAATATTAGTATGTAGGTAGCATGCCCACATGTGGGGTGTTAATTGCATGCAATTTATCCTTTACACACTAACCCCTCCTCCCCTTTATCCAAATTTTATATTCAAGTTTAATCACAAAGAGGACCTAGGGTATTGGAGACTAAATCAAGTACATAGTGAATTTCATAGACTTTCAAGCTTCAATATTTCATAAGCAAGGTCACATAAACCTGGTGCACAAAACCTAGAAATATTAGATCACCAAGACAATGATGCCAAGATAGGAATACATTTATATAACCCAAGGTATCAAAATTTTAGTTCTCCTATCCAATCAAGAAACACACTCTAGATTCTTTTTTGTGATAGTATCCCAAGCCTTCACATAGATTTCAATACCTTGTCATAGTCAGAACAGGACATAATCAGATAATTTTAATTTTATCTCTCACTACTATTTTTAGAAAATCCCTAACTACAATCAAATTTCACAAATTAATAGCTTATTTATTACATATTATTTATTAATTTTATCTACTTAGATGCATTTATTATTTAGGAAATAAACATCTAATTTCCCAAAAATAATAAAATCATTTGGTAAACCTGACTTCAAATTTTGCATAAAAACCCTAAGGTAAATTCCTAACTGATTTTTCCCATTAATTTTTGAATTTTTTGTTGAATATTAAAACCATAAATTCCTCTCAAAATTTAAAATTTTGTAGTAAATTTTAAAATAAATTTATTTCAAACCTTATTTTCATACACTAGGTCCTAGTAATTCTCTAGCATTAATCCAATAATTTTTTGATTTTTTCTTACACATATAAATAAAAAAATCCTCTCAAATTTTAAAAAAAATTAGTAAATTTTAAATTAAATTTATTTCAAATCTTAGTTGCATATAATATCACCTATTTGCTTCTTGAGGTATCTCCTTATATCCATAATCAAATTGCAAAATCATTCTCACTTATGTACAAAATTTTATTACATTGCTTGCAAATAACAAAGAAACCATAATGGGCTCTATCATGTACATGAATGATGAATTTTCTCGTATATTAGTACAAAGATTCATTATTTACATTTCATGCTTAATTTTCATAATTAGAGATGTTATGACAAAATTTATTGATCAAATTACACAAGATTTAAATATTTCTTTTGCATACTCTTTCTTTCTCATGAGGAATAATGTCCAACTCTATTTTTATACACATATTAGACATATCATAGGACATGTCAAAGTTCTTTATGCATCAATGCATGGTTCCATACTCTCTATCCCTTATTTGATATCTCTCATATGGAACATTCTCTATAATAATATTGTTATACAATTTATAAATCTACCTACATGTATTTTAGATCATATACATGGTTTCTACCTAGATGAATAAGATTCCTTAGCTACTCTTGTTTCAATGTCATTTTGCATGTAGAGGAAAGAAATCCCTTCTCCTCCTCTCCTTCAAGACGGTGATAGCTACTTTCCCTCTAACTAGGTCCATGCTATCCAAAAGTTGAGATGGCCTATACTATTGTTCATAATGCATACATTCAACCTACTAACTTCTTCAAATCCTATTCAACATATGTGGTTACATGTTCAATCAAAAGTAACTAGGGATTTCACTTATAAGGCTCTAAGCTATCAAATCACTACTATGAACAAGTTAATTTCAAAATTACAAATGTAGAATCAGCTATTACATGACAAGATCACAAAATTGTAAAATCATATCAGAATACAAAAGCCTCAAAGGCACCCTAGTGGAAGTCATGCATATGTACCTTAACCTAGTCAATTGGTTACAAGCAATGTTACATATCAAAACAAGAAATATCAACAAAGTAACTCTACAACAAGTGATTAAAAAATCATTCAAAGATCAAATAAGAGTTCAAGTGAGGTACTAAGAGAAATGATTAAATCTAAGTTGATCAAACTACCTCCTCTACATCTAGTGATAAGATCCACATATTATTGTGCATATCATAGAATTCATGGGCACCATACAGATTCATGTTTGGAATGGAAAAAAAATATGATATATTATTTCTCATGAAGACCCTATAAAAAGTAAATCAGTCAAGCAATCCATGATGACATAGGAACACAGTCACAAAGGGTAAAATTTAGAAACAATACATAAGTGGTTATTTTAGCATAACTCAGAACAACAAAAGGATCAAAAAGTAAAATCAAAGCAATAAATAGTACCACAAGCATAGGTAAAACACAAAAAATATGAAAATCTACCTCTCTAAAATGAGGCTCAACTTTCAAAGTAGTATGGGTTTGGTCAAAAATATCTACAATAGTTTGATTATCAAGGTCAAGGGTTGGAAAAGCAAGCTCAAGGCATCAATACTCTTATTCTATAAATTGATAATGTTTGTTGTTAAGGTTTGGAATTTATTAAACTTCCTACAACATATAATTCACAAACATAGTTCATCAAAGGAAAAGATCCAGATACAAAAAATGTCAACAATAACATTCCATTGGTTTAAAATCAAGATGATAATCATGAGAATAACAATACAAGTTATTATTATTTCTAAGATACCAACAATGAATCTAAATATTTAGAATCATATTCTTATCCATTCCCTCATGCTTCACAATCACACATGATTCCTTTGTTTGATACAAGACACCATGATAGGGATTCTCCCATGAGACTCATCAATTAGTATCATTTATTCTCATTTTTTCTTGTACATATTTACTTTTTCTTACTTGTATATAATTTCTTCTCAAAATTATTTTACATAGTCATTATTCAATTGATTATACATGCTCAAATATTTTAAAATAGAAAAACAATACAAAATTCCAAAATATAAATCCCATACAACATTTTAAATGTCCAAAAACATTCAAATATGTCAAAAACACCAAAAAAACATTTTGATTGTATGCATCATCCATGTTTTACATCACTAATATCATGTTAGGACATACATTTTATATTTCATGCTATTGAATGTCAATAAATCTACATTACCATGCTTCACATGATCTTCTTTGAGTGTGTGTAGTGGAATCTAGACCCTTGATTTCTTCACTCTACCCATTGAGGGAGCACCCTACTTTTACATTAGAGATACACATCAATATACATACCCATTAGTGGCATATTCTACATGACTACACCATCCAAGTTATGTCATTCTTACACCACACACTCTAGTTATCATGTTGACATACATTACTTTCTAAGCTTACACAAATTACCATATTGAGACTCACTAGTATCTTGCACTTGTGTATTTCCTAGCATATACCTAGTCTTGTATACTTTCACTTCTTACTTTTATTAGTTATATGTGATTTCACTTCCAGTATATACATGCTTTCCTTTCTTGATTAGAATATTTTGATGTGTTTGTCTTTTCTCAATTCTTGTTCCATGCCTTGTATGTGTTTTAAGACATTTACCAATGTTCTTTTCTTATATTCATGTGTGTGCCTTAGGATATTTTCCAATATCCTTGGTTTTTACTCTTCCATGTGCCTATGGCCCTTGTGCCAACTTTTTTTATTTCAATTATATGTGTATGTGTCATTTAAACATGCCTTGTATGCTTGATTTCTAGTTTGAGTGGCATGTACCCATGTCCCTTGATTTCTTGTCCCCTTAGCCACTCTTGTATGCTTCTTGCTTCTTAATTTATATGCTTGTTACCTAATTACTTTTCCTATTTGCAATGCCATGATCCATATCAAGCAATTATCTTGATTTCTTGGATGCCATGATGGACACCATACTCCATCCCTCCTTGATAACAACTAACATCTAAAAATAACACTTTTTATTCTAGTTTAGTACATTGTTACATCTATATAAACATACCCCTATTGATCTAACCATCTCTCAAATCAAACAATGTTGTATCTTGAGATATCTTATTGATTATCATTATTATATAATGTATATTCTAGATTAACATACTTGTAGGGATCTTTATTTTAAGGGAAATAATTGTAACATATTCATTCCTACCCTCAAAAGAGGGGGAAACATATAGAGGTTTTTTCATAGAGATCAAAGCTCTTAACAGTCAAAAAAGTAGTTTTTAAAACACTAAAAAAAATCCAGACATCAAACTAGGTAGAACAGACTAGGTAGATAGTAGAAAATCTAGAATAGTTACTAGATTTGGCCTTTGAAAATAGTGCCAAAGTTGGACTATAGTGATGGATAGTAGGGTGTCCTATTTTTATGCTCTTATCTAGATAACATAAAAATTAGTTTTTACGTAAAAAAGAAGTGAGTTTAACCACATGTTTGTTAGCTCAGTACATTCCAGATTTATCATGTTTTAGTATAGTTTTTTCTTAGAGAATATAGATATAGGAGGAATCATGCATGACATGATGGCTCTCACTTGTAATTTTAGACTAGTAAATTGATATAAATTTCATATTAGAATCCATTTTCTAGACACCAATGATTGGGGGCAATGTGCACATCACATTGATCCTTCCCTTTTTTTGATTTTAGTTTATTTACGAAGAATTTATTAATAATTACATGCCTTACCTCATCTACAGGTGGTTGGAGTCATTTTTCAAATTTTGGATTTCATACAAGCTCAAATTTTAAATTTCCTAAGTTAGATTCCATATAAGCCTATTGTATTAGTTTCAGAGTGGCTTTCATACAAGCCTAATCTCCATCTTTCAAAATGGCTAAGAGTGGCCTAGTTTCCAGCATACATTCAACTATCCATACCAACATTATCAGATCACAATACATTCATGGGCTTCAAGATACATCTCATATGAAATTTATTCCATATAGTTATTACTTTATGGCTTTAATTCATAAGGTAATAATAGATCCAAAGGACTAGCTAGCCTTTGTATTCTTGAGCCACCTATTCAGAGGGATTGGACATACTGTCCAAACATTGATTAACATATGCATGATTCATTAGCTTCACTTAATAGGAAAAAATGGAGACAAAAGTTTGGCCTTTATATTCTTGATCCACTTATATAGAGGGATTGGAGACATAGTCCAAACATTTATTATCACATGCATAATCATCTAGCTTCACTTAGTAGGCAACGATCGAGCCAAAGGATTGGCCTTTGCATTCTTGAGCCACTTCTAATGAATAAATAACTTAGATACATTCATGATATTAATTTTAGAACAATGTACACCTAGCACAATCTAACATCATAATAGGTTTTATATTGATTCACATACTCAATGAGGTGTATTCATTCCTTTCTCTTCCTCTCTCTTTTACCCAACTTTTGTATGTTTTTATTGTAGATATATAATATCTAGTAAAGACTAATCTACTCTATGTTTTTCATTACAAATTCACACTTCACACCATGCTCTCTCTATGCACACCCAACGTCACACAACTTCATGGAATTCACCTTTATAGGTAAGTTCATTTACACTTTCTATTTTTCCTTTATCCTAGTATTTTGCTTTGTTACATCACTAGAAGAAATGGGGGGCAAATGTAGTCATATAAAATGTGAAATTTGGTAACTTGAGTGTGGCTAATGACACCCAATCCATAGGTCCATCTTGCTTGCTCTCATGACCCTCATAAGCATGTTTTCATTGATTCTTAGTCATCCACAACCTCCTAGATTGAACCCTTATAGACCTAGATTTCTCTTTCCATGATTAATCCATCTCCCGAGTTCTTTTTATCCATGGACAATAGTGCCAAAACCTAGACTATAATGCTAAAACCTAGGGTGTCTAATTTTTGGTGATATTGTCTAAGTTCATTTTAGCTTCTAACAATCATATTCTTTTGAATTCTTATCCTAATTCATATTAGCCTAACTTGAATTCATTTAACCCATGATCATTAAATCCCCTATAAAATGCCATTCAAAGTTCATTTATAAGGGTTGGTACTCATTTACAAGAGAGAAGCAATAATACAAGAAAGACCACTCAATCATTTTTCCCTAATCTTTGTATACAACCATCTAATAGTATTTAAAGCTTATTCAAACTTTTACACCAGTACTTAGTCATTCCAAGTACACCCAATTTTGCATTTACTTGAATTTTCATCACATTATTACACCAAGCACTTCAATGGGAGAACTACATATAGATTTATCACTCCATGGAGTATTGGTATGTAGGCAACATGCCCATACATAAGCTATGAAGTGCATCAAGCATATCATTTACACACTAACCCGTCCTTTCCTTTATCCAAACTTTACATTCGTGTTTAAACACAAAGAGGACCTAGAGTATTAAATACTAAATCAATTACATAGTGATCTTTGTGGAATTTCAAGCTTTTATATTTCATAGGTAGGGTCACACAAACTTTGTGCACAATACCCAAAAAGTTTAGATCATAAGGATAATAGTGTTGAGATATGACTACAATGCTAGAACCTAGGGTGCCCCACTTTTAGTGCTCTTTTTCAATCAAGAAATTAACTCTAGATTCCTATTTGTGATAGTCTCCCAAGCCTACGCATATATTTGTAGACCCTATCTCAATTACAATAACATAGAATCAAATAATATTAATTTTCTCTCACTACTATTTTTAGAAAATCCCTAACTAATGTCAAATTTCACAAATTAGTAGCTTATTTGTTACATATTAGTTACTAATTTTATCTACTCACACACATTTATTATTTAGTAATTTAACATCTAATTTCCCAAAAATAATAAAATCACCCTACCATAAAGCTTATGTTAAGCCAAAATGAGCTCAAAGAATGCAGAGGTAACTAGATGTCAGTTTTGTAGGAACATGACATAGAAATGAAAATAGAAAAACTAGTAAGGTGATAAGGTCTATTCCAAATGATTGATAATACCATCCCTAAGTTAATATTCACCATTTCTATTGGTGTATGGCCAAGAACCAATCTTTCCTATCACTCAAAGATATAAAAGGAGAAGAGTTCACACTACCCACTAATGGATAGTTTCTCAAACACTATGTCTTTGTTGCTCCTCTTGAGGTCTCTATGGATTAAATTGTAAGATGGTTAGATTTAGTGTAGGTAGGCTAGTTAGTTTTGTTTTGTTATTTCCTTCTTATCCCTTATTTGTACATAAGATATATAAATATATATATATATATATATATATATATATATATATATAGCTTTCCCTTGCTTTCTTGTTTTCCTACTTTCTATTATGTAGTTCTTTCCTATTGCCTTATTCCTTGATTTTGATAAGTCTTTTTAGACAATACTAAGATGAAATTTAGGCAATTTGCTTTAAAACTCCTAAAATTTAGAAATTTAGGTATACCTCATACATATGATGGCTATGGTTCTAAAATGTAAGTCTAATGTTGTAATTTACATATACTGGTAAAGACCAATGGAAGAAGCCAATCATTCCATAAGAACTTAAGCATTGTCTTGACCTCAAATTGGTTTTAAGAAGATTTTCACTTGTAGAGTGAGAGCTCAAACTATCCTTGTATAGCCACACTAGCATTTAATCAATATCCTTGCCTAGTGTAAGGGTTATATCAATATGTGATTCTCTAAAAACCAAACACCTGACCAAATCCTTAAACCTAGCTATTTTGGTTCCCAACCTTTATAAAAGCATAAATATCTAAAGAAAATACAAAAAAGAATAATTCAATGCAAAATCAAAAGCTTTGAGTAAAGGTGATTTTGGTAATCTCTACCAGGGCTATGGATGTCTGGTTGGTAGTGGAATATGGCCTTGAATGGATCCAAAGGCATCTCTATCAAGGATATGGTTACCTATATGGTAGGAAAGAAATTCTTAAGCCTTCACTGAGCTAAAAGCATGATTTTTAATTAACATATTAGCATGCTATAAATTAGTATTAGTGATTAAAGACATGAAACCTAGAAGTTGTTTCTTAAACTAGCATGGTAAATAGCAAGTGGAATCAAAACATACACACAATATGGCTATGTCTTGATGTTTAACCCTAACTTTGCAAGTGTAAGGTTTGTTTCAACCATCATCTGATCTGGATAATGATATTGATCAAGTGGAGTGGAGTACCTAATTATTTATCTAAGTTAGAGTCTCTAGGTTCTAACATTTTTCTATGTTTCCCCCATGACTCACCATTTTTTGAGGCCAACATACCCCCATTTTTGAAAATTGGGGCCCTAGAGAAACCTTGAGAATAAAAAAGAAAACATTGCATGTTAAGATCATTTGTAGAATTTGAGGATAATCCACTTTATCAAAATAAATCTTACTGAGTTATCTTTCTCTTTAAATTTTTATAACATTGATAATAAATGGTCTTCATAGCTATTAGTTTCAGATTTCATGGTGTATTTTATTGATAAGTTCATGTTCCAAAACCTTGGCAAAACCCTCAGTTCAAATTTGAGTACTAGCATGTGCCAAACTGGTAGGAACCTTTTAAAACCCATTTTGGATGTAAGAAAAAAATTCATATCTTAATCTTAGTCATGTTTTTTAACACAACTAAAAATTAGCCTAAAAACACTTGGTCCCCTTTATTATTTTCCCCTTTTAAGTTCCTTGCATGCCTAACTAATATTCATTTTGTAGGGTCCTTTTAATATTTTTTGTCTTGGTCCCTTTGATTTATACCTTAACTTAATTTTTAGTTCCTAAGGTCCCCATTGTATTTATTAATATAAATGGGACCTTACTTGTAACACCTTAGCTTAAGATCTTGTTCCTTGAGTCCAATTTTATGATAGCTTGGTCCCTTTGTTAAACATTTTAGCCTAAAGGTTAAACCTAAGGCCCCAAAATATTTATTAATATGAATGGAACCTTAGATTTAACACTCTAAGCTTAAGTCTTACTTTAGTCCCAAGTTTTGATTTAACTTTCTTTCTTCTTATATATTTGACGATCCTAGCTTTATCTTAGCATTTGATCCAATGAAGCTAGAAAGGATCGATCTTTGAATTAAATATCATGCATATTAGAAGATATAATGATCCATGTTTCATCATGATAAAAGGATCCAATGATGTGAATGTCTTGATAAAGCTACAAGCTTACCCTTCATCTAATGGTTCTCACTTCATCGTGAAGAGTTAATCAAACAAAGTGAGGAATAGTTGAAAGGTCAAAACATTATGGAAGGAATACAAGATCGACACATGACACCCTTATATTTGAAGATTAAAATAAAATGGGTCCTATATGATAAAAACAACCAATCACTAATAAATCTCTGAATCATGATCTTATGTCTCTCACCTACTCGTAAGACGTCAATCTAATAGAGTGCATTGAGTCCAAGATCTTGGAAATCCCCAAAAATGTGCCAAGTGGAAATTTTGCATTGGGTCATATAAAGTTAATGAGCTTAAAATTTATGTTCGTGTGACTGTAAAATAACATTTATAAGGATGTATTTGACATGTGCACAATCGTCAACTTTAAGCCCATGAAATTAAAAGTTTCACTAGCTTAAAATTGACATTCACGTGACTATCATTTGATGTCTATAAGGATGTATTTGACACCCACAAGGCCATCAATTTTAAGATAATGAATTATTTTGCTTAGGATCAAAATACAATCTAAAATGTTTCTAGAAAGCTCGTGAATTGCCATACAGACTAATGGAAGCCCTTGGAAGATGCTCAAACACTAGAAATATTTAATTTTCAAATATGGAAATGGTCTTACAGTCTAATTATATGCAAAATAAACTTATTATAAGTCTATACTTTAAGGTTTCCATTGCATTTTTTTCAAATACCATGAGCCTTAAACTATAGACTTGTACTAACTCTTATTTTAAAAAAGTCTTTGTTACAAAGAACTTAGACTAAGTGTTTCTAACCAAAGGTATTAGTGTGTTTGTTAATGAAATAAAAATCTATTTGATATTAGACCATTATATCATTTTGAACCCCTTTGAGCATGTTTTAGAGGCTTGGCATAAATATTTTATCCTAAATTATACACTATGTTATTTAACACAACATAAAATTTAGCCTAAAATATTTAACCATGGTCTCCTGTGCATAAATTCATAAAAATTAGGAATAAATTTGTTAGCCTAAGGTTTATGTCATGCTTAGTAAACATTAAATAAACCTTACCCTATTGAAATTAAGCATAAGTCCCACCTTAATAATATGCTAAATTGAAGTTTGGGCATCTTTGTAGATCAATGGTTCATGCTTCATCATGGGAAGATGATCCAATGGTGTGAGGACCCTAAAGAATTTTCAATGGAGTCCTGAGAGCTTACAAGCTCGATGCATGGTGAAAGTAAATTCAAAGTAGAATTTATAGATAATCCAAAAGTACATGCTTCATCATTATTCATGATCCAATGGTGTGAAATCACTAATGACTTTTCAAAATAACTTGGAAGGTCCATGGAGGTATAAAGTGGCACAACCACAGGGCATTGGAACAAAAAATATAATTAATAGAAAAGAGCCTAGATCATAATCAGTATCTCACACCAATCAAGGATTTTTATCTAATGGAGTGAAGCAAATTTGACATTTTAAGAACCAATGGCTAGTGCTCAAAGACATTTATGAAAAATGTCATGAAATATCCATATCATTGCCACATAAGTGCCACATAAGTAGAAATGGAAAAATTATGGATCTTGTGGGATTAAAAATTGAAAAGTATAAATTCAAATGTCAAAACAAATCCAAGGCACATATAAGCTAGATTTTGGAATATCCCACCACTAAATCTCTAAAACCCTAAACCCTGCATAAAAGTGACACAAGAAAACTCAATTGGTAATTTGATCCAAAGAGAGCTTAATTATGGTTTTGAGTGAAAAAGAGCTACCAAAAAGATCAATTTGCAATCTAGGGTAAATAAAATAATAATTAAAAGTCATGATAGCCTATATATAGTAGTTTAAAGAAGAGATAGAGCTCTATCTATCAACAAATAATGAAGGTAGGATCTTCAAAGACATTGAGCTACATATTACGGCCCTAAATAATTGTAAAAAGAATTCATTAGAACTTTTCTTTGTTATGGATGAATTATAACCCATCACCAAGGTGGAATATAGGACTACTACTATCAACAAAAAATACTATGACATGGTCATTGTTTAAATGGATAGAATTAAATTTATTACTCCCAAGCATGAGGTACTTCCTTATATAGATATCCTTGATCTTATATTTTTTGATTATAGGATAGATAATGAATAGATCATCCATGAAAGGAACTTTAATAAATTTGCATACATCTCCACTGTGGCCTTTGAAACATACTACAAGCCTCCCAAGCCCCATTTAGACCTACTCCAAATCAAAGAGTGGACCAACAAGCATGACCTAGACACCATCCTCCAACCATGGTTGCTACAAGGGAACCATGTGTTTAGGGACCTTAAAGGAAGGATTCCTATTATGAAAGTTAGAGAGGGAATCAAGGTAATCATAACCCTATTAAACCAAGTATTAGGAGCCCATTCAACTATATATGTAAACATGACTTGTGTTTCATATGTATATTTCATTATAGAGAAAAATCTCACCCCTTATTAGAGAACCAATCAGTATTCACCTAGGATACTAATTTGTTGCCATTAATAAGAAAACTAGAAATCAATTGTACATGATGTCCTATTTACTTGACACCCTTATTTCTTCCATCAACTTCCCTAGCATCAAGAACTAGTCTCCATAGGGTTGAACCACCATTTCCCACTGTTACTCCAAATTTCACATCTTTAAGTACAAGAGCCACATACAATTTATCTGTGACTATGTCTACCCAACCATAGTCGTTATTATTATATGTTTTCCCAATCCTAGAGTCCATCCACTAATTAATAAATATGTATAGATGATGGTTAACATATGGTTCTATCTAGGCTACATAGTTATCAAGATTGAGGGAGTCATGTCCTCACCATATATATTTCATATGTATGTACTAAGCAAGTTAGCTAAGCAAGAAATTGCTTCCTAACTCATCAATGAAGTTGATGGAAATTTTAAGGAGAAGAGGAAGTTTCCTATCCATCCCTTCCCTCTAATTATTGGAAGGACCATGTTGAAATACTATAAATAGGTAGAAACCATATCCAAACATAGGGACTCATTTGGGTTTCAACTTCATAAAATAAAAATGTGGGACCCCAAGAACATAGTAAGTGATCATTTGAAGTAGAAAAATTTACCCAAGATTGATTATATGCATCACCTCAGTGTTCATGAAACCATTTACATTAAGTCAAATAACTATGAAGATGTATTGGCTAGGGTTAAAGGTCATGACATCAAGCTTGAGCACAAGTTAATAAAAGATGATAAGCCAATAAGAGAGGCATGGTAAATGCATCCTCTCAAATATCACTTGATTTTTATACCATTTGAGACATCTTAGGAACAACCTTAAATGGATTAGCCACAAACTCAAGGGAAATATGTGAAAAGGCAAGTGAACAAGGCCATGCTAAGGAAAAGATAGAAGAGAGACCTAGAGAAGGGCCCTCATCCTTAGCCTTGCCAAAAAGGCCACCTTCCCTAGTTGAACATATATATATGATTTCCTTAGAACTAGATAAGACACTTGAGGGTGCCCTCAATGAAATTGCAGAGGCATATGACATAAATGAAGAGGGGAAATAGATTGAAGAGAATCAAATCCAAGAAGGGGAGCTTGGAGAAGAGAAAGGAAAAGGGATTATTATAGATGTGGTCCCATTGCCACTTAAATAAAAGAGGAAGGTAGAAATATAACTAGTCCCTATTGAACCTAAAAGACCAAGGTTGACTCTACCACATCTTATTAGTAAAATCAAACTAGTCAGTGATAAATTCCCCATTCATGGAATAGTCATCCCTGATTAGTTTTTTTATGGGAAATTTCAAAACATCCCTTCTCTCCCCCTTTTAAGAGCCATAAAAAAATCTACCACCATTGAAGTACATGATGACATTAACCCATACATTAGGGATATAATGAAGGAAAAAGAAGAAAGAAGAATTGTGGTCACTCCAAGACTAGAAAGAAATAAAATAGACACTCTAGGAGCATTGGGAAATATAGGTGTAGTGGTCCCAAAGCCTCTAAAATTCATAGGGTCATACACCACTGTGTAGTTTAATCTAGAGATAGTTGAATTGGAAAGGGTCGCCACTAGGAAAGCCATGGTAGGAGCTGAGAAATTCACCTTCCAAAAGGTTGAGCCTTATATAGGTCTAACCTTGTTAGGAGGGTAATAAATTGGTGGAGATATTATCCATGTGGGGGATGTTGAGACCTTGATTAAGGCTCAATCAACTCAAATAAAGGCTAGGATCCAAGGGATGAAATAAAAAATCCAAATTTTGGAAAGAGAAGGGTAAAACCTTGAAACACATGACATTTTATCAGTACCTATCACTATTATATATATTTTTAAGGCCTCATTATTTTATATGTTTAATTATTTGAGTTCAGTAAATCTAAGGTAGGATGCACTAAGACAACAAGGTGAAGTAGCTAGGGGTTAATAACAAAATGGCAAAAAATAGAGACCTAAGTAAAGGATATCATTGACATTTTGATTAGGAATAAGATTCTTAAGTTCTAAACTATTAGCTTAGCTCATTTAAACACCATATTGGGAATAATAGTAGATAATGTCCAAGGTCTAAGTGCTTGGAGAAGGAATTTTTATAGGCTTCTGATGGATGATAAAGGATTGATCATTAGAATTGAGCATCTCCTAAGAACTATGTTAGTAAATCCTACCAAGACCACTACCCTTGGAATCATTGAAGAAGTTGAATATAAGCATAGGGTCACTTTGGTAATGTGGTCAGTTAGGAGCAAGATCTAAGGAAAATATGGTAGAGACAATAGAAGAATCTTGGACATGATCTTCACATATGAGGAGAAAATTGTAGAGGAAACAAGCATAAAGGAAGTTATGGCCATGGATGATACAGACTTGGATGACTTGGTTGATCAAATAGAAGTCTACCTCATGAAGCCAATTATGGAACTCAAACTCATCAAAGACCAACATTAGAAAGTAATGTATCTTCTATAGAATCAATAAGGGGACCGTTTAGTAATGGGCCCACCTAGTAGATAATATTCCTATTGTAAAAGCATTGTAATATTTAAAATGAGAATATTATTTTGTAAGGCATATGCTAGTCTATTAGCATATTTTCTCTAGGTTAGTATAATTATGGAAGACAAGTGTATTTTAAAACTTTTTGAGGGAAAACTATCCCTTTCTTTTGTACACCTATATGTTGTAACTATTTGGGATACTACCTTATCTTTTTATAAAAGACATGTGACACCATCTTGTAAAGAGATATAATTTTGAGTAAATTTTGTGTAATTGTAGTAATTAATATAATCAAGGAGTTCTACCAAGATTATCCATATTTGATATGTTAATTTCTAACATAGTGTCTCTCTCAATTTTTATTTTTATGTATTAAATTTGAATAGCTTCTTTGAATTTGGGGTTGCATTTTCTAATCACAGGTTTCTAATTTGTGCATATGTTATATTAGTTGAAGGATATTGGATTTTCTTCAATTATTTTTCTTTGTATTTAGGTGTGTAAATGTTATTTCATTAATGTAGTAAATATTTAAAAGTAAACCTGGTTCTTACTTGTGATTCTTTACATTGTCCTTTAAAGTTTGCCTTGTATATTATAAAATATGAGCTTAAGCTATTTTGCATTATATATTGGTTTTGATGAAAACTTAATTAAAATTGATTCTTTGTCATAATATTTGAGACTAAGATGTGTAATCACTCATTTTTTTCTACCTTAACCTTCTCTTTGCTCCTTTTTACACTAGATCACTTTAGTTGAAACTTAATTATAAATATACATCTAGATTAATTTGTGGATTAATTTTGGATCATAATTCACTGAGTTAACATTGATACTATACAATTCACAAGGAATAGACCATGATGGCTCCCAACCATCACTTATTATAAATTTGTGGAACACTCATACATATCTCTATCACTATTTCACCACAAGTGACAACAATTTGCCACAATATGCTACTCATGATATGAATTCTTGGAATTCTAAAATGAGAAGTGTTCTTTTAACACTAAGAACCTTTATGGTACATTTAGAGACATCAATAGGAATTTCTACTAGTGCTAGAAGGAGGGCATCATTGCAAATTCTTTGAATCTTTGGTAGTCTTAGCTTGTTTTGATCTAAGATTAGTGTATCTTTGTGTTTCTAAGTAAATTATTTTCTTCGAAGAATAAATATCATTGATATTTGTCATTTTTGGTGTATATTTATGCTTCCTTAGATAAAGATCAAGGTTCTTTGAGATTTGATGCTTGGTTTTAGTAAATTTAACTTGAAATTTGAAAATCTACATTATTTGAGGTTAGGATGGCTTGTTTTGATCAAAGTTTGGTATATCTTTCCTACATCTAAGCTTATTTAGGCTTAGAATTATAAATATAGATCATATTAGCATAATTGGATACATCTTTGAGCTATTACAGAAAAATATCAATGTCCTTTACTATTCTTTACACAATATTTACAAAATGAGATTAATGTGCTAGTCTAATCATTGTTATTTATAAATATTAGACTAATACACCATATTTAAAATAGGATATTAAAATTTCAAGATGGAATTACCAAAGATTCAAAATAGATCACACTCAGAAACAAGGGAGCCTTATCTTGAACTTGAGTTTCACCGAAAGGATAAGCATGACAAAGGTAGATGCATGAGATCCAAATATTTTCTAACTTTACCTCTTTAATGTAAATTTGCCTTCAAACTTCATCCAAGTATTTCTTGGTTTGGAAAATCTTTAATCAATGTGCTTGGTGTAGTACATAATCTCCGACATAACCCTTAGAAGTATTTACCTACATTTAGTCCAATCATTTTTACAACGATTGAAGAACACATAAAATATTTTTAAGATACCTTAATGTTGCTAAATATTATACATGAGGATGTTGATTGTAGGTTATTCCCATTTACCTTAAAATATGTCACTTATGAATGGTTATTGAACTTTCTTGATAATTATATCACTAGTTGGGATGGTTTAATTGATGTTTTTTATTGATCAATTTGGTAAGACTGTCAGACCTTGCATTATTTAGCATTAGTTCACCACCATTAAAATGGATGTAAGTGAGACTATTAGGTACTTTAATTATATATTTCAAAAAATGTATATCAAGACCATAGAACCCTAGAATCCTGATGGTGTCTTAGCTTTAGAAATCTATAAGGATGCAATAGATCCCATGACCTCAGTATTCTTTTAGAGATCCATGCCAGCTATAACTTCATTAGCTAGGGCCTATTCTAAAGTAGTAACCATCAATGATCAAATTCAACCCAAGAGAAAAATGGCATATTCTATTCCAAACATTAACCCACATATGTCTAAATTGAACATATTTCTAAATAATAACCAAAATATCCTAGATTTAAATCAACTCCCAAACTTAAACCAATTGCCATTGAGTTAGGCTGCTCCCAATCAAAACATAAGATTATTAAATCATCCTATTAATGGCTTCAACATAAATGATAAAATGGATCTAATACCATCTACTAATAATAACTAGGTACATAATTTTGACACTCCCAAAAATGAGAATGAATATATCCTAAAAAAGTCCAAAAATTGAGCACTAATTTTCTTTAGCTACACAAATAAGTTAAAAATACCACTGAAAGCTCTGGTAGGAAATTCTCATTTCAAAGGTATAATAGGTCAAGTAATATATTTTATAATGAAAGTTTTCATAATAATAGGAATAATGAACCATCTTCTTAAAAGAAGACCATGCACATTGACCTTATTAATATTGCATTACCTAATTATTGTATAATACATTACACAACCAAGCATGGTCAACTTAACTTCATTGAGTTTTTCAAAACTTTTGAAGCTTTCCAAGATGAATTGGATAAATTTTAAGTAGTCCCTAATAAATAAAGTGGTGCAGATGCTTTTGGATCTAATTAATCTTATCAAATCTTCATGGTAAATACTTTTTATTTCCATTTTAAAGAAGAGAATGAACCTAATAAGATCCCTTAAGATATCTAAGCCTTTCAACAGTTATTGAAAAAGACCCATCCCTTTAGGAATAGATAGAAAAGGCAATCCTTAACTACATAAATGCCTCCAAATAACTCTAGAAATCCTCCAAACACTTCTTTAAACAATAATCCAGAGCCACCTCAAGGGAGTACTACTAAGCCCAATATTGAAATTTATAGTTCTTCTAAAACTAGATATAATATTGTTGGGGATATGAAGAAGATAAAGGCTAATATTACATTACATGAACTTACACATATTATAGAGCAAAGGAACCTCTACTAGAATCTCTATAAAAAAAATTCCAACAATCCACCCAAGGCTAACCATGCCAATGTGACTATACACAAGGCTAAGGCATAATCTCCTCCTTTCCTACTCACTATTAGGATGTTTGGTAAGAACTTGCATAAATTTTTACTACATTTTGGTTCAATTAAAAACATCACACCTATAATTATATGCAAATAACTTAGTTTGACTCCTATTAAGTATGATACAATTATCACCTAATTAGACCAATCTAGAGTTAAAGTTATTGGGGAAATTTCAAATGTGTATATGAAACTAGCTTCTGAGCCTAGAGTGAAACAATTCATTAATATTCAATTTGTTAATATACCTAATGTTTATGGAATCTTGTTGAGCAGGGAGTGGACTAAGGCCTTGAATGGTTACGTGTCCATAAATTTCTCACATTTGTGGATACCTTCGAAGGGAGTTCCTAATCAAATGAGGTTTGAGAGAGAACCAAGGATGAAAGACATGATAACATAGTAGAAAGTTATGAATGAGAGGGTTAACATAATTGACTCAAACTTAGGGGTTTTTACCCTAGTGATTAATAAGGTATACGATCTTGAGAATGCTCATGTTGTTGTTAGACTTTGGAAATTGCATTTTGATGGTGCTATGTGTAAGGGTATATCTGGAATAGGTATTTCCATTACTAAACTTTTTGTTAAGAAATATATTGCCTCTTATATACTCCAATTCCCTTATACTAAAAATCTTTCTAAGTATGAATCCCTTATCCTAGGTTTACAATTTTCTATAAAGAATAAGGTCAAATAACTACTAGTTTATGGTAATTTAGAACTAGTGGACAACCAAGTAAGAACCAAATACCAATGAAAGATCTCATATATTAAGAGGTATAATTTTATGGTTTGGGATTTGATTGATTCCTTTGATGTTTCTATCATTACCTCCATCTCAAGGGAAGAAAATCAAGCTGCTAATGAGTTAGCATCTACTAGAACGAACCTCATGCCTAACCAAGATTCCCCTAATTTCAGCATTGAGATGATTCCTTGTCCTTTAATACCTGATAATATTAACCATTTTCAAGTTTTTAGTGATGATCAATATATATTGGATTTCATGACCAATTATAGAGAATTTAATACTCACATTATTGATGAGACTAATGAAAATGCATCTAAGGAGGATAAGTTTGACGGTAAAGTCATTCAATTGAATGACAATAAGATCCCTAAGGATATGATTACTTTAGAAAGAATATTTAATCAAGACCAATTGGATGATGTTTCTAAGATTCCCAAGGTCAGTGGGAAGGACTATAATTCTATTGATATTAACCTTCAAAATTTAACCCCAACTACTAAATGTTATAAAATCCTTCACAAACATTGATAATAAGAAATCCAAAGAACTCCTTACCCAATACAAGGATGTCATAGCATGTTCTTATGATGACTTAAATATATTTGATCCAAAGGTTTTCACTCATACCATCCCTCTTAAATAAAACTATTGACCATTCAGGCAAAAATATAGGCTTATAAACCCTATCTTAGAGACAATGATTTTTAAAAAGGTTAAGAGACTAATGGACGCTAGGATAGTCTTCTCCATGAGGCATTCTACCTAGGTGGCTAATTTGATACTAGTCAGGAAGAAGAATGGTGAGATTAGGCTCTGTATTGATTTTAGGAATTTAAATAAAGCATCTAAGAAGGATAATTGTCCTCTTCCTTCTCTTGACTAGGTTATATAAGTTGTTATAGGTTCATCCATGATGTCTTTACTTGATGGATTTTCATGTTATAACTAGGTATTGGATGAAAAATAAGACACGATGAAGACAAATTCACCACCAAGTGGGGAACCTTTGATTACAAGAGAATGCCCTTCGGGATAATTAATATAAGAGAGAATTTTCAAAGAGCTATGGACCATGCCTTTCTATGCCTAATTGGTAAGTGTATTATTATATATATAGATGATCTAACATTTTTTTTTAAAACAAGGAAGATCACTTCATACATTTGCAACAAGTTTTTGAAAGATTTAGAAGGTATGGGATTTCATTAAACCCTAAGGAAAGTATTTTCTATGTTACTAAAAGTAAGATATTGGGACATGTTATAACCAAATATGGGATATCTATAGATCCTGAAAGGGTAGAGGCTATATCCAGAATACAACCCCTAAATAATAGGAAAGAGTTAAATTCATTATTTGGTAAGATAAAATTTGTTACAAAATTAATTTCTAGATTTGTAGAGATTTTTAAACCATTAAATGACATGTTGAAGAGGGATGCCAAAGTCTCACGGAATGAAGAATATATAAAATCATTCAATGACATTAAGGAGGCCATTAACTAGGCTCTAGTCTTAGTAAGTCCTAACTTTTCAAAGGAGTTTTACCTGTATTAATTTGCCTCTAATCATACCATGGCTACTATATTGACTTATAAATTTGAAGGGTGTGATCACCCAATAGATTTTATGAGCACTAATTTTAAGAATGCTAAATTAAACTATTCATTAATTGATAAGAAAACATACATATTAGTAAACATAGTATGAAAATTTAGGAATTATATCCTTAGAAATAAGGTTCATATTATTATACCTAACCTAGCCATAAAACCTAAGTTAAGCTATAATGAGCTCAATGAATGCATAGGTAAGTGGATGTTAATTTTTTTAGGACTATGACATAGAAATGAAAATAAAAAAATTGGTAAGGTGCCAAGGTCTGATCTAAACGATTGATAATACCAGACCTAAGTTAATTATTATGTAAGTTTATCTTAAAAACCTTTCAAGCTAGTGAGTGGTATGATTTTATTATTCATTTTCTAATTAATGGTACCTATCTTGTAAGACTGACAAAGGAGCAAAAAATGGCTGTAAGGCTCAAAACTACTCATTATCTAATTAAGAATGGGGTCTTATACATAAAAAACTTTGAAGGAGTCTACCTTAGATGTCTTTCAAAAGAGGAATATTCTCAAATCATGAGTACCTTCTATGATAAGCTTAGTAATGGACACCCATCAAGGAAGACTACCACACATAAGACTCTTAGAGTTGGTTACTATTGGACAACTATCTTTAAGAATTCTCACAATTATGTGAGATAATTCCACTCTTGCTATATTTTTAGCACCAAGGAGCCTAAGGTAGTAATGCCTCTACAACTAGTCATGGTTGATAAACCATTTGCATAATGGGGGTTTAACTTTCTAGGAGTAATCAATCTAAATTCATTTGATGATCATAAATTCATCCTAACTATCATAGATTATTTTACAAGATGGGTTGAATTTGTATCCACTAAATAATGCATAACAAAGGAAGTGATCAACTTCATGGAGGAGAACATTTTTACTAGATTTAGAACTCCAGTCTCTCTAGTGTTTGACAATGGGTCTACATTTTCATCCATAGAGATCGTAGAATGGGCTTATGATAATGATATCTATTTGAAGGTTTCATCCAACCATCATCCCCAAGGGAATAGATTTTTTGAGTCTAAAAATAAAAATTTGATGAAATCAATAAATAAATATATTGAAGACAAACCTAAGACCTATCACTAGTTGCTAAAGTATGCATTATGGGTAGATGGGATTAGGATTAAACAATCTTTGAAGGCATCACATTTTTTATTGGTGTATGGAAAGGAACCAATCTTCCTTATCACTCTTAAAATTTCCATGTATATATTTATGCATGAATATATGGAAGAGGGTTATGAATTAGGAAAGTCAATATTGTTGGACATAATTCAAATGGAAGATGCAAGGGAGAAAACCTTTGTTGATTTTAGCAGGCATAAAACCATAGTGAAAAGATGGTTTGATAAAAGATTAAGATGTTTATAAAAGGGGACCTAGTTATCCTTTGGGAAAAATCATATGAGCCATTGGGGAACGACACCTTCAAGATCAAATATATATAAAGAACAGAGTTCACACTACCCACCAATGGATAGTACCTCAAACACTACTTCTATATTACTCCTCCCAAGGTCTTTATGGAGTAAATTGTAAGATGGTTATATTTAGTGTAGGTACGCTAGTTAGTTTATTTCTATTCTTTCCTTCATGTATCTTGTTTATATATAATTTTTATATATTTGTTTTCTTTCCTTTGCTTTTTGGATTTCATGCTTTCTATTGTGTGTTTCTTTCATATTTTCTTGTTCCTTGATTTTAATAAGTCTTTTCTAGATAATCCTAAGATGAAAGTTAGTTAGTTTACTTGAATTTTCCTAAAATTTAGAAATGTATGTGTGAACCTCATACATATGACATCTATGGTTCTAAAATGCAAGCTTAATGTTGTAATTTGAAGAAACTGGTAATGACCAATGGAAGAAGCCAATCATTCCATAGGATCTTAAGCATTGTCTTGACCTCAAATTTGTTTTAAGAAAATTTGAACTTGTAGAGTAAGAGCTCAAACTATCATTATATAGACACACTAGCACATAATCAACATCCTTGCCTAGTGTAAGGGTTTCAACCATATGTGATTCTCTAAAAACCAAACACTTGACTGTATCCTAAAACCTAGTTATTCTAGTTCCCAACTTGCTAAAAGCATAAAGATCTAAATAAAATTGAAAAAAGAAGAATTTAATGCAAAATCAAAATATTTATGAGCATAGGTGATTTTGGTTATCTCCACCAAGGCTGTGGCTGCCTAGGTGGTAGTGGATCAAAGCCTTAAGTGGAGCCAAAGACATATTTTTCAAGGCTATGAACACCTAGCTAGCAACAAAGCAATGCCCAAGCCTTCCTTGAGGTAAAATCATGGTTTTTAATTAACATCTTAACATGATATAAGTTATTTTTAGTGATTAAACACATGAAACTTGGAATTGTTTTCTTGAACCACCATGGAAAATAGTCAGTGGAATCAAAGCACAGAGACAATATTACTATGTCTTGATGTTTGAACCTAAGTCAACAAGTGCAAGGTTTGTTTCAACCATCATCTAATATGGATAATGATATTGATCAAGTGGTGTGGATGACCTAATTATCTATCTAATTTAGAGTCTATAGTTTCCAACATATTTATATGTTTCCCCCATGAGTTGCCATTTGTTGAGGCCAACATACCCCCGGTTTTTGTAAATTGGGACCCTTGAGTAACCTTAAGAATAAACATGAAAACATGCCATGTTAAGATCATTTTTAGAATTTGAAGATCATCCACTTTATCAAAATTAATATTACTTAGTTATGTTTCACTTTAATTTTGTCTAAAATTTATAATAAATGGTCTTCATGGCTTTTAGTTGTAGATTCCATGGTGTATTTTCTTAAGAATTTCATGTTCTAAAACCCTGGCAAAACCCTCAATTCATATTTGAATACTAGTGGGAGCTAAATTGATAGGAACCTTTTAAACCCATTTTGGATTTAAGCATAAATTTCATATCTTAGCTTAGTCGTGTTTTTAAACATGACTAAAAATTAGCCTAAAACTTCTTGGTCCCCTTTATTATTTTCCCCTTTTAAGTTCCTTGTGTGCCTAACTAATATTTATTTTATAGGGTCATTTTAATATTTACTAGCTTGGTCCCTTTGATTTATACCTTAACCTAATGTTTTAATCCTAAGGTCCCTATTGTATTTATTAATAAAAATAAGACCTTAGTCTTAACAGCTTAGCTTAAACTCTAATTCCCCGAGTCCAATGTTATGTCAGCTTGGTCCCTTTGTTAAATGTCTTAGCCTAAAGGTTAAACCTAAGGCCCTAATATATTTATTAATAAAAATAAAACATTATCTATAGCACTCTAAGACTAAGTCTTACTTTAGTCCTGAGTTCTAACTTAACTTTCTTGCTTCTCATAGATCTGATGATCGTAGCTTTATCATGGAATTTGATCCAATAGAGTGAGAAAGGATCAGTCTTTGACTTAAATAACATTAATCTTAGAAGATCTAATGATTCATCCTTCATCATGGGAAAAGAATCCAATGTCACAAAGGTCCCAAAAAATCTATGCCCCTAGCCTTCATCTAATGGTTCTTGCTTCATTACAAAGACTTGATCATGTAGAGCAAGGCATAGCTGAAAGGTCAAAGGATTATGAAAGGCTCTCAGGATCAACACATGATAGATTTAAATTCAAGGATTAAAATAAAATGGGTATCGCATGACAAAAACAACCAATCACTAGCAAACCCCCAAATCACAATCCTATGGCTCTCACTTACTCATAGGATCTTGATCCAATGGAGCACATTGAGCCCAAGATCCTAAAAATCCCTCCAAAGGTGCAAAGTGGCATTCTCACATTGGTTCATATGAATTTAGTGAGATTAAAATTGACATTCATATGACTATAAGATAACATCCACAAGGATGTATTTATTACTTGCATAACCATCAAATTTAAGCCCATAAAATTAAAAGTTTCACTAGCTTAAAATTGATGTTGACGCGATTGTCATTCAACATCCACAAGGATGTATTTGAAATCTAAAAGGCCATTAAATTTAAGCTAATGAATTATTATACTTAGAATCAAAATACACTCCAAAATGTTGCTAGAAAGCTCATGAATTGCCATATAGACTAATATAAGCCCTTAGAAGATGCTCAAATAGTATAAATATTTAATTTGTAAATATAGAAATGGTCTTATGGTCTAAGTATATGAAAAATAAACATAGTTTAAGTCTATACTTTAAGTTCCCCATTACATTTTTTTCAAATACCATGAACCTTAAACTATAGACTTATACTAAGTCTTATTTTAAAATAGTCTTTGTTATGAAGAACTTATACCAAGTGTTTCTAACCAAATGTTTTAGTGTGTTTGTTAATTCAATAAAATTATATTTGATATTAGACCATTATATAATATTAAACCCCTTTGAGCATGTTTTATAGGCTCAGCATAAATATTTTATCCCAAAGTATACATTGTGTTATTTAACACAACATAAAATTTAGCCTAATATATTTAACCGTGGTCTCCTTTGCATAAATTAAGAAAAATTAGGCATAAATTTCTTATCATAAATCCTATTTCATTCTTAATAAACACAAAATAAACCTTATCCTAAGGACTTTAATCCTAAGTCACACCTTAATAATATGCTAACTTAATTTTTAGGCATCTTTGGATTTCAATGGTTTGTGCTTCATCATGAGAAGATGATCCAATGGTGTGAGGATCCTAAAGAATTTTCAATGGAGTCCTGAGAACCTACGAGCTCAACACATGGCAAAAGTACATTTGAAGCAAAACTGATAGATGATCCAATGGTCCAAACATCATCACGCTTCATGATCCAATGGTGTAAAAGCACCAATGACTTTTCAAAGGAACTTGGAAGGGCCAAAGAGGTATCAAATGGCATAACCATATGGAACTAGAACCAAAAAATATAATTAATATGAAAGAGCCCAGATCATGATCAACAACTCATGTCAATCTAGGAATTTATTCTAATGGAGTGAAGCAAATAAGGCATTTTAAAAACCAACAGCTAACGCTCAAAGGAATTTATGAAAAATGTCATGAAAGGTCTAGATCATTGCCACATAAGCACCACACAAGTAGATATGGACAAATGAAAGATTTTATGGGCTCAAAAATGCAAAAGTATAAAGGCAAAGGTCTAAATAAAATCCAAGGCACATATAAGCTAGAGTATAGATATATCCTATCATTAAATCTCTAAAACCCTAAACCCTACATAAAAGTGACCAAAGTAAATTCAATTGGTTACAATTTGATCTAAAAAGAGATAACACAAAGACAAATTTTCATTCTAGGGTAAATAAGTTAGCAAGTAGAAGTCATGGCAGCCCATAAACAATAATTGAGAGAATCGATAGAGCTATATATATCAATAATGAAGGTAGGATATTCAAAGACATATATCTAGATAATATATCCCTCAACAATGGAAACAAGAATTGGTCAAAAATTTTATTCATCATGGATGCATTAAAATCCATCACCAAGGAGGAATAGAGGATTACTACTATCAACAAAAAATACTATGACCTGGTCACTGTTCAAATGGTTGGCCTTCACTCTAATATTCCCAATCATGAGGTACTTCCTTACATATATATCCTTTCTCATATCTTAGTTAATTTTAGGATAGATAATGATTGGATCATCCATGGAAGGACCTCCAAAAAAATTTCATGCATCTCCCTTGTGGCTTTTCAAACATACTATAAGCTTACCAAGCCCCATGTAGACTTTTCCCAAGTCAAAGAGTAGACTAGAAATCATGACTTGGAAACCAACTTCTAACCATGGTTGCTCTAAGGTAACTATGTGTTTAGGGACCTTGAAGGGAGGATTCTCATTGTGTAATTTAGAGATGGAATTAGGGTAATCATAGCCATATTAAACTAAGTGTCAGGAGCCCCTTCCAACACATATGTAAACATGACCTAGGTTTCATATGTATATTTCATGATAGAGGAAAATCTCACCCACCCTATTGGAGAACTAATCAATATTTACCTAGGGCACCAATTTGCTACCATTAAGAAGAAAACTAGCTATAAATTATATATGATGTGTTATTTACTTAAAAACCTTCTTGTTTCCATTAACCTTCCTAGCATCAAGAACTTTTCAACATAAGGAGAAACCACCATTTCCCACCATTAATTCAAAATTCACATATTTAAGTACAAGAACCACATGCAATTTATCTATTACTATGTCTATCTATCCATATTGGAGGATATTATAGGTTTTCTCATGCCTAGAGTCCATCTACTAATCAATAAATATGTGGAGATGATGCTTGACATATGATTCTATGCAGACTACATAGTTATTAGGATTGAGGGAGTCATGTCCTCACCATATAGATTTCATGTGTATGTACTGATCAATCTAGTTGAGCAAGAAATTATTTCCTAACTCATCAATGGATTTGATGGAATTTTTAAGGAGAAGAGGAAGGGTCTTCTCCATCCCTTCCCTCTAATTATTGGAAGGACCCTATTGAAATATTAGAAATAGGTAGAAACCATGTCTAAAAAAAGGTACTCATTTGGGTTTCAACTTGACGAACTCAAAATGTGAGGCATTAATAGCATAGTAAGTGATCATTTAAAGGAGAATAAGCTACCCAATCTTGAGTATATGCATCAAATCAGTGTTTATGAAACCATTTACATTAAGTAAAATAACTATAAAGAAGTGTTGGTGAGGATCTAAGGGCACAACATCAAACATGAGTAAAAGTTGACAAAATATGATAAGCTAGTAGGAGAGGCATGTCAAATGCATCCTCTCCAATATAACTTGCTACCTTGACCATCTGAGACATCGTAGGAACAACCTCAAATGGATTAGCCACAAGCTAGAGCGTAAAATGTTCTAAGGCAAGATGAATAAGGCCATGGTAAGGAAAATTTAGAAGAGAGACCTATAGAGGGGTCCTCATCCTTAGCCTTACCATAAATGCCATCTTTCCCAGTTGAATATTTAGATAAGATTGCCTTAGAACTAGATGAAACACTTAAGGGTGACCTCAAGGAACTTGCAGAGGTATATGACATAGATGAAGAGGGGGAAAAGATTGAAGAGAATCAAATATAATCAAGGGATCCTAAAGAAGATAAAGTAAAATATATTATTATGGATATGGTCCCATTGGCCCTTAAATAGAAGAGGAAGGTAGAAATGGCACTGGTCCCTATTGGACCTAAAAGACCAAGGTTGACTCTCATACATCCTACTAGTGGGGTCAACCTATTTAGTGAAAAATTTCCCATTCATGGATGAGTCATTCCTAGTTGGTTTATTTATGGGAAATTCCAAAAGATCCATTCTCTCTCCCATTCATGGGCCATAACAAAAGCTACCAACATTGAATTACATGATGACATTAAGCGATGGATTATGGATATAATGAAGGAAGTGGAGGAAAGAATAATTGTGGTCACTCCAAGAATAGAAGAAAAGAAAATGGATGCTCCATGAGCGTCAAGAAACATAGGTGTAGAGGTCCTAGAGCATCTAAAAATCATAGGGTCATCCAACACTATGTAGTTTAACCTAGAGATATCTAGATTGGAAACGGTGACCACCAAGAAATCCATGGTAGGATCTAATAAATTTATCTTCTAAAAGGTTGAGGCCTTTATAGATCTAACCCTAGTAAGAGGGAAACAACTTGGTGAATCTCCTATCCATGAGGAGGATGTTGAGACCTTGATTGAGGCTCAATCAACTCAAAAAAAGGCTAAGATCTAAGGGATGAAATAAATAATTGAATATTTGGAAAGAGAAAAGGAAAACATGGAAACACAAGCCCTTTTTTTAGTACCTAATTCCATGATATATATGTTTGAGGCCTCATTATTTGATAACATCATAATTTATAATCTAGACAAGCAATGAGAGAGTTAATCATGATGATGTTATAAAGTGGATTATTTCACCAGGTATATAAAATTTGATCTGATATCTCCTTGAAAATATGTTTATTTCTTTGAGTTAAATGAATCTAAGGTAGGATGACCTAAGCGAACAAGGTGAAGTAGCTAAGGGGTTAATAAAATAATCACAAAAAA
Organism: Torreya grandis; assembly: GCA_037957365.1. Lineage (NCBI taxonomy): Eukaryota > Viridiplantae > Streptophyta > Pinopsida > Cupressales > Taxaceae > Torreya > Torreya grandis. Next base: position 1,492,712 of record JARHVA010001324.1, read on the forward strand.
GTAGAGACCCAAGTAAGGGATCTGATTGAAATTTTGATTAGGAATAAGATTCCTAAGTCCAACTATTAGCATAGCTCATTTCAACACCATATTGGGAATAATAGTAGACAAGGTCCAATGCCTAAGTTCTTGGACAAGGAATTTGAATAGGTTTATGATGGATGATAAAGGATTGATCATTAACATTAAGTATCTCTTAGGAACTATGTTGGTAAATCCTACCAAGAAAAATACCCTTGAAATAATTAATGAAGATGAATACAAGCACATGGTCACTTTGGTAATGTTTTAAGTTAGGAGCAAGAGCCAAGGCTAATCTGGTAGAGACAATAGAAAAATATTGGACATGATCTTCACAGTCAAGGAGAAAATTGTAGAGTAATGGAGCATAAAGGAAGCTATGGCCATGGATGATAGATACTTGGATGAATTGGCTGATCAAGAAGAAGTCTACCTCATGAGTCTGATTATGGACCTAAAGCTCATCAAAAAGAAATGGAGATTTTTTAGAATCAACAAGGGGACCCTTCAGTAATGGGCCCACCTAGTAGATAATATTCCTTTTGTAAAAGCATTGTAATATTTAAAATAATAATATTATTTTTTAAGGCATATGATAGTTTTTTATAATATTTTTGCTAGGTTAGTCTAATTATGAAAGACAAGTGTGTTTAAGAACTTTCTAAGGAGGGACAATTGTCCTTATCTTTTGTATAATTGTATGTTATAACTTATTGATATACTACCTTATATTTCTATAAAAGGCATGTAACACCATATTTTAATGAGAAAATTTTGAGAAAATTTCTTATACTTATAGTAGTTAATATAATCAAGGAGTTATACAAAGATTTCCCATATTTGATATGTCAATTGCTAACATAGTTTCTCAATTGCTAGTTTTATGTCTTAAATTCAAATAGCTTCTTTGAATTTTAGGTTGCATTTTATAATCACAGGGTTTCTAATTTTTGCATATGATATATTAGTTTAAGGATATTGGATTTGCTTTACTTCAATCTTCTCTTTATTTAGATGTGAATTTTTTTTTTGATTATTGTAGTAAATCTTTAAAAGTAAACCTAGTTCTTACTTGTGATTCTTCACATTATCCTTCAAAGTTTGCCTAGTATATAGTGAAATATGGGCTTAGGCTATTTTTCATTATATATTTGTTTGAAGGAACACTCAATTGAAATTGATGCTTTGTCATAATAATTGAGACTAAGATATGCAATCACTCATTTTATTTTCTTCCTTACCTTCTCTTTGCTCCTTTTTACACCAAATCACTTTAGTTTAAACTTCATTATAAATATACATCTAGATTAATTTGTAGCTTATGTTTGGATCATAATTCATTGAGTCCTCTAAAATTCACAAGGGACCATTATGGCTCCCAACTATCAAATATTATAAATTTATGGAACACTCATACATATCTCTACCACTATTTCACCACATGTGACATCATGTTCCCACAACCTACTACTCATGCTCTAAATTCTTGGAATTCTCAAAAGAGAAGTATTTTTTGAACACTAAGAACATTTTTGGTTCATTTACAGACATCAACACATTCCAACTTAAACAACAAACATATATGTATATAAATTATAATATATCTTCAGTATAAATATAGTCCATAACTCAATGATGTGGACAAGACTACTAGGACTAGCTCCCTCACTCTCACTCTCAAATATATCAAAGCTATAACTTGAGGCCCTTCTATCTTTATGTGACCTATATTTATGAATCTATCTACTCTCTCATGATACATGCCTAACTCAACCATACACTCTGCATGTACTTATTGAATACATATGCATTTATTTACTATTTGACTACTAGCCCCACCTAGAGCATCAAGAATGGGTAGGGTATGCCTATGCAAATCATCATGTACCTCATGTATATCCACCATTGATCATTTATATGTCATAGTAGCTATCACATCTCAATCAAACAAATGGGCATTCACCTTGGCCACATTCATTGCCCTCTTTACCAATCCATCCTCCATGACATCATCAAGAGTATGTCATGTCAGCTTGTGAAGTGATGACTCAATGGTAGTCTCCCAGCACTCATCATATCTTGAACATGCACATGTCAAAAAATTACATAAGATTCCTCATCAAAAAAAGACATAATATATTATACACATAATATACAAACACACTATATTAACTTACCATCAACAGCCCTAAGGGGATCTACCTCCAGTATATCCTCTACAATCATCCCACCTCTCAAAAATAGAGGTTCCCATCTATAATCCCTCCACTAAGATATTTAGGCATCAATCACTCCCACATCATCTATGTATGGTATATTAATATCAGGGTTTCACTCTATAAATGGAATAGGATCTTACTCAGTAATAGATGGCCTCAACACACTAATAGAGATTATAGGAGACTAAGAACTCCTCAACCATATCATGGGTATTGGGGGCACATCCTTCACCACACTAAACTATCATGTGACCTAATTATACTAAAATTTCTCATATACATTGAACCAATAGTCATGTAGCCAAAAAATCACCTAAATATATCTAAGATGAGTATTATCCTTAGGCCACCCCTCATATCCCCTATAGGGCCTCTAGATAATATCCCATTCTATCAAACTATCTAATAACTACCGATATTACATAGTGTTCCTCTTGGGCACATGACCCATTCCTATCCATCTCTTTGCAAAAAATTGTGGATGACCCTAACTATCCCATTCATGTGTCATTATCTTGTTCACATATATATGCTGATATAACCATCAATGCAATAATGTAAATGTTCTAATCCCTACACCACACATATCTTATGTGAAATTATGTAGATCCCTATATAGGCAAGCTAGCATCATCTGACCCCAAGAATACATAGTATTATGCTCCTTGATATTCTACACTATCTTGTGCATCTTATAGGAAATTGACACCCTACTTCGATAAATAGCCACAAATGAAGATAAAATAATGTCTAAGAACTTATATAGTTACATAACCTCGGTAGTCAAAATAAAGGTCAATAGTATGTCACTAAGACTATTTATGTGATGGTTACTTACTACCATAATAGACAAATTATTATAAGCCTGCTATATAGACCAATCACCTAAATCCTCATATAGTATATATAATTAACCAAAGATAGGTAATTATATAATTTTATACACATCCTCCATTGTAATAGTCATCTCCATAGTTGATAACTAGAATGTGCATGTATCTACATCCCATCTCTCACACAATATACTCCTCATGTGCTTATCCTAAGGCATAAGATCCAGGAATGAAATATATCTCAAAACTACTCTCTAAAGCATAGCCATATTATAATTTTCCATGGGTATACCCAAAAAGGTCTCCATCATCCATATAGTACTAAAATCCCTCATGCAGGCATCAACCTATAAAATTACAACCAAATTAGACATAAAAAATTTAAAATTAAAACCAACAGGCAATAACACCTATCAAAATCTAGTTAACAATAATCAACATCATGACTTAGGATTTATAGAAATTAACATGACATCCTAGACACTATCACTAGGTCCTAGATAGTAGAACCCAACATTGGACACTAGCACTATTTCTCTAAAATAGGTCCTAAACTATTTCATTTTTAGTAAAAATAGTAGAGTATTTAGTATACATAAAAAATAAGGAATAAATTTAGGTTAATTAATAGATAAACCTACTCCCCATCCTTAATCCATTCCTTAAACTCATTGTATTAGGTCAAGCTATCTACTCATCTCCTCATCATGTTTCTCTCACTCAGAAACATAATTTATCTCAACTCAAATACTTCAAATAAATTACCAAATTAATCAAATGACCTATTTAAGTCATATTTGCCCAATTTCACCTTATTAAGGTTAACATTACACCCTAATTTTTCCAACTAATACCAATCCCTTTCCAACACTATGTCTCAAGAACCATAGCTATGATTTGAAAACTATTTCTTGCATATGGGACTTGACATCTATGTACAATGCCTCATATTGGTTAAACTAATCTTCTAATTACTTTCAAATCAAAAAAATGAAAAAAAAAATATCACTATAATTAAATTCACAATATAAAAAATATTTATCCAATTACACATTTAATTATCAACTCTATCATAATAAATACACTATTCAAAACTTCAAACAATATAACATTATTGAGTATGGTCATTGATGTTAGGTTATTATTCATGTCAAAGAGATCATGACATACTAGTGAATTAATGAAAAATTAGTTGTGTTTTATATATTTATGGTTTTTTCATTTTAAAAATACCCTATGGGGTGGTATGAGTGCTTAGAGTTATTATGGAAGTGAAAGGAATTCATCAGAGCAGTCATATGAGTGTCTAGGTTCAAGTAGTCATCTTGATAGATAAGGCTAAGCAGATTGATGACATAAAAATTCACACGTGAATATTAAATGATAATTTTAATAAATTTATGGATTAACATATGAGAGGATATCATATGTTCCAATTTTAAATCTTGGACATGGTGTGTAACAAAATTTATAATAGTGCAAAGTTGGCCTCTCAAACAAAGTTCACTAAGTTTCTATACTTAGCCAAATTTACAAGAATAGATCTAAAAGTGAGAATTTAGGAGATATAATAGTGATAATTTAAAATATAAAATAACAATCATGTAATATTATATATTAAAATATAATGATGAGCATATGTTTGTATGTATTATGATCCAATAATATGTGTGAAGTCAATATGTCAAAGGTTCCTAAGATTATACGTGCTAGTGACATGTGTCTCAATCATTATGATTTGATAGATGATCAATGTAACATGTTATTTCATGAAAATTTATATAAATTTTATGGTTTGATTCAAATAGTCAATTATCAAAAGTCATGCAGGACTACCAAGTGGAGCAAGAGCAGGGATTGACAATAATGTGCTCATAAGACACACAAGGGTGCCAAGTGTCTTAATAATAAAAGAATAGATAAATGATAAATTGTGAGGGTTAAATATTTAAATTTAGTATTATATAAAGGATATATATATTTAATTTTATCAAGTTTTTATGGGACACAATATGAAGACACATATCTACAATATTTGCATTTACATGTGAATGTTTGTATTTGAAATTAACAATGGAAAAACCAGTGTTGAGTATTTTGATTATATATTTTGTATGGGATTAATTTATTGATTATTTAAATGAAAAATTATAAATTAATTAAATTTTCATGCATAAAATTTTATTATAATATTTTAATGTTCATATAGTTGTAGATATTGAGCTCTAAAGTTGACTATGTGTTTGACCATATTCTATAAGTGACCAGAGAAAGATATTTGAGTTGTTCTTGATAGTATTTTGATGTTTCAATATTAAATATATATTTTATATGTTATATAATTATATAATTATTATCATAAAGTATTTATATTCCCCTGATCAGATATGGAGAGTCAAAATAGTATATCTCTATTTTGACTATGTGTGACTAACCTGAGTGACCATTTTTGAGAGAGTTGTTTTTAGTGCTTATAGCTTGTGTTGAAGTATATAAATAACATGTATGTGTTCAATATGTCCTTAATGGTTAATTAATTTTATATAATCATATTCATATGTGAAATAATTAAGTTTTTTCTTTAGATGTTTGAGACTGTGTTTTCTGTGTATGAAGACCTAAAGAGCCAGGAGACCTAATTGGTAGGTTCAAGTGTTGAGTTGGTGTAAAAAGTGGAATGAAACCATATTATAATGAGAAATGGGATATTTTATATAGGTTTAATTATTTATAATATTTTTAAAATGATGATGGTGGTCCAAGTAGTCTCACATGTAACGTGTGAGTATGAAGGCTTAACTGTTTTAGGTCTCACCAAGACCTAATGGTGGTTTGGGGATAATGAGGTAATGATAAACCTATGAAGAGTGTTATTAGTACATGTAAAATTTATATGGACCTATTTTAATTGTGTTTAAAATATTTAAATCATCTTTTCTGACCAATATAGGTTAAAGGAAGAGAGTGGTATAAGTACAAGGTCTAATTGGACTAATTGTGCTAGTTGAAGAAGTGTGGATTCAATAAAAGGAGTGAACCTTTGAAAGATAATGTATAGTTAATTGAGGATAAATATAGAGTGAAGAGTATAATTAATTATTTTCTTATCAATTTGATATAGGAGGACACATATTTAATTGGACCTAATGAGCCTAGAAGAGGTAGTTTGAGCGAGTTAGTCCTAAAGGTAACTTGAGAGAGATTAGAGGTGAAGAGTGCAGATAAAGGTGGTCATAATAAGTTAAATAGAAGTAATAGGTGTTTAATATGATATATTAAAATTATATTAGTGGGTTATTAGTTACTTATGGCATTTATTCCTCCTTTTAAGATAAATCTTGCTAAAGGTCTATTTGTTGTGGGTACTCAGCTAGACAGGGGTAGTATCTCCTTGTGGGATTGGTGTCTCACTAAACTAAGGGAAGTGCATTATTTAATCAGTTTTTACTAGTATAAATGTTGGATCTTTTTAATATAAGACTTTAGTCCATATTTTAGGGTTTAATGGGTTTCATCCGCTATGAGGGTTTCCCACATATATCATCTATTTTGTGCTTGATCTTGTTTTATCTTCCATGTTCATTATTATGAATGTTATGTATACTTCATGATTTTATGTGTTTTATGGTTAAGGGTTTATAATTTTTTTGAATATATAAAATAATTTATTCAGCTTCCATTGATTATACCTCTAACAATTGATATCAGATAAGGATCTTTGCAAGTTTAACCACTTGAAGGTGATCCAAGGTAAAATATGGCTAAGCAATTGAAGAAAGAGAATCAAGATTTTAAGGATCAAGCATAAGTTACTTATGTATTTATAAAATCAACTAAAGAATATTTCAATTAGTACAAGTCACTTTAAAAAATATATAAATGTAAGACGAGCAAGTATAAACAAGGAAAACCTCAGAATAAGATCATTGCCTCAATATTTAATGTTACTAAGGATGAGATAATCAAGATAAATAAGGAGATATAATCCTTAAAGTAAAGTTTAATATAAAAATATGATAAAGAGAAGATAAACATTATTGAGGATTAATTAAGAGTTACAAATACTAATTTGAGTTCAAGAGATGAAGAATGCAAACATCTCAAAACTTAGTTAGAAGAGAAAAATGTCAAGATGATTTCAAAGAAAGGTGAGCATGATGATTTGAAGTCTAATCCTAATTATATAAATATTATTTAAGATAAATAATGTATATTGAATGATGACATGACTAAATAATCTAAGAGGTATAAGGAGACCATCCAGGATCTTGGAATTTAGTTAGAAGTTGTAAGTTCAAGTATGAAAGCTAAAGAGGATGAGATTGTCTAATTAAAGACCAAGATAGATTCATTAGAGGATGAGCATGAGAATTTTTTTGTCAAGGTAAAAAAGATTGAGAAAGATCAAGAGAGGTTAGATCAAGACAAAAAGATGAAAAGACTAATTAGGCAACCAAATGATATAAGGTATGAAAGTTCATTTCATGGTCATTATTTTGCATGTAAGATTTGTGGTCATAAGGCAAGAAACTGTAGAAAGAAGAACATCTATTCATCTAGAGGTATGGATAATATAGTATGTTATAATTGTCATGACATAGGACATATTGATATATTCTACCCCATAATTCATGGGAAAATACTAACCTAGGTATGGAGACCTAAGAAAGTTAAGCTTGAGCATAATGAACCTAAGAGACAAGATGGTATGTTTGTTAAGATTCATAATATTCATCAAGTAGAAGGTATGAATGATGTTATTTTTTTCAATTATCATCAAGTTGGTCATATTTAAAAATATTTTAAAAGTAAGATCTCAAGTTATAAGAAGGTGCATGGACATCCTAGAGTGATCAAGAAAGGTTAATCCTTGTATGGAAACCTAAGGAAGTGAAATATAAGAAAACTAATTCAGTTGAGTTAAAAGATCAAGGTGGACTACCTACTAAATAAAAAGAGGAATCAAATATGAAGAAGGTTTAGGAATGCCAAGAGAGTGTGTCATATATCTAGATAGAAAAGGGGAATCAAAAGTTAGTTCAAGTTAAGGCTAGTTCTGAGGTGTGTATGGATACAAGTAAACATCTTACTATTAGTGAACAAGTTTTATGTGAAGAATATTAGTTTTCAATGTCTAGTGATGAGGTATGTCATGATATTTATTGTCTCCATGTATTGCCAATTCATTCTTAAAAGAAAAGCAAAATTTTATAGTGGATGAAAAAATTACTTCTCTTCAGTCTAAGAAAAAGAAGAACTATCAGTTTTAGATCACTGAGGACAAGGAATATGAGAAGTTGTGGGCAACTTCTGGTTTTACATTGTTCTATGAGATTGTGGGTTAGGGTGTCTCTATCTAGGCTTCAAAGAGACACCTGACAACTAGAAGAATCATGGTGGATGCTAATTGAGATTTGGTTGATGTTTTAAGACAAGAATGATCTTCTAAAAATGTGCTTGGATAAGGGGGAGTAATGATTTTTATGAATCTGATCTAAAGTTTTGTAATGGAATGATTCAAAAGATATATTTAGGGATAGTGATCTTAAAGTTAAAGTTTTGGTCAAAGTGATGAAGAATGAAGTTATGTGTGCAAGATCTGTATCTAGGAAATGAAGATCTCTAGGTGTCTAATCAAGGATGGTGAGTTGTCAAAATCTTCTATTACATATAAAGGTATGTTGATCATGTTCTAGTGTGCTCAATGTGTATTCAGGGTTTTTGGTTTTTGAAGATAAGAACTTGTCAATTTCTATTGCTTAAATTAATTGATCAAATTTTGAAAGACTGAAGACAAGGTTGATATGGAGTATAAGGAGAATGTGTTTTCACATTTTTTGATATCATATATAAGGTCTCAAAGTAGTATATATGTCAATTTAAGTATGCCATGGATGTCATAATGTTCTAAAGATAAGATGTTTCCATAAGATTTTTGACTAAAGTGTGGACAGTGTTGAAGAGTTGTTGGCAAACCTAACTCTTTGAGAAGACTTGTTGAAGATGTCATGATCTAGGGAAACATGGAATTAGGGGGAGCTAACTTAGATAGTTTTAAATGTTTTAAGAGTTGTGCATGATGTGAGAGGGAGAATATGTGAGATGTTCTAATATTTTGGAGATATGAAGAAGTTTTCTATAGTTGTGAATTCAAGAAGATTGATATGATGACTTGATCAAACCAAGTCATGTGTTTTGACAAAATTTTAAATCTTCATGCATGATCAAAGAGATATTATGAGTTATATAATTATATAGGTCCAAGGATAAGAGAATCCTAAGTTTATATTAGTGAATGTCAAAGAATAGATGACATGAAATGGAGCTTGATGTTAGGGGGAACTTTCTAAGCTTTGTGAGTAGTTTGTCAAGTCAATGATCAAGTTGGCATATTGAGGAAGAGACTCCTTTTCATTAATTTCAAAGGGGAGATATATGATAATTATGGAGTTTAAATTAGTAATAAGTCATTTTGAGGATACTTTTCCATCAATGACAAAGGGGGATATTGTTGATCATGGCCATTGATGTTATGTTATCATTGATATCAAAGAGAGCATGAGATACTAGTGCATTAATGACAAATAGGTTGTGTTTGATATCTTAATGGTGTTATCATGTTTTAGATACCCTATAGGGTGTTATGATTTCTTATGGAAGTGAAATTAATTCATCAAAGTAGTCATATTAGTGTCTAGGTTCAAGTAGTCATCTTGATAGATAATGCTAAGTGAGTAGATTAATGACATCGACATTCACACAGGTGAAGGTTATAGGATAATTTTGGTATATGTATGGATTCCCATATGAGAGGATATAATATGGTCCAATTTTCAATTTTGAACATGGTGCACAAAAAAATTTATAACAGTGTAAAGTTGGACTTGAAAATAGAGTTCACTAAGTTTCTATACTTAGCTAAATTTAGAAGAACATATCTAACAATGAGAATTTAGGATATCTAATGGGGAAAATCAAAAAAATATAATGGAGAATTTATAATATAATATATGAACATCTAATGGTGAGTGTGTGTAATATATATATATAATGGTGAGTGTGTATAATATATATATTGTGATTCAATAGTGCATGTGAAGTCAGTATGTCAAAGGTTCCTAAGATTATACGCGTTAGTGACATGTGTCTCAACATGATGATTTGATGAAGATAAATGGCATATGAGTGTTAATGTAGATGGATATTGATGGTGTGGTTAGATTAAAATATTCAATGCTCAAAAGTCATGCAAGACTACCAAGTTGATCAAGAGTGGGACCTGACAACAATGTGCTTATATGGCACGTGAGGTTGCTAAGTATCTTAATCATAAAATCACAAATAAATGATAAATGATGAGAGTTAAATATTTAAATTCAATAAGCTCATAAGGATATTAATTCAGTGAATTTAGAAAAGTTTCAAAGGGACAATAGATGAAGACATGTGTCTATAATATTTGCATTTACTAGTGACCATTGGTATTTGAAATTAACAAAGGAAAAGCTAGTGTTGAGTATTTTTCTTATATATTTTGATCTGGGAAGAATTCATTGATGATTTAAAAGGAAAAGTTTTAAAGGAATTCAAGGAAAAGATATAAAATTTTATTAAAATATTTTAATTTTCATACAATTGTATATATTGAGCTCCAAATTTGATTATGTGTTTGACCATGTTCTGTAAATGACCAGAGAAGGACATTTGAGTTGTTCTTGATAGTATTTTGATGTTTCAAGATGAAAAATATATTGGAGATGTTCTATAATTCTCCAAGGATAATTATAAAGTATTTATATGCCCTTGATTAGATATGGAGAGTCAAAATAATATAACTATATTTTGACTCTATGTGACTAGCCTAAGTGGTCACTTTTGAAAGAGTTGTTTTTAGTGCTTAGAACTTATGTTAAAGTGGCTAAAGAACATAAGTTTTTTTTAGAGGTCTTGAAGGGTTCACCCATGTGATATTATCATATGGATATGTGAAATAATTGAGTGTTTGTTCTATATGATTGAGACTATGTTTTTTATGTACGAAGACCTAAAGAGTGAAGAGACCTAATTGGTAGGTTAAAGTGTTAATTTGGTGTTCCAAGTGGCATGGAACCATATGAGAGTGAGAAAAGGGATGTTGGAGATAGGTTTGATGTGTTAGAAGCATTGGTAAAGGATGAGGGTAGCCCAAATAGTCTCACATGTAATGTGTGAGTATGAAGGCCTAATTATTTTAGGTCTCACCAAGACCTAATGGTGGTTTGGGGATAATGAGGTAATGACAGACCTATGAAGAGTGTGGTTCTCACATGTAACGTGTGAGTATTAAGGCCTAATTGTTTTAGGTCTCACCAAGACCTAATGGTAGTTGTGGTCTCATGAGGTAATGATCAACCTATGAATAGTGTGGTTCTCACATGTAATGTGTGTATGGACCTATGTTAAGTGTGGTTCAAATATGTAAATCATCTTGGCTGACAAAGATGAGTTAATGGAAGAGAGCGGTATAAGTACAAGGTCTGTTTGGACCAATTGTGCTAGTTGAGGAACTGTGGATTCAAATAAAGGAGATAACCTTTGAAAGAGAAGACATAGGTTATTGAGGACCAAAATAGAGTGAAGAGGACTAGTCATGCTTTTATGATTAATTTGATGTAGGAGGGCACATAGCTCATTAGACCTAATGAGCCTAGAAGAGACAGTTTGAGAAAGTTAGTCCTAAAGGTAGCTTGAAAGATATTAGAGGTGAAGAGTGTAGATAAAGGTGGTCATCATCAATTGAAAAGAATAATAGGTGTATAATATGATATATTCAAGGTAGTTAATTGGGTGCTTAATTGACTAGGGGGTTGGTTCCTCGAAACATAAAACTTTCTAAAGGTCTAGTTGTTGTGGGTGCTTAACTAGATAGGGGTAGTAGCCCCTTATGGGATTGGTGTCTCAATAAACTAATGGATTGGGTTTCCTTGAATAGTTAATTCTTTCCTAAATGTTGGATCTTTTTATTATAGTAATATAGTCCATATTGTATGGTTTAGTGGGTTTTATTCCCTAAGAGGGTTTTCAATATATATCATATATTTTATGTTTGATCTTATTGTATCTTCCATGTTCATTAATATGAATTTTATGTATGTTTCATGATTGTAAGTAGTGAATGGTTAAGGGTTTAAAGGGTTTGGAATTAGATTGAATATATATGATCACTAATTTACTCCCCCTCTTAATGATTGTACCTCTAACAAACATATGCTAATTAACACCTTCATAGCCAATCATAACCACTTTTGGTTACATGCCCTCACCACAGTCTTAGCTCTCTCACCAAAAGGGGGAAAATATACACATATTACATTAGACATATAGAGTTTCATATAAAATTAGATACATAGGTATACATATATATAAAATCCACTTAGATACATATATTTAGACTCACATACACTCAGATATACAAACACACATGTTTACACAACTATTCAAATATATAGACACATAGGTTTACAAGGGTATACATAGATATACAGTCAACTTAGATGTAGATATTTAGACTCATAGGTTCTTAGACATACAAACACACATGGTTATATAGGTATTAAGATATATAGACACACAAATTTACATAGGTACTCATATATATAGACATAGAGGTTTACATAGGTATTCATATATATAGACACACAAGATTACATAGGTATATAGATTCATATGTTTTTAGATATACATACACATAGGTTTACATATGTATTCAAACATACAATCTACATATATATATATATATATATATAGATATATAGTTTTGATTAAGTTATACTAGTTTACTTAGATATTTAGATACATGGTTACATTACTCTAATTTTAGGATTAGTGGGCATGATGTAGAGCACACATCCTTAATACCCATTCTAAAATTACACTCAATGTCTTCACTTGGTTTTCACTAGTCTGGGTCATAGGAATATCTGTATTGGTTGATCCATAACATTTCACTAAACTTAGTTCACATACTTAAATTCAGTCTAGATATCAGTGGGGGAAAGTGAGCCTTATTTCTCCACATATTTAGTTTAGGTACTCATATTCAATCTAAATATAAAAGTGGGGTAATTTGAGCTATATTTCCCCACACATTCAATTAACATACTCAAATTTAGTATAGGGGCATCCATACCATGTGTTTCCTCTTCACATATTGCACTCCATCTTATATCCACTTCTCTAGCCAAGAAGTGGGACAAATACAAATTACTTTCATGCAGGTACGTATAGGTATGCATTCCTATTTTTTATTTACTCTAGTACTTTAATTTCATTGCATTACTAAAATAAAATGGGTGTAAATGTAAACACCCTAATTTGGTCAAGAAACCACAAGTACTATATATTTTGTTGCTCTTTCACATGAAGGTCTTAGTGATGATTATAGCCCTCATTCATGTGGTCATTTTAAGTCTTTTTTAATCTTTCATATGTCTTATTTTTCTTTATTTATGACACTCCTAGTGGTCATAAGTCACCATTTTCCAGTCACAAGAACCCCTAGTATGTCTTGTCTAATTTTAGATCTATTTTAAGCCTTAGTACACTAGTGCTAATTTCAAGATAGTAGTGTCACATGGAGCTAGTGTCCACTTATTGTTCTAGTGTCTGACATGACCTTTCTCTAGTGTTTGAGTACTTAACCCTATGTGACCCTTCTCTTATGATTTTTAATCCCTATTTTATGACTTGTTGGCCAAAGAACAAGGTCTTATATTCAAAACAAATTTATTTATATATAAAGAGACTCAAAAGTCATTTTACATATAGCACTTACTATTTTATCACATAATTACATAAAATCAATCAATACTAAAACTCAATACTCTGCATACTACTTAGTTAACACACCTATACATTTCATGGTTGATCAAAGAAAGGTCTAAGCAAAAATCATTCTAGTATACCATGTAATTTTATGGTGCACATTCCCTAAGGGAGATCTAAATTTGATCTGAGACCCCTAGCATTAGGGTTAATAAAGGAAATAATTAGGATAATAGGAGTTCTACTATGCATGATTGCAACATCCCACAACCTAGTTTTTCCTTTCCTTTTTCATTTGATCCATTTATGTTTTCAAGTGTGTAGGTATTTATTAGGGTTTTGGAAGATATTTAGTCATAATAGTGACACAAACAAGCCCTTGAATGACACCTAACCACCTAGAAGACCTATATAACCTCCTGTAACTTTCCTAAAAGCTATAGATAGTCATTATAGGAAGGACGTTAGTTCCATAATTTGACACTAGCACCACATGACACTATTGTTCTGATATGGGTGGTATTATCTAGTTCTAGATCTTAACAAATAATCAGAAGATGAAAGGTCCTTACTGGTATATTTAGTCTATTCTAGTTCCCTAATCTATAAAAATATATGTTTGTCTCCAGATAATTTCCTTTTCTCCTCTCACTTTCTATTTTGGGAAAGTTCAATTAAATCAAGAGTTTCTAATTTTCATTCTATATTATCAACATACTCAACCCTTTAGCTACATAGTATTTACACTAGTAAATCCCTAAAAGGTTAAAATAATAAAAATGAAACAAACCAAAATAGATTTAATAGATATAATAAATAAACATGGAAACAAAAGATGAAAAAATAACAAACATCAAAATTAAACTATAACACGATATAGTAAATAAATATTAGAAAAGAAACTACTAGAAATAAACTATAAATTAGATGGCTATCTAAAGTTAGAGAGTAATTAATATAAATACATTTAATTTAAGGCTGAAACTAAACTGATTAGAAGAAATATTAAAATAAGGAAAATTTTAATGACAAACTAAAATAAGGAAACATTTAATCTTAGAAACAATAATAAAGGAACATGAGAGAAATAAAAATTGACTAACAAGACAAATAAAAATAAAATATAAGAAAGGATTCAACTCAAGATTTAATAAAATAAATATTTTATGATAAAATGTATTAAACTACATTCAACAATTATTTATAAAAGACTCTTCAAAAGATAAATCACTATATTGCGACATCCCAACAATCTATCATAAGAGATATGATATATTCATCATTATTCAAGTGAATACAAATTATTTATATCCATACAAGTGAATATATATACAATCATAAAATGAATTATTACTTGATCAACTTAAAATAATTAGTTTATAAAATAAATAAGAAACATGGATATACTTGTGTATAACAGGTAGTTTAATTCACCATCAAAGAATATGTTGTTCGATCTATCTTCAAGTAATGTTCAATTTCATATATGATTCAATGAAATAAGTGTAGTATGTAATCTTAAAATAATATATATCTATTACTTATCTATATTTTATCCATTTTTAATGTCCTTCAAGTCTCCTTATAAAATAATTTAAATAGAGGTAGTTGTAGTTATAACTTACAACTATGTTACAAACACATAATTCCTAAGTAATTTTACTAACATATTTTTTTGCAATTTGGTTATTTTATGGCTCATTAAACTTTGGATACATTTAAGTATTACCTTAATTAATCATTTAAAATTTAAAGTGAATGATGAAAGTTAGGGAACCATTATATCCACTTAATTATGTTTTATAATTCACATAGTCCTCCTAGGACTTAGTAAATGAAACAAAGTATAACATCCCAATTCACAACTCAACCTCTATAAATAAATATAAAAAGTAAGAAAATAATATCTACAAACATTATTCATAATTATTCACTACATCAACATATTATCCTAAATATGAAATATAAATTAAAACCATGACTATAAATGTATTAAATGAATACAACCACTATTTTCAATGTATATCATTATTATTCAATGTAGTGTAATCAGTAGTGACTACAAATTATATATTTCAATTAATCTTAACTAAAATTTAAAATAAATACTAATACATGTGCATAGTACTATATATATCCACTATTGAGAAGTATGTTAAATTAATAGAGCCAATGACTCAAGCATAATGAATAACCAATACATGAGCATGTCAAAATGTCTATACATACATGTATAACCACCAGTGAGAGAATACCATATTAAATAATTTTCATACAAAAATCTAAACAATCATTTCCATTTTAAATGCAATAAATTAAATAATAATAAGGTATAATAGTATGATAGTATGATAGAGCATCAATAACGTAGATATGAATACAATTAGCGTAAGTATGCAACTGGATTGGTTATAAATCATCTATAGATAAGGAGAGTATAATTTTAGAAATTTTATTTTAACCACATATCAAAAATATCCCACACACCTTCCCAATGGAATTGTCTCTTCCCTTCATGAAGGGGAAGATAATGGTGATGTCAACAATCATGACCATTTGACAATATGTTAAAATACAATCACTATTACATGTAGCTAGTCATACAGAACCTAGGTATGCATCTATCTATCATAACCTCTATAAAAATATATAATAGAAAGTAAAATGGATATAAAATGTATAAATATATAACATTACTTGGCCAAATATTTTTTAGTATTCATAGATTTCAAAATTTTGGCCATAGTCCATAATAACATCACTCTTTCATACAACTATTTATCAACTATACTATAATTGTCTACTAATGATGAAGGCTAATAAAAAATATCCCTAACTAAGCCTCATCATTTCTTAGACAATAATATTAAATTCAAATAATAATAAAATATACTTAGAAGCATATTTAATTCATATATAGATAAATATATGCATCACAACAAAATTACACAAATATGTCCACTCAAAATTCATAATCAATGCAAGGAGTAGTGAACACATATATCACAACCAAGACTATAAAATATTATACTCAAATAAACTTCATTCTAGCTAAATTTGATGCACAAACATATCACAACATGACTACATAAATATTACTCAAAAGATAAAATTTCATACAAGGACCAAAAATTAGATGCTTAATAAAATTATACAAAAATAGTCCAAATTGAACTTGTAATATATATATATATATATATATATATATATATATATATATATATATATATATATATATATATATATATATATATATATATATATATATATATATATATATATATATATATATATATATATATATATATATATATATATATATATAAGTTATGGTATGTATATTTCACTATAGAACTACCAAATACAATCCACCCCAAAATATATAACATGTATAAGGATTAATAAATACATATGATACATCCAATATTCATATTACCATATACTCAAAATTCACAAATCATAGAAAAACTCTTAAGACTACTAATCTTTAAATGTAAATATATCCTAGAGATATTGTAAAGAACATACATTGATTCAACAACTCATTTTATAAGGAGGTAAACACATGGATCTTTGTAAATGGGGAGATGAGGAGTCATCCTCCATTGAAAATGCTTCAATCCTTCTCCTTTGCCTCCTTGTTTTTATTATCACCTACTTTTTATTTGTTTTATTTTTCTTATTGGTGGTTGTGATGTGCCTTGGTAAGTCGTGACTTTATCTTGGTCTTATTTTAAGTTTTTTTTTTTAAAAAAAAAATTCTTCCTTATTCTATTAAGTTCTTATTAGTCTCTATTAAGCAATAATTTAATTTTAGAGATATTTTTATGTATTTAAATGTGGTGGAAATGGAGTGTTCCATAGATTTACATAGAACTCATGAGAGTTGGGATTGAAGGGAAAGATGTAGACCATCTTAATGAATTCAGCCAAAAAAAATATTTTTTTGAAGATTGACTTGATAAAATAATTAATTGAGGCTCAATAAGCAAGGAAAAATGTAAGATGAATCAGAGAAAAAATATTTTCATTGACGTTATGTGGTAATAAATTACCCAAACACTCAAAAGGTTTGAAATTACTTGTCACAAAGGATGGCACTCAATGGATTAGAGGTGGTGAGTAGGGCTTGAGAACATTAGTATGTCCCCTATCCTTCTTAAAACCCTTAAATTATGTCCAAATTAAACCATGGAGAATTATTTTAAGATGTAAGGAATTCAACTGAGAAATATTGGGTCTTTTTATCTATTTAAATATAAATTTATTTCCTTATAGAAACTTATTGGATAACTAGTTGAATTATGTATGGGAAAAAAATATGGGTATTTATATTAGTTATATAGAATGTTTCAAAAAAGAGGGTTCATGGTCCTATTCTATAAAAATTCTATGAAAATAGAGTAATTATCAAGCCATTATGGAATGTGGGTCAATGTGTATTTAATTCAATTCCATGGAACTCTAATCTTGATTAGAGTGATATTATGTTAAAATAATCTCCTAGATGGATTGACATTAAGAATGTATTGATTAAATTATGTAACTTTATTGCCTAGGATATTAAACCAATAAGATAAGTATTAAGGATAAAATATATAATATATATCTGGCACCATGAATGTTAATGTTCTGATATCCTTCGATCCATTAGAGGTTTTCTTAAAAACCTTAATACTTATGTTTAAAGGTAAATCCTTCTCTTGTTCGATTAATATTTTGGGTGGTCTTAATTATTTAATTTTATGTAAAAAACATGGCCACCTAAATAATAAATAGCCTATGTTAAACATAAATGGTAACAATATTAATAATGATTAGAAAAGTGCTCCTAAGGCTTGTAGGGTTAAGAGTCGTGTTCTTATTGATAGGTTTTTTTATGATGTGGTTATAAAATACAACCCTAAATTTAATTTAGATAAAAATAGTGGACTAATACCCCATGATTCTCCATTAAGGGATATATACCTTAAAGGAACTAGAAAAAATTCCAATGACATTTCTACCCTGATCTCATCTTCAATTGATCGTCATTTTTTAGTTGTTCTTCCTCAGTCTATTGAGAATGAGGTTGAGGTTGTAATTGGTCTAATGTCTTCAATCTGAGAAACTAAAGGCTCTAGGGTTAAGGAATTTCATTTAAGGGATATCTATCCCTAACACCTTGTTGACATTTGATTATTAGGTATTAATGGATGACCTTGTTCCCAAGATTGTTTCTCTTTTGATGGATGGTATTAAATAGAGAAAATGTGAAATTAAAAATTAAAAGTCCACTTTCTCCTCTACACTCTAATGACTCTCTTATATCTATAAAGCCCAAAGGAGGAGTTAAGAGACTAAAAACTAAGACATTTTTTTCCTTTCAAGATTCAAGTTTTGGTGAGGATTGAAACAAATAGAAAAGTGGGACTCATTGAAATTTGGAGGATTTAAAACATAAATCTAAGGAGAATAAAGTTCCAATTTTTTGTCTACACTTTATTTTGATTTAATAGGTTAAGTAAGTGGGTTTTAAACTTGATTTTTTTCTTGAATTTATTTGGTGAAATTTGATGAACTTTTCTACCTATAACTATATATGGAAGGGTGGTGCATCTATTCTCATTAATAATGATTGGTATGAGTCTATAGTTGAGCATGGATTATCCCATGATAAAAGAGTTATGTGGTTTTCCCTTGAAAATATTAGTTTAGCTTTTTCCATATTTGGTTTAACTTTACATTTGTTCTATTAGCTTGTTTAGGTGTACACTTGTCATGAAGGAGTTAAATTCTAAGTGGGAGTCAACCTTACTATCTATTATAGGTATGGGAATATTTTAACCACCATCACTTTTCATGTGGGAGTTACACATTCACTAATTTTTGTACCTCTCCTTTATGAGCTATTCAACATAAGACATGACTCATTTATGCATTCTAATTTTGTGTGTGAAACCTTTGGCTCCAGCTACTACCTTGGATTTCATGTGTTAATGGCTGATTAGAGATCCTAAATGAATATAATTTGGTATTAGAGTATTGAAACAACATTTTATACCTTCTCAAATCCTTGGGTCAGGTGTACATTATGTGTTGGTTGGAAATCCAACATTGGTAGACATTAAAGTCCTCATGGACATGCCATTGTGATTGGACTGAGCTTAGAACCCAACATTGCTCTAGACAACCTCCTGACATGAGCTTATATCACTACGAACTAGACATTACATGAATTTTTTTGCCTCACCATCCACTTGATTCCTAGAATTATATAGTCCTTATTAAATGTGCGTTGAGGAAGATGAAACATTTTCCCAAATAATCAGCTTATTTCACAAACTAGAGTACACATTAGCTACACATTGAGGGGAAAATGTAGCTACAGTTGTTAGAACATTGATGGTAAATGCAAATCATTAATATCTACATGTATAAGGGTGAAATTTTGTTTGTATCACATTAAACCTCATTCCATCCATCCCATGGTTTCTCCTACCTCCAACATGAAACCCCAAGTAGTCAACCTTTGCATAATCCATTGAAGTATCCCAAGCTCACCATTACACATCCACTTTCCCTCTATGGTAGGTGTTATACAGAATCTCTCTACCTTTTGGAAGTCCTCACCACACAATCAAGTTTTATTAAACTTGAAAACCATTCATTTTTAATTTTATGGTTTTTTGAAACCATCTTGAAACAAATTCATGGTTTTTGACTTAAACCAAGTTTTTTTTTAATATTAAAAGATCACTTTTTTTATATCTACACTCATATTAAATAATTATTTGTAAAGTATTTTATTTAAAAAGAGGGCTAGGACATATTGTAAGGAAGGATTCTCTTTTAAAGGTAGAGTGAAAGAAAGTTAATTTTTTACTTATATTTTATATAAAAACATTATTAATTATTTTTTTGATTATTTTTATACAAAAAATATTATAATTAAGAGATTTATGGGAGACAAGGGAATTTTTTAATATTTTTGTTTGATTATCTTCATACACTTGATAAAGATTGAGGGTGAGGCTCAATTTGGTAGGTGCCAAAAACCTCTCACAAATAAACCTTATTTTATCCTTCTCTCATTGCTAGCTCCTTTCTTGCTATTCAACTCTTATACTCCTGATTTGGATGCATTTTTGGTGGTAAATAATGTCCATTCTAGGGACATTATTTAGCTATAATTAGTGAATTTTTTGAAATTATAAGGGCACACAAGCTCTAAATTATGCTTTATATTGGGGGTGCTACCCCTTGACCCTGACCTATATTGTGATCATGAGTGTAGTTAGGGAACTACCCCTAAACCCCACTAGGGGCACTACCCCTTGACCCTAAACCCCCACATAATGACCAATTTTTTAGTACTTTCATTGTACACTCTTCCATCATAGCGTGAGGTTAAATATAACATGTAGTTATATCCCCTCAAAACATCATTTCAAATATCTTATTAAGCTTTTTACATGGGCAAATTATTGGTAGAACTTGATATCCTCATATTTCACTTGTTTTCATTTTCACATGTACTCATTTGGTGATCACTACATTCATTACTCATTCATATTTGGACACATCATCAAATTCATTTGATGTCCATTTGTTAAGATGTGTATTATCACTTGTGAACTATTTTATTTTACCTATTTGGATGTATTATCTATTGAGTCTGATATCCTCACATTGAGCATGATTATACTTAAAAACTTTGGGAGGGTTCATTAATAATTATCTTATAGGGTTTATTGTGGGCCCTAATTTTTTTTATTTTTTTCACAGTCAATTTTCATGACTTGTGTGCCACTTTGGTGTCATTTTCACTAGTTAATCTTGTATTCTTAGATGTCCTATTAACTAAGCTTGACATCCATTCATTGAGTGTGCATTATCACTTGTGTAATTTTTTCTCATTTCACTTCTTTTTTGTCTTATCTAAGTTATGCCAACTCCACTTAAGAGATACCAGTTGATGAGGAGAGTTGATTCTACACCTTTGGTTCTTTTTGGGAGGACCAACTATACTTCTTGGTGTGTGTATATAAAATACTTACTCACATGTAATAATTGTATTCAATTTCTATATGGATAGATTCTTTCTCCCACTAATCCTATTTAGTTTGATAAGTGGGATAATACTTGTAAGAAGGTTCTTGGTACCTTATTATTTCATGTTTGTATGGATCTTCATTGCCATGTGGAACACAAGAGTGTCCCTACACTATTTAGAGAATCTTATAGTCTCTTTTTGGAGATGCTACTAGAATATATATCACTCCTCCACTTCCTATCATCTCTTTAAAGATTATTGTACTTACTCCTCTTACTCCTATTTATTTTGATGATACATTCATGGTGGAGTATGCTCTTCCTTCAATCAAGCCATCACTATAGGATTAGATTCTACCTAACATCAGTTGTTTCATTATAGATTCTATTTTCTTTCATATTCAAGATGTTATTTTAGAGCCTTCATATTATTATACTTTAGAAGAGTCTACTATTTATAGTGTGAGTACACCCATTGATAACTTTAATAGCTCATATGTTCCTATAGATATTCATATTTTAGATTTATTTATTTCATCTGTAGTATCTTCTTCAATTTTTAAAGTTGATAAGATGATCTCTCCTCTTGACATTAACATTATTTTAGTTAATGATCCATGTGTTTCTTATTATAGGTTCAATTTAGTGGCATTACATTCAGTTCTTATGGTCAATCTTGATAGACCTATACCATACCTTGTTTTTGGACCAATTTTAGATATATTTATACTCTTGCCTTCATACTTAATTATTGAATTTGAATAATTATATTACACCATTAATTTTCTTCCTTTGGAAAAAAGGAAGAAACATTATTCAATGTGGATGGATCTTCTTCAGTCCTGAGAAAGAGGATCTCACTCTTGACATTAGTTAACTTGTGAGTTATACGTGAAGTATAGATGGATTTAGCATCATATTTTGTGAGGATTATTATCCCTTGCTTATCTATATATAATATGTTACCCTCACTTGTGGATCCATTTTTTGTTGTGTTTGACATCCTTAGAGCATGCACTATTTATTTTATTTTTCTCTCTTTTAGGGGGAGTTTTTTTCCTATGGGTTTATTTCTTTTCTAAATTTTATGAGATTTATTTTTTTACATGGGTGCCTCATCATTCCTTGTTGTTGGGACCCATTTCCTCTATCCACCTAAGTTATGCTTCATAGGGGGTGTTAGTCTAGGTTTTTCCATTTCTAGTTTACCTTTATGTTTGTTATGTCAACTTGTTTAGGTGTAAATTTATCATGGATGAGTAAAATTCTAAGTGGGATTCACCTTTCATCAGATATTATAGGTATGGGAATATTTTTACCACCTTGACTTGTCATGTGATCTCCAACACTTGTCATGTGGGAGTTACACATTCACTCTTTTTTGTACCTCTCTTTTAAGAGATATTCAATATAGGACTTGACTCATTTATGAATTATTATTTTGTGTGTGTAACCTTTGAATCTCACATAATACATTGGATTTTATACATTAATGAATAATTATATATCTTGGATGATTACAATAGAAAATAATAAAAAGTCTCTTGGGGTGCGCAATGTGTATGCTCTTAGTGAGTATAGGGACATAACAGAGTTTTGGAGCTGACTTGTTTCAAAAATGAAAGGTATCCCTTGGGTTGTTTAGGGTTATTTAAATATGATAGATGAGAAATAATATAAATATGGAGTTGATTCTCATGCTTGGAAAGGTAATGATATTTTATTTTGGTCTAATTTGAATCCTATCCATAAGCTTTTTAACCCCCTTATTAGAGGTAAAATTTAAAATCAAGACATTTCATTCATGTGGCGCAACAATTAGGAAAAAATTAAAATATTTTACTCTAGGATTGATATATTTTATCTAAATAAAGACATATGTAGTGTGTAATAGGTGGATAAGTAAACATGGTAAATGTATTTCCTTTCAATATTTTTTACCATTACCTCATTGAGATTAATGTCTTCCTTAATTATAATGTTAAATCAAATAGGACTATCTGGAAATGTATTTATAAGCTTAATATTTCTCACCTAAATGATAAATAATGTACATATAGTCTTAAAGTTTCTTAGAATATAGTAAAAATGGTAAGGCTTGCTTGAGTATTGAAAAATAGAACGATAATATTGATCTAAGTAATATTTTTGTGAGAAACTTTGGAGGGATCAAAGGTAAGAAAAGGTAGGTTACTATAAAAATTAGGAGAACCAAATTAATATTAAAAATAATTTTAGAATGACCCCCCACCCCAAAATGATGACCTTATTGATATTTTTACTATGCTTAAGCACCATATTAGGCAAAACCAAATGTATATTATGAGAGGTGCTCAGATTAGGTCTAAAATGAACTCACTAAAGTTTTGTGATAAAGGTATAATTTTTTTAGGTTCCTTAAATATAAATAAAATAAGAAAAATATTCATAAACTTTGCATTGGTGTATACACTAGAAAACCACACACAATAGTTATAAATGTTGAAATACCCTTGGATTCTTATCCTACCATTTTCACCCTTTCGACCATAAACTCAAGTTGAAACACTCTTTAACCAACTCACCTTCTAACCCACTTTCACAAAACTTAACCTTTGACCTTTGACCCTTCATCCTTCAACCCTCAACAATTGATGGTCACTCTGACCATTGACATTTAGCTCCTTAACACTATGACCATCGACGATTGGTACTTTGACTACCGATAGTCAACACATGAACTTACCAACTTGATCTTTGTGCAAGCTAACACATCAAAATATTATCTAGATGTCTACCTTATCCATTTATTAATGCATCATAAGCCTAAAAATTATCAACCAAACCTCTTAGGGAACATTCAACCTCCATCTCTCTTTACCTATAAAAGGAGGGATGTGTGAGGTGAAAAGGCATGAAGGAGGATCCACAAATAAGCAGGTTTTCATTCTTCCAGTATCTAAAATAGGGACCCAAATCTTTACCAAAATTATTATTCAAGAAAAGTACCACTACTCTACCAAATCATTCCAAACTTCACCAACATCAACCAACCATTACTTTGTTGAAATTGCTCTTGACTCTTCAGCAAGTCAAACAACCTTCCATCATTAGATAAGTATTTGTTTTCATATATTCATTTACCTTGATATTATTTCAACAACCTATTGTACCTATCTACCATTTTCCCTCTAACCTCTAAACCTGTAGATCCAACCCTTTTCTTTAACCAGACTTGGAAATAATAACTATCGATAGTCATCCCAATCACTAACATTTTAATATCAAACTACTCATAATCACCTTGAACATCAATGGTTGACTGTCAAATTACTCATAGTCACCCTAACCATCGATGGTTAGATATCAAACTATTGTTAGTCACCAAACCACTAATAATTACTCTAACCATTGATAGTCACCCTAGTATTTGATGGTCACTGTGTGAACTCTTTTACCCAAAAACTAGCAAGCAACAAGCAACCCCCAACCTTAACCAAAACCCTATTTTCTAAAACCTTTATCACCTCATATACCAAAAATATCAACCTAACCTAACCTAAATCATTCTTTAACATTATAACATTTACCTTACTATTACTTTGTTATAATTAGCATTTCTTTTGAAAAGTATTTATTTGTTTAGATCTAGTACTTTTATGTTATGCAACCTTTATTTTCAAAATTAACTTATATCAAAATGTGGATAGACAACCTCCTAAATAGCTCAAACTTTTTGGATCTATCTTTCTAGGCAATATTCTCATCTACCTAACTAACCAACCCTTTTTTTAGTTCTTTCTTATTACAAGTCATCTTCCCAAGCCAAAGAAGAGTATTTATAACCATCTCAATTATGGAGTGCACACCATATCTAGGTTCAACCAACCTCTATGCCTCCTTTAGTATTACCTTCTTCTAATAAATAGAAAAAACAAATTTTGAGTAAAACATTTTATTATTCCTAATGGGACCTAATTACATTTAGTCCCCTTTTCTTCCTTATTATATGCTCATACAACAAAATTGAAAATTTCTTTTAGGTGTAAAATTAACTACATACATTAATTGCTTGCATGTTTGTCTCATTTAATTAAATTAAAATCAAAGTAATCAATTGTAGCTTCACCTCTTTATCACAAACCATACAAAACCACTTATTAATCAACACATATTAACACCTAACATAAGGCCCGACTAAAATTTCATCACCTAGTGGTAAAACTTCACCCTTTGGCTATCTTACTTGGACTTCAGTATGAAGAAGAGAAACTAAAACTTAGATCTTTGGTTGATTCTAAACTCAAAAAATTAGTATATATTGGTTAAGTACTTGACACCCTTATTGTTGTTGTGTGTGAAGTGAGGGGGTAGGCCCTAATATCAAGCCATATACTAACTTTCAATACAAATTTTGAGAGCCATAACTAACCTAAAAATAGCCATTGAATTATTTTATAGTACCTTCTATATAAACCAAGTCTTCCAAAATTCTTTCCAATTTAAGGCATAAGCTACAAGAGAGACTAAAAAGAACCATAAGAAGTAACATACTTTAGTATGTGTTTTGCCTTTTTGATTTTTGTTCTTATTTACTCTTTGTTTTGAGTTGTAATAAATCATACTTTCACCATCTTACCTCCATTGCCTTATCTAATGTGGAACCATCTTATATTCTCTCCTAGATATCCTAACTTTTCTAGGAATTTAGAGAACAACCATCTCATCTTAGATTGATACCTTGCATCATGAGCCACTTATGCTCCTAACCTACCCTATAACCAACCTAACCTCATCAACAACCAACCTAACATCATCATCAACCAGTCTAACCTCATCCAAAATTAATCAAACCATACCTATTAATTATCAAACATCAACTATAACCAACCAACAAAGTATCAATTACCACTTGAGTTGGTTACAATGTTAATGGACTAGATAATCAAAGTAGAGTCATCTACTTTTGATACCCATGACCAATCAACCCTCACCTATAACTAATCAAATCTTGACCACAACCAACCAACAACTTATCAATGACCATTTAACCATCATCATACCCAACCAACAACTCATCAACACCAAGTTAAAAATTATCATAACCAACCTCTAATTCAAACTATCCAACCTCATCAACCATTGGGTCACCTACCCCAACCATCATATCAACTACCCCAACCCACTTTGGGGCAACCCTCTTTATCTCAACACCAAGACTTGGTCTATCCTCTTTACCATCAAACCAAAAAATATCAAAATAACTTATCAACCTTACCTAACATATCAAACCAACCCACCTTATCAACCTTAACCAAGAAATAAAATTCACCCAACCTATCAACTCAAGCAAACTTATCAGACCAACTAACCTCATCTAAAAAATTTATTAGCCTATAAAATAAATATCAATCCATCATTGAACCTCTTTTTTCATCCAATAACCAAATCTTTCAACACAATGAGGCCTATCTATTAGATTTGTTTCATAATAAACCTATAACTAAGGAAACCATAATTGAACCCTTAACCAAGCCACTTGTTAACCAAGTGGAAACTTCTCAAATTTCCTTTGAAACCACAATCACGGAAACTAACTAACCTCTTCCACTTACCCATGTGGAACCAACCAACCAACATCTTCCACTTACCCATATGGAACTAACCAACCTACCTTTTCCACTTACCCATGTGGAACTAACCAACCTACCTTTTCCACTTACCCATGTCGAACCAACCAACTAGCCACTTATATTTACAATTTTTTTGAAACCAACCAACCTACCTCTTCCACTTACTATTTTTTTAGAGCCTAACATCAACCCTACCTCACATACCATTAACCAAACCAAACCTACCATTAACACAAACAAGCTTACCATCAACCAAACCTTACCTATAACCATCCACCCAACCTTACCCCACCAACAAAACTAAAAAATCAAACAAACCTAACCAGCAAATCAACTCAACCATTTATCTTACTTTTATCAACTAATCACACCAACTTCTATACCAAATCAATCACCCATAAAAACATACCTTTTAACTCAACCATAACCAACCTATCTAACAATCCAAACTAAGATAAACCTACCCTAACATACATAAACTAGGCCTAACAACATTTTCATATCCTTTGTAAAATAGAGGAAATCCTACATGAAACACCACCTACAAACTTGACCTACTAACCACTAAAAATTAACAACTAACAACCCTTTGGAAGGTGGATTCAGTCATCTTCACCCCTCCTAAACACTCTTATTAACCAACACCTTCACCTTGGGATCATTTCCCCACCTCAAACATATATGAAAATAGAAAACTAGGGAAACTTTCCCTCCATATAACTTTGACCATTTTACAACCCAAAATATACCTTAACAATTAACCAAACTAACCCTTGGCATTTTTTTTTCCTCAGCCTATCAACCAAACCTATCAACCAACCAACCTTGAACTTTTAGAGATTAAATTTCTCCTTCACCCAACCAAACTTATTGGAGAATCACATTCTCCCCTTACCTAGTGGAGTCACATTCTCTACTAACCTACCTAACCTTTGTATATTATTCTTCTCCACCTTACTAACCATTTATGTTTTTCTCAAGATCACATCATACCTTTGATACTAATAAGTTACCAACCAAATACCTTACCTTAACCATGAAACCATTAGAGATTACCCTTCTCCACCAACCCATTTAGACACCACTCAACCTATTTGAGAGTCACTTTGTCCTCCAACCATTGGAGATTACCCTTCTCCACCAAACTATCACCTAACAAACCTCACCTTTTTATCAATCCAAATATTTTCCATGACTAATCAAGTGTCAAAAATTAACTGGGGGACATCTAATCTCTTGATTGACATTAACCATTTATGCAAGCATGTATTTGGGGCATCTCATAACCTAAACCTCTTAAAATTTTTGGCATTTGAATGCCTATTTTTTGGTTAAACCAAGTTATTTATCATATTGTGTCAAACTTAAGCTCATCTCTTATTTTCAATCACCTTCATCTCCTTATCTTTAATTAAAACTGATTAAAATAGGATCATGTGATTATTCATCATAAACTTAGCCTAATCCTAAGCATGAATACCATATCTCTACCCATAACTTGATCCTCATGGTACTTTCCAATCTTTTTCAAATGTATCCCCATGGTGTTTTTCACTTAAACCACATATTTTTCCCATTATCAACCTCATTGTGTTATGGATTTTCCTCCATAAAGGAAAACATTAGGCCTATATAAATAGTCCATGTCTAAACTAGCAAAAAAAAATAAATTAGGATACCAAACTATCACTTGGGTCAACATCTATAGCATGTAGATTGCTCCCTTGACAAATATATATCCCCAAAACAATCAAAATTATTTGAACTTAAGGTAGACTACTCCCTTTAAGGACAAATATCAAACATGAACAAAATCAAAACTTAGATCGCTCCCTTGAAGAATGGATAAGTCAACTTTGTCAAAATAAATCATTTGAATATTCCCACATCAATCAGTTTCCTAAACCTATAAAATAGACAAATAATATACCCTATATCAAAATTAGACATCAATCAATCCCAAAAAAGTTACAATTAGTTTTCAAAATAACATTAGTAGACTTCTTACATCGATCAGTCTACACCTAACATACGATATGGACTTATCTATCATGGTTCTGAGGTCACCTATAGAAGGGCCAAGATATACCCATAATAAGTTACCTTACCTATCACCCACTACCTATCACTAACTACGTATCATCCATATCTCCTTTTGTCCTCCACAAATCAAGATATTTGTTTGCTTACTTAACACCATGTGATCAAGCTACCTTTTTTTTAACCATCAAACTAACAAAAAAGCAAAAGCATGGTAGGGGTTTATGTTCATAATCCCACCAATATTACCATCATGGTATTTATTAATCAAAGTATTTATACTCCTCCTTATACTTTCATGTCCACTTAGGAAGGCATGTCTTCCCTCTTTTGAGACATTGAAACTAAACCATCAAACTAACTAATTAGTGAATGTATTTTCGAGAGCACCTTCTCCACCAAACCAAACCCAACCTTTAAAGATTACCCTTCTCCAACCTACACTTACATTAACCATAAACCACCATAGATTACCCTTTTCCACCTTACCTAGCCATGAACCCATCAGATATTAGCCTTATCCACATATCAAACCAAATCAAATGACCTCAACTTGGTTATTTTAACCTACCTTTTATACCTTTTGCAACCAAAACAAACCATCTGATACACCAAATTAGTGATACAAATTTGAATTACACCAACCAACACACCTTAAATTAAGTATGAACCATTGGAGAACACCCTCTACAACCAACCAACCAACCATTCAACCACATCCACCTCAATATTGGCCATTTTTTGACCCAAACCTTTTACATATTTTGTGATGACCTTACCTTGTTCATTTTGACCACACTAATTACCTTTCCATATTGAACATTTTAATTTGCACAACCTCATGCAAAACTAAGAATTTTTTGTCCTCCCAAGAGCACTTCCTACCTAGGATACCTACAAAACATTGACCTTGTCTAGGAGACTTATAAAGTAACTTAATCAACTTTGCCTAATGTTGGGACCTAGTTACCCTATCACTTATCCTTCTAAAACCAAACTTATTTTACCTAATGCTAAAAACTTAGTATATGTATAATCTCAACTATCACACTTATTCACATTTTATTCACATGTTTATGCCTTAATACCCAACCTCACCAACCACCATTATCACTGAACCTCATGACTCAGCTTAACCACTCATCAAACCCATACTCTATTCTAATTCACCTAATCAATTATTAGTTTGAGGGGGATCATACTTCCATGCTCAGGGTAACCAAACCTTTAACCCACAATCCAATTTTTTGTTTTATAACTTGTTGTTACAAACTACATAATAAAAAGGGGTAAAATGTAGACACTAGAAAACCACACACAATAGTTCTCAATGTCAAAATACCCCTACATTCCCAACCTACCATTCACACCCTTTCAACCATAAACCCAAGTTAAAACACTCTTTTACCAACTCACCTTCTAACCCACCTTAACCAAACTCAACCCTTTAACCTTTGGGCCTTCACCCTTCAACCCTTGACTTTTGATGATCATCTCCTTAGCACTCTGACTATTGATGGTCAGTACTTTGACCATCGTTCATCAACACCTAAACTTACCAACTTGATCTATGTGTGAGATAACACATCAAAATATTATCTAAACATCAAAATTATCCATTTACTAATATAACATAAGCCTTGAAATCATCAACCAAACCTCCTATGGAACCTTCTACCTCCATCTCTCTTTACTTATAAAAGGAGTGGAGTAGGAGGTTAAAAGGCATGAAAAATGATCCACAAACAAGTAAGTCTTCATTATTTTAGTAGTTACAATATGAACCTAAAACTCTATCAAAATTATTCTTTAATAAAAGTACCATTACTCTACCCAAATCATTCTAGACTTCACCAATATCACCTAGTCATTACTCTACTAAAATTGTTCTTGACTCTTTAAGAAGTCAAACAATCTTCTATCATGAGGTAAGTATTTGTTTTCATGTATTAATTTACCTTGATAATATTTCAACAACCTAATTTACCTATCTACCATTTTTACTCTAACCTTTAAACCTATAGATCCAACCCTTTTCATTAACCAAACATGGCAATAGTAACCACCTATAGTCATCTCGACCACTAACGGTTGAATATCAAGCTACTAATAATCACCTTAATCATCAATGGTTGACTATAAAAATACTAATAGTCACCCTAAATTTTGATTTTTTACTATCAAAATATTGTTATTCACCCAACCACTGATGTTTACTTTGATCGATATTAGTCACCCTGACCACCGATGTTCACTGTGTGAACCCTTTTATCCAAAAACTAGTAAGCAAAAACCAATCCCCAACCTCAACCAAAAACCTTTTTTTGAACCATTTTCACCTCATAGAAAAAAAATATCAACCTAACCTAACTTGAACCATTCTTTAAAATTTTAATATTTACTTTAATGTTACTTTGTTAGAATTAGCATTTATTTTAAAAAGTATTTTTTTTTAATATCTAGTACTCTTATGCAAAATTTATTTTCAACATTAACTTGTATCAAAATGTGGATTGAAATCCTCCTATATAGCTCATACTTTTTGAATCTATATTTCTAGGTGATCCACCCATCTACCTAACTAACCAACCCTTTTTCCAGTTCTCTCTTATTATAGGTCATTTTCCCAAGCCAAAGAAGAGTATCTACAATTGTCTAGATTATGAAGAGCACACCATATCTAGGTTCAACCAACCTATACCCCTATTTTATTTTTACCTTCTTCTAATACACATTAAAATCAAAATTCAATTAAAATAATTGGTGTGAGGATAATTTAATATTTAAATTATTTTAAGGAAGATTTTTATCCTTTTATTTTAATCTATTCTCATCTAATGGCTCAAACCTATAGATTGATCATAATATAGATATTTGTGTAAGGTACATTCTATAAAATATATCCTATGAACATGATACTTTTTGGATAGTTATATATCCTTGGATGAATTTATGTGTGTGATTGACTCCCTAAAGTGTGATAAAACCTTAGGTATTGATAGTTTTCCAACCATATAAAGTCAACTAGGAATGGATTACACATGATTTCCTTAAAGTCTTTAAGGAGGATATGGAATTTGGACCACTTGAACCAAAGATAAATATGGGGTTATCAATATTATCCATAAATAGGGGGACCTAACTAAAATTTAAAACTTGGAGGATAATTACACTCTTGAATGTCTCATATAAAATCATAGCCAATATTCTTGCTAGGAAACTCTCACCTTTGCTCCCTCATATTATCTCTAACACTTAGAGTGTTTTTTTGGAAGGAAAATATATCCTTGATAACCTTATATGAAGTTAGGATGGGATATAATGGGATAAATAATCTAAACATAAAGTGGGAATGATTTTTATTAATTTTAAAAATCACTATGACATAATCAATTAGCCATTCATTGACATGGTGCTAAAAGCCTTTAGTTTTAAGGATAGATTTTGTATAATGATTAATATTAAATTCAAATACACCTATATTATAATTTAAATAGGGGGACCAAACTAAAGTTAATATTTGGATTATAATCACACTCTTGAATGTCTCATATAAAATCCTAGCCAATATTCTTTCTATAACTCTCACTTTTTCTCCCTCTTATTATATATGACACCCAGAGTGGTTTTCTAGAAGGAAAATATATAGTTGATAACCTTATATCTAGTTGGGAGGGGATGTAATGGAATGATTCTTCTTTATTTTAGAAATTACTATGACATAATCAATTAATTATTCATTTACATGGTCCTGAATGCCTTTGGTTTTAAGGATAGAATTTTTAGAATGATTAGTACTATATTTAAAAACACTTATATTATAATTTAAATTAATGGTGAGATCATTGAATCACTTAGTCTTCAATTATGTATTAAACAAGGCTTCCATTTGGCTTATTATTATTATTATTATTATTATTATTATTATTATTAGTATTATTATCATCATCATTATTATTATTATTATTGAATATTTTCACTATTTATTAATAATTACTATTATGGGCCCCCTTATTAAATGTCTCTCATTTCTATATGGACCTATTTTGTTAGATGTATTTTTTATTGATGATCATACATTTTTCAACCTATTAGAAAATTAAGAACATAAATAAGTGTCTTCTTGATTGGATATATATTTATTTGCTTGTGTTTAAAAATTTGTAATGTAAAATTATTATATGATTGGATGGGAGGAAAAACCATCGGATTGGCTTGATAATTTTGGTTAGATTTGGAAATTCCCAAACCATATGGTTAGATATCTAGGTATCCCATTTTTTATATATATTTTTTCAAGATAATTTTGGAGTGGATCTTTATTAAAATTAATAATAAATTTGATAAGTGGCATGGATATATTCTCTCCCTACTTGGGAGAGTCCAATTTTCTCAAAAAAATACATGCCTCTTATAGTATCTACTATGATTATTTTTGGTTGTTTAATAAATATTAGATTAACCTCTTACATAATATAATTAAGGATTTATTGTGTTCTAATGGTTAGGAAAATAAAAAAAGACATAATGTGGCTTGGGAAATATGTTATAAGCTAATAAATATTGGGGGTCTTGGTTTGAATGACTTGATAATTTAGGGGATTACATTGGAAGTTAAATGGATTTTTAGATATATAAAAGGTGATGAGACTTGGAAAATTCATATTATGCATAAATTTTTGAGAGACTTCCCTAAAGGGAAGCCTAAATGGAAAGGTTTTCACATTTATGATCTCTTAACTGGATCTTTATCTGTTAAAGTTGTGGGGTCTCCCATTTTTTATTCAATATGGAAAGCTCTCTTAAGATTAATTTAAACATCTTGTCATTTTAAAATTAGTGGTCAATAATATGGGGTCAATGTGCCATGGGTATAGATCTATTTGGTGTAATCTTACTATTAATATATGTCCATTAGCTCTAATAAGGGGTTGTTTATCCTTTATTTTATTTTCTTAGGCCTTAAATACCTTTAGTGAAGTATTCTCTCAAGATGATTGGGATTCTTGGAATTTTGTTACGAATAAATTTAAAGTTTTTTCCTCTCAATGAATGATATTTACCTTACTCATAAAATATCTACATAATGCTAGATACGTTTCTATTTTAGAAGATGAAGATAATTTATGGGAAAACATTGAATGGATTAATGTCCCTCCTCTAAATGAATTTATTGAAAATATTTTATACAATAATATCTCTTTTACCCAAATCATATACATTAACCTCAATCATTTTTTGAATGTATGAGACCCACTATATAGCTAGATGGTTAGGTTTGATTTGATTTGGGCCTCCTATGTTTAACCTAAAAGTATTATTTTAGATGGTTGGTTATTCATGACAAGCTTGTTATTGGTATTTTTTTTCTAATGCTTGTTTTAGTAAGCATTTTTATTTATTATGTGGTGATTTGGAAACTACTAATCATTTTTTTTAAATGTCCTTATGCTATTAGAGTTTAGGGATATTTCTTAAGCATTTGGTATTATTTATTTGCATATGATATCTCTTGGTTTAATATTAATTTTGGTTATGTGTGTGCCAAAATTAAATTTCACAATTTTTTTCATAAGTTTTGGTTGGTTTTTTCCATTCAAATTATCATTTTTATGTAATATAAAAAATATAAGGGTTTTTAAGTTTGAGGCTAGGGAACTTACTAAGTTCACAATTGAATTTATCATTAGTATTTTTTCATTGTAAATATATCTTGAAATTAATTTTCCACAAGATAAAATGAAACAATATATGAAAAATAAAATGATGAATATAAGTTCCAAATACCTTATATACATAAGTGTGTTTCTGAGGATGAGTCTTAAACCTAATCAGAGGTGTTTACTTAATTCAAAAACTAGTTTTTAGATAATAATGTATGAGTGGACATGGATAAAGGATGCTTATTTTGAGATAATTGATGGCCCTTACCTAACATTGGTTAGGATGGATAATCATGAAATATAAGTGAAATATGATTAAAAAACCTAAAAATAAGTTGTTTTCTTGTATTTTTATTCATTTCTTCAATATTTGCAATATGATCATATTAGTGATATCTTGAATGATGATAAAAATGTAGCATTTAATCTTGATGAGATTTATGGTGGTGATGTTGACTCACCTAAAATTTTAGTTATAGAGAGTGGTTATAATTTTTTATATCATGGGAGGTCATTATATTTTATGGTGGGTAATATGATAGAGCCTAATGTTATTGAACTAGTTACTAGACTTCATAAATTCATTAATTAATGTGGAAAGCTGAAAGAGATAAGCTGGTGATGTTTGGTTTAAAACTACAGTATGAGAATGTTTCTTTCCTAGGATGAATATTAATTCCCTCTGATATAAAATTCAAAAATATTGATGGTAATTTGGGAAGTGAGAACATAGAGAGTTGTCAATTAGGACCTATTGATGAATGTGGGATTTGTTGTCAATCAAGGGTATGCCTTTGAGAGAAAGTTTGTTATTTCTCACTCCTAATAAAACATGGAATATGTCCTAATTTTTCATGACTTTTTAAGTGAGATAATCTCTATATATTTATGTTTCCTTTGGTTTTCTCACTAAAACTTTCTCTTCGACCTACTAACTATTGATTCTAGCAATGAAAAGGATAAAAAAGACACTATTTGTAATGGAATTGAAAGGGAACATAAAAATGAAGGTGATGAACCAATATTTTATGAAAAATTATGATTTAAATGGACACTCTTATTAAATTTATAAACTTACACACATTCTCTAGACTCTAGGAATGAATTCTATAATAGTGTTTAAGAAGACAGACTTGACAAACTTAGTTTTTATAAGAAAAGAATGTAAAAGAATTGAATTCACATCCAATGCTTATATTAGAGTTGATATTGAAAATTAATATGACCTTTATAACATATAATAAATTTAATTAAGTTATAAAATTAGACAATATGATAGGAAAACAATGCTTTATTATGCTATATCAAAGGCAAACACATACACTTCACTAAAACAAACTAAAAATGGAGGAACAGAAGCTTCTTATTTCTCTCAAAAGGTGAGTAAATTTTTTTTTATCCTTTAATAATTACCAAAATAAAATAGTGATGATTAAAATTCTATAAAATGAGTACAAATAGAAAATAAAAATTATGGGAGACAAAGCAGCCCCAAAATAGGTGTCCTCAAACTTGATCTCCTTCCTCCTTAGGTGTTAGTACTTATTCAAGCCTTTTAAAAATTTCATGTATCTATGGGGGTGTATAATATATATTTTCATTATTTTATTATGTTTTATAACTTTTTATTCATGATTGGTCAATCCTTGACCACTTGGAGAGTGCCTAAATCCTTAATAGACCCCCTTATATATTAGTTCTTGTGTTCTTGTTGAAGAATTAGTCCTCCCCCTTGAGAATAGGATTTTAAGTCCTAATTTAATATTCATTGAAAAATTATTATAGGAAATTCATGAGGTATTTCCATGATTCATAGTCTATTAGAATTTTTTTAGTGTTTGCTTGACTTCTTCAACTCCCTAGGCATTAGAAGGAAAGAAAGATTTATTGGAGACTTGAGACATTTTCAAACTTTTCCAACTAATGATATCTGATCCTTTACTTTTTATAATCTTCCATTTGGCATATATATGGTGTATTATCCTTTAAAAATTTTATTAGAAACTTTATAAAATGATTTAGTGTTTAGACTCCTTGGAAAGCTCATCTTCAATATGGCATATAAGGAAAAAGTTGAATTTGTCCTGAACACTACAAATTTATTCCATGGATGGTATCCAAACATCATATTAGACCTATAAAAAGACATTTAAAGACATAAAATACTTAAAAAGGCCTCATTTTTCACCAAAACCTTGAATTTCTTCTAAATTCTTTATAACCTACCAAACAGGTAAATATCCTTGTTTGAAAGAATATAGAAATAACTATGGAAAAATAAGAATAGTTTCAGATACACTATATCCATTTATAGCTCCCAAAAAAATTAGTGATCATATTCTTAGTGTAAGTGTACTTTCTATCTCATTCTCTATCCCAAATTAGGCCTAATTAACCCTCTTTGCCCTAGAAAGTAGAAATCTTGCTACTGAGTGTTATTACACATGTAAAAATATATAAAAGTGTTTTATTAATTTTTACCATGATTTAAAAAATATCCATGTCAATTTTGGGATCTTGAGACCCTGTGTAAGTATGAAAACCTCATAATCACCTTGGTCTCTAGTTTTATTTTGAGCCTGCCTTTGAAAATGGGCCTAGTTCGACCACTTCTAGAATATCCCATACATATTTTTGGACATTAATGGCTGGGAAAACTACTAAAGGAACTCATAAAATTATTGGTAAGTTCTCCCCTTCTCATAACACCTTAAAAACACCAAAAATAATGAAAAATAAGGTATTTTTAGCAATACATACATGTGATGTTAGCATCAAAATACATGTGGAGAACCTACTCAAATTCCTCAACAAAATTAAAGAGGTTTAATGATGGATTAAGAAGGGTTTAAGACATGTTTTGGGTCTTAACAATTATTCATAAAGAGCATACATACAACTAACCTCCTTCCACTTAGAAAACCTTCTTAGCTAACCCCCTCAACTATCCCAAATGTATCATCTTTCCATGAAAAGTGTGAGAGATGGTACACATGTCAAATTTGCTCCTTAGGTGGCTTTCTTAGTGTTCTTGAGCTTGAGAGAGGTATAATTTGAGTTTTGGGTCTCAAGACTCATTAGTACCATTATTAAATGTTAATATGTCTCTAAAACATCCCTTCACATTATAATACATGATTTGATAGTAATTGATACTCTACTATATGCTCATGGTGTACTGTTTAGGGGTCTTAGGGTTTAGGCTTATCATTTCCTTACTATCCCTCAAGGGCATTTCAAATAAAAACTAAGTGTGCATGCCACCTTGAGTTTTTTTATACCTTTGATATCACTATTAATTTTCTCAAGAATCTTTATGAAGTATGGCCTACTTTTCTATGCCTAAAGCTCAAAGAACCCATAGTCTCAAGGCTACCCCTTGCTAATAGACTGGGCCAGGTCTGAAATAAAATAATGGTTATTCTTATTACTTGTGTGACCTTGGTAATATTATAGATGTCTTTTTATAATCATTATAACCATTTATACCAAATTTAAAAGCTTGATCACACCTATAGATCTCTCAAACAATAAATTCTCCCATGATTGATTATAGCTTGTTGAATATGTTACAGTGAGGAAGGTGATCTTGGGTATCTTAAATTTAATCATACTTTCACATAAAATAAATATTTTAAACATGTTGGAATGGTTCATGAAAATTAATTATAATAAACTTCACAATAATGACCTCTTAAATAGGTCCAAACACTTGAACTTTCACTATGGAGGGTTTTTTATAATTGACCCTAAAGGTCCATGAATAGAGCTTCCTCTCCAATTTCATGGCAAATAATTGGAAAGGTATTCATAAGGTCATTATAAATCATTCATCTCACTATCATAATTGATCTTTTAAATAGAAATACACTCTTCACCATTGACTATATGAATGGCCTATAAAGTTTCTCAAGACTATGTTTGTTGACTATATTATTAGGTTTGAGACCTCATATACAACATTATTAACCTCTCAATGGTCCATGACCTTATTTGAAGTATCAATTGGGTTCAAACACTCCCTTATACCTCTGTATTCTTTATTCAATAGACTCAAGACCCATTATCACTTAAAGTAACCTATAGGTGATCCCTTTTGATTGTGTTCTTTGTTCTTTAGGTTTTACCATTTAAACTACTAGCCTCTAATAGTCCTTAAGCTTTTTTGAAACTCCAAAATAGTTTCATAGCACCTATAATCATAATATTCTTCCTTTTTAATTTTGAAATTGATTAGTCTTTCAAATAATCATGTAGCTTACCTCTAGGGTATTGATTATGCTTGAAGTGTTTAGACCTTACCCTTGTCTTATGATCTCTTTCATGCTCTTAAACTGGTTGGAGTTCCTATTTAGGTCCATAAAACCTTTCAAACATATATACTCCTCTCATATATTCACCTTTAGTTCAACTACTAATTTTTACATATTGTAGGTGCTCATTAGGAGTTATCATTGTGTCTAGGATTGGTAACTAAACTATTTTATTTAGGTATGATGATTTAAGGATTTAAACTTTTTAGAAGGGTTGATTTCATCATTTACAAGGTATATCAACACATTTATGACATATTCAAATTGCCTCCCTCTTGACTTTTTTATAAGTGGTACTATACACATATGTAGGTGTGCATTTATCTTATGACTCAAATTATTTTTATTGACTACTCAAGTGACTTAGGTGTTCCATGGTAAAATATCTAGTTTCATATACAATGGGGTTAGGATCTTCATGTAGCTTGTCCTTTCTTATCTATAATGATGACCTATAAGCCTAGGCCTGTACGTCTCTTTTGCCTTCATAGATTACTAGGAGATCTTGATAGGTCCTAGGATTTATCTAACATCTTACTATTTTCAAAATTATATAATTAAGATATCACTCCTTCAAATGGCCTAAAGGCCTTATAACAAAATCATATCATCTTCAAAATTCCTTCACATTCTATACAACTTATAGGTGTACATTTGTTCCTCACTATACAGACTATAGGTTAGATTTTTCCTTTTTGAGAGTAACTAATCTCCCTTGGTCTTAAATTAAGTTATTTTGGTTTGAGTATTCATCATTAAAACTCACTTTGTATCCTCTCTAAACCTTATACACAAAAATTTTACCTTGTATAGGTAGCTTCACTATGTTTTAACATATGGTTAAAGGTGATCTTTTGTCAAAATTTACTTGGATTATATGTGGAACTAGATGACTGTAGAAACTCATTGAGAGACCTTTTTATCAAGGAGTTATTTAATATTATATTAAAACTCACCAACCTCAATGAATTTACTATTCAACAAACCTTTTCAACATTATCATTGTACCCCCTATTTGAGCCAACATATGATGGTTATAGGTGTATCTTTGCACTTATATCAAATTTGAATTTACTAAACCATTCCACCAATCTCCATGATCTCTAAATTATTGAGTGTTCATTACTCATTCTTTAATTTTCCATCATGAGGTCAGAAAAGTATGGAAATAAGAAACAACCTATTACCTTAAACAATGCTAACTTAGCTTAAACTCTACTAATCTAAGTTCTAGGGAAGTTTTCTTCATGATTTTGATGAAACTTGTGAACCTTATACGCACTCACATCTCTTTTAATGAACTATATCACCTTGAAAACTAATTTTTCAACCTTAGAACACATTTATAAGAGTATACAATCCTTTTTTAGGTCTCTTAAGTTGACAACATAATATCACATAGTCTTTTAGTGTTATTTTAGTCATTTGAGGCTATAAACTAAGTTTGTTGATTCCAATAGTTTATATAGTCATATTTATGACTCCATGAACACTCTAAAATAATGATATTACCTTAAAATAAACCTTATAACTTCCATTATCTACCTGATATCCTTTTATTCTCCTCATTAGGCCTACAACTGAGATTTTGAGCTCTTAAGAGAGCATGTTCATTTGACCTCATATATAATATCATATAGTGGAAAATTAATTATTAATAATCATTTTTAACACCCTAAATATCATGAAAACCTCACTAATATTCTCTTCACACACTGAGAATCTCATTATATCTGCAACTATACCTTGTGGAAGGGATAAATGACCAACCAAGCTATCTCAAGAAAGAAATTTTCAAGATGAAAGTAAATAAAACTTTATTTGGATGAATTATATTAAATATACCTAAAAAATTATATTTAAAACTCCTAAAAACAAATACATTACATTGATATATCAAGGTTACTTGAAAATTTCCAAATCTCAAGTTAAGGCAGACAACTATTTTCCTATTAAAAATTTGTTTATGAAGGAAAATTATATGATGTTTAAAACATGATAAAATTATTATTTACCCATTAAATCATCATCTTAAAACCATTTTTATCTATCTACCTTAGAATTTAATAAATGGAGGCAAACCTAAACCTTATCTGCATGACTAGCTCATAGTGACCCCCTTATACTCTTAGCAATTATTCACAAATATAGGGGGATGAATATGACAAAAAAAGACACTAATTTGTATTTAATTATTTTATATAGAATTTCACAATATGTTTATACCTGATTCTCTCTCTCCTCCCCATACTAAAGAAAAACCAATGGCCCTTCTAGAGCTGCTAAAGAGGTCAATATGAGAGATAAATCATTTTTCTTCATTTGAAGACCTAAAACCTCTTCCAAATATTTTTTTGACATTTTCATGACAAATAAGGTCTTGAATATGCCTTAATATATATTTTACATTGAATACCTATATAGATGGCCTCAAAATAAGCCTTTTTGCACTAAAATTGCCAAAATCACTTGACAAGTCTAATGAAACTAATTTAAAATGGATACATTATACTTTTCATGGCTTAAAAATTACACCATATTCTTATTATAACCTTATATTGTCATTCACATTCAAAAATTGCTCCAAAAGACATAAAATGACCTAAAATGCAATAAAATAGGTCATGAAGTTAGCCAAATATGTCACCACC
This sequence comes from Torreya grandis, assembly GCA_037957365.1. Classification (NCBI taxonomy): domain Eukaryota; kingdom Viridiplantae; phylum Streptophyta; class Pinopsida; order Cupressales; family Taxaceae; genus Torreya; species Torreya grandis. The sequence continues at coordinate 1,534,901 of JARHVA010001324.1, forward strand.
TAGTTATATAAATTATATAGCATGATATGACTCTAAAACAATACATAAGGCTTCCACTTTGTATTCATAAATCATTTTAGACACAAATTAAGAATTTCCTTTCCCTTTTATCTGCGTTTCTCTTTGATCCAAAGTTTATTCGCTCACAGGAAGAAGGAAACGCGTCTTATTCTTCATGAAGGATTAATTCTGATAATTGAAGGCTATTGCAAGAATAAGGCCATGGTTACAAACCCTTATCTGGGGAAAAACAAGGACTCACAGAGTAACAAGAGTGAAAATTTTAAAGGGAAAGATAAAATCAAGCCCCCTAGTGTCAAGATTTAGAATGTTGATGAGGATACAGAGTGGGAGAGAATTGATAAGTCTGGGGAGGAAAGCTTGGAGGAAGAGGGAGGAATAGAAAGTAGGAATTCTAGTTCCAGTGAGGAAGAATAAATTCAAGAGAAGAATGAGAAAGAAGGAGTCAACATGGAGGAGAATTCTGAAAATAGTGAACATGACTCTAAGGAAAACCAACAAGTGTTCGATGATGATAAAGTCTTGGATGACCCTATTGAGGACCTTGTTTCGATAAATGAGAGGGAAAATATAGTTCAAGCTGATAACCAAGAAATGGACTTGGGAGCTCAAGCTAAAACTAAGGAGCAGAATCAAAGGGGAAGAGAGGACCATATTGAAGAAGGCAGGAACAGTCCTAATAAGAACACAGAAGAGTGGAGTGATAAAAGGCAAAATGATGGAAGGCACACACCTATGAGATGGGTTAATTGCAAAGTAGAGGCTATCCTCCAACTTGATTCATGGATGTTTAAGGAGATAATGGATCTCAAAAGGAAAATGGAAAAAATGGAAGACAACCAAAAGGCAGTTTGGAACAAAATCAATAACATGGAAAAATAGTTGAGAGACATTCCCATCAGACTCAAAGACTATGAGAACAACCTAAGGGAACTCATCAAGGAAAGTAGAATGAAGATGGAGGAGGTTACATCTAACATATGTGCTTCAGCTGTTAATATTGGAAAAAGAGCTAATGAGGAGATCAAATCCTTGGAGGGGCCTAGCAAGAGGTCTAGACAGAGCTCATGAAAGAAAGCTATGCAAGAGGGAGCCATGTCAGCAGCTACTGCCATTCAGGACACTACTGTGAAAGGTAAGGAAGCAGTGAAAATGATTTTGGAACTGGAAGAATAGCCTGGTTCTTTTAGTTGGTCATGTTATCTGGTCTTGTTTCCTAGTTTTTTGTAATCTTTTGACTATAGTGTAGCCAGGTCTATGTAAAACCTGGGTTATGACTTGTGGTCTCTCTGGTGGTTTTAGGTCCATATAAAACATGTTTATGATACTTCTCTGTAGTAGGTTTTAGGTTTTCCCTATGGTCATAAATGTTTCATCTTTCTATCTTTGTTTCAGGGTTTTGGGGCCCCTTCAAAACCTATTTTTACCTTAATCTAAAACAATACATAAGGCTTATTCAGATGTTTTGGACTCTTTTCACCTCTTGACACAACCTAAAACTAGTCATAAAGGTGGCTAGATAAGCAAATGACTATGATGATCAAAAAAATTATTTCAACAAAACTACCTTAAACTCTACTAATTAACGATATGGATGACTATTTCAAGGACATTACAAGACCGAAACAACAATTAATATGTAAAAACACATGATGAGTAATGTTTTGAATGATAGGGGTGATAGTTTACTTGTGAGGTCAAACTTGTTAACAAGATTATCAGGGATAAACAAGGGGATGGTGGTACTAAGCCTTTGGATAATATGTATCTTTATCCTCTATTGGACTATTTTATTATTTTTTTTATTGTTCCACATTTGTGGTGGATTTTTTATATTTTAGTAATGTTTCTCACATATAGTACTTAACTTGATGTTGTGATAATTTGAGGCCTTGTTGGATGATTCTGTGTTCATTTCATCTTCAAACGTATAGTCATATATAAACATTATATCAATAAAAAGATGTCACCAATTATACCAAATAATATTTCCAATGGTCCCCATGTATCTTAATTCATACTAAATCTAATAAACAATTGCATTTATAGTAGAACTTCATGAATTAGTCCACTCAAATATCATACCTATGTAGTTACTATCATGTTGATAAGTTTTCTGATCATTTGGGTTACCTAAAAATATAAAATTAGCATAAAGGTATTATAAATATCATTCATTCTAGTTATTACTATTTTTATTCAACCTAAAGGGATATCAAACTTTTCTTAGACTTAAAATTAATCATCTAAACTATTTTTATCTTCGTTTATAAGCTCATCTAAATCATGATTGTCATATCATACATGTAATCAAGTATCATTCAAAAAAGCAAACATTTTCATATAAATTTAACCATTATCATTATCTTGAAATATAATAATTATATCAATGACTCTCTTAAATTGAACCATGCCTACATGTTTCATGTAATCTATTTTTCGGATGAGTTACATTATGCTAGATTATCATCTACATAGTTAACCCAAGTAGGTTGTAAAATTATAGGTGGTATAACAACCTCATATAGGTTTATAACATGGATAAAATTAATTAAAATCCATTAATTCTTTTTTATAATGTACTATATCCTATAATGGTCTAAACATCATCAATCTTCCAACTTCCAAATTCACTAGGCTATGCAACATTTCATCATCATGTACTAAAATATGTTTTTAAATAATAAGTATACTAATTTATAACATAGGTTTTTAATTATATTCATCCATTATTTTACATGTTGAAGAGTTTAAAGGAATAAATCTTATTAATAAAATAATTTGATGAAATGTAATAATTATATCTTCATATTGGACTCTATTAGCATGTGAATATGGCTATATTCATATTCATAGACTTATCAGGTACAAATAACTTATTTAACCTATGTCAATAGGGTTTTAAGGACTTTATTTAAACTATATAACCTCAATAAATATTTAAATTTGATAAGAAACCATATAGTTGTAGTAGGGGTATAGCAATACATAAACTTAGGAAATATGTGAATTCAATAAGAAACCCTACAACTATAGTAAGGGTATAAAAATAAATATTATTTTTATATGGATAAGGAGATTCATAATTCCCAAATAATAATTATGTGGGATTATAATAGTCCACGACTAATCTTGAGGGGGAAATGAAGATAAAATATCCATCAGTAGAATTTGATATTTTATGGCTTTAGGCATAACGTAGTTAAGATGCAATCATAAAAAATGAACTTATAAAATGTCCCACATGGGAATTATATCTAACATTAATTTTTAAATACTAGTTTATTAAACACTCAACAATCTATATATCACATTTTTCTCCTATATTAAAGCTCTTAAATATAATTTTAAGATAATTTTAAAAAAGTCCTAAATATATTCAACACAGGGTTCTCATTATTTAATGTTTTGATAAAAAATCTATTGATGATAAAAATTGTACCTTCAACTAATAAACCCTTTCACCTATAGTGAAGGTTATGTTGGAATCATACCAGTCTAATATTAAGGTCCTAAAAGTTCAATTACAATCCTAAATATGTGAGGGGTTTTTAAAATGTTTTGGGAAATAAAAAATACATTATTAAATATAGCATATTCCATTATAATTCATAAATCCACTTTTCAAATAATGAATCAATTCAGAGATGAATTTACAATAATTTCCTCCAAATAACACCAAGACAATAAACTATAAATAAAAATTAAAATAGAATTAGGAAGCAAATTAGTTTGTAAAAGATATTAAAAAAACAAGCAACCATAAATAACTTAACAAACTAGATAAAAAAAAGTAGGTCAACAACTAAACTAAGAATGAGATAACAGACTAAGCAAAGTATTAAATTTAAACTAAAACATAAATAAACTAATCTAACTTAAAATAAGAAATGAAAGTAATCTAACTTAAGAAACAAAAATTAAACTAGTTTAATTAACTTAAGAAACATAAAATAATATATAAAATCAAGAACAACAGTCGAGTAAATATAAAATAAATTAAAACTAAATCAAAATATAAAATAAATCAAAATAAATAAAGCTTAAACTAAAATTAAATTAAACTAAGTCAAAATCAAAATCAAAATAAATTGCAATATAGATAAAATCATGCGAGTCTCAACAAAGAGAGTCATCTTAACAGAATAGATTGATTTTATTTGATAAATACACATCTTTCTTTACAAAATATCTTGAGGTATAACTTTTAAAATCAAATAAATCGATGATATGTAAAAAAACAACTAAGTTTTTGTCATTAATCAAGATAAATACTTGCATATTTTAAGCATAAGACTAAAAGGAATAATCATCAAAAGATGTTAAACTTGACAAAATTTAGATAATCTATTATAAATGATGAAATAAAACTAGATATACATAAGTTATCTAAGTAATTTACTCAACCATAAAGAAAGTACCATTTGATCTATCTATTAAAGTCATGTTATCTTAGAGAAGTTGCAGAGAGAGAGAGAGAGAGAGAGAGAGAGAGAGAGAGAGAGAGAGAGAGAGAGAGAGAGAGAGAGAGAGAGAGAGAGAGAGAGAGAGAGAGAGAGAGAGAGATGATTAACTTTACAATGTATAAGTCTTTAATACATGTGTTGTTCCTCCTCCTCAAATGAATACTTGATCTCCTTTTATGATTCAAATTTGGTTGGAAAAATAAGTTGTAACTAATCTTAGTTACATATATAACTTAACTAATCACTTTTTTTAAAAGTTAATTAATATGGATTGTTATTAGTTAAGGTTTAATTTAAACTTAATAGATCAAATATTTAAATATAGATCAAGTGTTTCCTAATGGGTGGGGACCCTTAATCAATTAATAATAATAATAAATACATATTTAAATAAATAATTAAATAAATCAAACTTTAGTGATATTCTTATCTATATTAATTCCATAATGCATATTATCGAAATTACTTAGGCATATTATATATATTAAAAACTTACAGTCTGATGTACTTTAAAAACATCATAACTAAAATATCAAAATATAAAAATCAAAGTATCAAATCTAAAATTACTTAAGTTATGATAACTAAAAAGTTAAAATTGAAATTAAAATTTATCCTACTAACATCTAAAATTCATCAAAATAAGATAAAACCTCAACCACTAGTTTTCCTTGCTCATTCACACACTCATTATATTCCATATCAACTATCAAAACTGAACTAGCTTAGTTCCTAGTTCAATTATATTATCATTGACCTCCAATTTAATCTTCTTCACAACTCTGATCTTAGTATGAGTGTTTGATTCATTCTGGCTATGTGAATGCTTGTTGGAGGTGTTTGGATGAACAATAAGAAATGGATTTTCTAGACTTAGTTTTTTGCATCTTGTAATAGGCTCTTTCAAACTCATCTTCTTGCACCCTAAAATAGGATCTCTCTGAGATGGTGTGAGTCCATCAAAACAAAAGGCAAGGCTAGATTAAAAAATTTCTTAGCATGGAATATTTTAGTGTCTAGTTGAGTGGTTTCATTGACATGTTGGATTCTCTCTAGGGTAGGTGATAGAATAAGAAGCTAATTTGGATTATTCTATAGTTGATGAGAAGAAATGATATGAGATTGATACCTAGCAACAAATCTATCGCCAAAAAATTCTCTATTACCCCTATGATTTTTAGGATTGAAAGGTAAATTATTGAAAACATTCAAAAATTTGGGGTTAGTGGTATCAAAATGCATTGACATCCTGGCTCCCCTACCTAAGGCAAAATATTCTAGCCTTGAAATCCCCTCTAGAAAATTATCTATTAGGTGCTTCTTGATTAGCATTGTATGAATTTTGATTCCTTCCCCAATCTTTCTATCATTATCTCTACTTTAACCAAGTTGATCCCATCCCAAAATCTTATAAATAATTCAAAAATATTCAAAGCTAATTACTTATTATTAAAAATCAACATGTTTATATCAAATATGAAACCAAATAATAATTGTATTTCAATATACCAAATCTTCAATCACAAAATTTTTGACTATCATCAAATGATCATTCAACTGATTAAACTAAGTAAACTACATATTTATATGAAACTACTAGTTGTGTCACATCATTTCCAACTAGAATTATAAAATAAAACTAGATACTCATAATTTTATTTTCAATATATCTTGTCATATTTAATTGAGTTAAATTCTCACTGTGTGAATTTAATATCAAATATATATCATTGTCAAACTAAAAACTGCATAGATTTCCAAAACTAAAACACTTAATCATCACTAAAAAAGGACTTAAAAAATTCCATTCATGACATGCATTTTTAATACTATAAAACACATATTTTCTTGATTTGACAAAGAAACTGAGCCATTAAAGCCTTTCCTAAGTCATAATTACAAACTAATAATCATCTTAACACAACATTCTAAAACTTTCAATAGTCTTACTACCCTTTAAAATGATACCAAAACCTTATAAATTGTATTCCATTTCAATCTATATGTCAAAAATTTAACAAAATAATATACTCAAAATTTTGTGATAAAACCATTCTAAAATATCAAGTTTTAGACCACTTTGAAACCATTACATATTATATAACCATGGCTAGAATACCACAATAAATCATTCTATCTTTCACATGATTTTTGAAATTGAGAAAATAATATATAACAACATTCCAAGAAAATTATCAATCACGTATTTCACTTTATTTCATATTCATGATTTTGGAAAAAAACCCAAAACATATCCTTCTGTATTAATAAAATACATGAAAATCAAAACTTTCCATGGAAATATTTCTGAAACATTTAATTTCATTATACTTAGAAATATTTTGAATCCATCAGACTTTCCAGCATTTCATCCCTTATAAAATCCTAAACATATGCATGAAACTACAAATTCAACATGATAAAACACCCACATATCAATATAACAAAACTATCAAAAACCCAAAATTGAGATGTGTAAATCTAGATATAATTTCCATTATCCTTTAGACATCACAAACATACTAAGAAAATGACCATGTAGAGCTTATCTAAAAAACCAATGTATGCATGAAACTCTAGTTCAAAATAAAAAATCCACCACTAAACAATATATACCTCACAAAAACCTATACCACTATGTGTATTCAAATAATAAAATCCTCAATATTCTCAAAATGACCATGCTCGAACCAATCTAGCAAACCAACATGTCCTTTATTTCATCAACAACCAAGATAAATGAATTTATATCCAAAAATAAAACCCATTCACATTGATATCTCATGCATATAAATAACATAACAACTACTAATTTTTTTTGGATATGTGTTATCATTGATGTCAAAGGATGATGCCATGTGTACATTGATGTCAAAAGTAATGATAAATTGGTGATGTCATGATGGTGATGAGTTTAAACCTAAAGTTGTGCAAGGTAGGTTTGGATGCTTATGACCTAAGGTAAGAATTGTTTGAGGTTTATCATGTTGTGTCTAGAATTTTTATAGTGTCATAGGTTAAAGATAGAAGATAAAGTGTGTTGGTGTAGGCTTGGTAGCCTTGCATGGTGGCATAGGCTTTGTAGCCTAGTATGTTGAGCTCATTGAGGCTAGGGAGAACATGGAGGATAGTTTTAGAGCATGGCATGAGTACATATGACATTTTGATGATGATTTAAGATCAATAAAATAAGAATCTTAGTGTTTTGTATATCCAAGTTTGATTTGTAGTCCTAGACCTAGTGTACATAGTGACCGAATGAGGTCAAAATGGAGGGTCAAGGTGATATTTCAAGATGGAAGAGCTATTTTAAGCATGGAATGAGGTATTAATTTTTTTTAAAAGGTGTTGACCAAGTTTCAAGTCCTAAAGATGAATAAAAAGTAATATAGTACATTAGAAGGACACTTATACATGTAGATTGAAGGTTTCTTAGCTTGAAAAGAAATTTGTAATGCTCATTGGCACATGTAAAGTTTTCATGGTCACCTGATCCTTTTGGAGTAGTTTGGGAATAATCTTAATAATATTTCAAAATCATTCTATAGAGAAACCAAGCCCTCAACTTTATGAATGAATGTTAAGAGGATAAGTAGGTTTTTGTGCTTGCAAACACTTATAGAGACATTATTTGAAATAACTTGATAGAAAGGACCCAGAATGGATTGGTTGACCAATTTTGACTATTTTATCATATATGATACTCCTCTAGGAACCTCTAGGTGGTTTTGATTTGTTAGGGTAGTAAGAAGAAGGTATAGAAAGAAGCTTGTTTCTAGAAAAATTGGTGTTATAAGTTGGGTTAACTCAGTCAATGCATGCGATCAGTTAGAGATTGAAGGTAATTAATTTATATTGAGGTATATGTATTTTTTTATATAATACACTCTATTTTTTTCAATCATTTTTTTTCTAAGATGGCTAGTCACTAAAAATATAAATAGTGAAAATAGTAAACACTATCCAGGCATAGTGAATATGTGTCTAGGGAAGTATTCTAGATGAGTAGGGATGAATAAAATTTATTGGGGTAATTTTTTATGACCTATTACATATATTAAATTGATTTTAAATTATTAATACTACTCATACATAGGTGAAATGATGCTTTCAAAGTGGCTTGTCTATGTAGTGAAGATTGTGAGATAGTGATCTGAGGGATTGGTCTATTAGACTAATGAATATTGATAAAAAATGAGAAATAAATATTTTAGGTTTACCTAGAGATAAAAAAATTACCTATCCATGTTAATTATATGTCTTGGAATCACCCTTATAGGTTTTAAATAAGAACTTGTTCATGACTGTGTTCCTGAAGGCTACAGGCAGTTTGAGTGACCACTTTGTAGAAGTGAGTTGGAAGAGTTTTGAGCTATGTTAAAGAATAAAACATGTATATGTTGTATAAAACTAAATTTTTCACTACAAGGTATTTCAGGTCTTATGCTACTCATATTCATTTATGGAGAGTCAAAATCGCTTGACTATATATTGATTGTGGGTAACTAGTCTGAGTGGTCTTCTTGGGAGAGATGGTTTGAGGTTTCTAGATATGTTTGATGAAGATAAATGTATTTTATATTATTTATGAGGTAATTTATGATACATTTAAGTAATTTTTTTATTATTCTATATGATATAATCAATAGTGTGCTTTAGTTATAGAAGACAATATTTTCTATGTTTATTGGCCTATTGTTAAGAGGGCTAAAATGGATTGGTTCAAGGTGTGAGGTTGATTTATAGGTGGAATTGGAATATTTTTAAGTTATAAATGGATTATTTTAGGTAGGTTTGATGTTTTTTATTATTTATTTATGGTTTAATATGGATCAAAAGTTCCACGGTGTAACATGTTGGTTTATAGGACTAATTCTTTTAGGTCTCTATTAGACCTAATTATTGTTTTGGGTTTTAAGTGAAATGGAAATCATAATTAGTTTGTGTCTATTACATGTATCATGTATTAGTACCTATTTAAAAGGTATTAAAACCATGAAAAGTATCTTGGATGACCAAGATGGGTTAGATGAGTGTATGGTATAATTACTAGGCATAATTGGCCTATTTAAATGTGTTGAGTAAGTACATAGAAAATAAAAGGAGATAAAATTTAAAATAGAAGGTAAAATTATATAGTGTATAATATTTTACATGATTTTATAATTAAGTTGGTGAAGATAAACACATAGGTCTTTAGATCTAATAAGCCTAGACGAGCCATTTTGAGTGAGTAAGCCCTAGAAGCTGTTTCAGAAAGATTAAGAGGTGAAGAGTGAAATAAATAGGAGTCTATAATCATGTGTGTTTTAAATTATATCATATTTGGATATCATATTAGAGGTATCTGAGTTGGTGATTGGTTGCCTAGGGGGTTGTAGCCTCCTTTCTAGTAGGAGCTAGTTAAAGGTCAAGTGGGTGCTTGACTAAATTGAGGGGTGGGTATTCCCTAATTAGTTGGTGATGGTATAAATGTTGAATAACGTTTTATATTAATATATCCCATATTTTAAGTTTCATTGGGTTTTATTCCCCTGAGGTTTTCTAACATAGATGATGTGTTCATGTGATATATGCCCTTATTCATGCCATGGATGTTTGTGCTTTCATTTTTATATTAATAGATCAATTTTATATATGATGAAATGGTTTTGGAATTAAAATTTCATTGTTGTATACTAATTCACCCCTTACCAATGGCTAATTATAACATTTGGTATCATATTTATACCTTTGAAGGAGGTTGAACAACGTATAGGTGATCCTATGTAGCTTGAAGGTGGTTCTAAGTAGCATAAATGGCTAAGCGATTGAGGAAAGAAAATTTGGCATTAAATTAAATGGTCAAATATATTTAATAAAAAGGCAAGTAATTCATGTAACGTGGAGAAAATATAAGTCATATTTAAACCAAATTTGAGAGAATGAGTCAAATAGTCAAAGAAGACAAGATGACCATCTAGGACCTTAAGGATTAGTTAAGGGTTACAAAGACAAATCTGAGATCAAAAGAGGAAGAATGCAGACATATCAAGACTTATTTATAATAAAAAAATGATAATTTTATTTGAAATTAAGGTGATCATGATGAGTTGAACTCTAATCTTGATTATATGAAGGTTATGTGTGAGCAGCTCATAGACAAGGTGAGCATGGATGACAAAGGTAAAGAGATGGATACAGTCAAAAGAGTTAAAAAGAATGAACATCATCTTAATAAAGATAATAAGGTGTTTATTTCTATAAATTCACCATATGGTTCCTTAGTGTTCAATAACACTTCTCATTTTAAAATTTGAGGAATTCAAGGCATGAGTAGTAGGTTGTGGCAACTTGATGTCACCTATGGTGAAATAGTGGTAAAGATATGTATTTTTGTCCCAAAAATTTATAATGAGTGATGGTTGGGAACCATTATGGTCCATTATTTGTGAATTTTAGAGAATATATGTTAATACTTAGTGAATATTTATCTATATTTAAGCTATAGACTAATCTAAGTGGATATTTATAATAAAGCTAAAACTAAAGTGATCTAGCGTAGAAAAGGAGCAAAGAGAAAGGTAAGGTAGAAAATAAATGAGTGATTACCAATTTTAGTCTAAAACATTATGATAAAGAATCAATTTCATATGATTATGCATTCAAACCAATATGTAATGTAAAATAGCCTAAGCTCAAATTCTATTATATACCAGGCAAACATCGAACGATAGTGTTAAAGAATAATAAGAAAGAACTAGGTCTACTTTAAGTATTTAATACTATAATAAAATAGCCTTTGCACATCTGAATATAGAGCAAGATGAAATAAATCAGAATCTAAGATCCTTCAACTAATCTAGAATTTGCACAAATTAGAACCCCTATGATTAGAAAATGCAACTCAGAATTCAAAAACACCATTCAAATTCAAAACATAAACAAGTAATTGAGAGAAAAGTTACTTATCAATTGACATATCAAAATGCAGACAATCTTTGAAGAATTACTTGATTATATTAATTACTTCAAGTGTATAAAATTGGCTCAAAATTCTCCCTTTTTACAAATGGTAATACATGCCTTTATAGAAAGATCAGGCAATATATTGGTTAGTTACAATATATAGGTGTACAAAAGATAAGGATAGTTTTTCTTCCTAAGATGGTTCTAAAAAACACTTTCTTTCTACAATTAGACTAACCTAGGGGAAATATGCTAACAAACTATCATATGCATTTACAGTGGAATATTCTATTTAAAAAGTTAAAAAATTCTACAAAATAGAATATTTCTTAATTTAATGGTGGGGCCTCTACTTCTTGTTTTTAGAGGATACTTAAGGCATTAACATGTTTCTCATCAACTAGCTTTAGATCCAAAACAAGATTCAGGAGTGTTCCTTCTCTTGATCTACCAAGTCTTCAAGTTTTCTATCATTTCTGAACATGGATTATTTAATGCTCTTAGCTTTATCTATCTTTTCTCTAACATTGAATATCATGTCTAGGATCTTACTATTATCAGCCCTAGTTTTTCTTTGGCTCTTTCCTTTGATTTCACTTTCACATTTGAAACCTCTATGATTTCCCATGAGTGGGAAAGAGTAGAGATCTTTTGTAATTTTTTGTAAATGAACTAGTCAGGAATGACTAGTCCATGAATTAGGAATTCATCACTGAAGAGATTGAATTCACTAGTGGGGTGAGTGAATGTCAATCTTGGTCTCTTCCTTGGTCAAAAAAGGACTAATGATATATATACCTTCCTCTTCTCTTTGTATGCCATAGGGACAATATATTTTCCTTCATCTTCTTTAGACTCTCCTACTTGGACTTGAGTCTCTTTAAATAGTTCATCTTTTATATTAGTATCATATGCTTCTGTAAGCTCTTTGAGGGCACCCTCAAGTGTTTATTTAATATATAAGGATATCATATCAATCTAATAAATTGATGAAGGTGGCCTTTATGGGAGTGTTTAATATGATGTCCCCTCTCCAAGTCTATCTTCTAATTTCACCTTTCCCACTTTCTCCTTACCCTAGCCTTGTTCATCCTAGCCTTGTACAATTTTCCCTTGAGGCTATGGTTATTGTTTTTCTACTTGGGGTTGCTCCTGGGATATCCCAAATGGTTCAAGTAGAAATTGATACTATAAAGGATTCATTTTCCATGCCTCTCTATATGTCTTATCATCCTTGGTCAATTTGTACTCTAGTTTGATGTTGTGCCCTTGGATCCTGGCCAACACCTATCCATAATTCTTGGCCTTAATGTAAATGGTGTCATGAACACTAAGTTGATGTAAATATATATTCCTAGGAAGCTTCTTGTCCTTCAAATGATTATTCACTATGTTCTTAGGATCACACATCTTGAGTTAATCCATTTTAAATCCAAATGAATATTTATGCTTAGCCATGGTGTCAACTTATTTCCAATCCTGAAGAATAGTCCTTTGAATAGTCAGAGGGAGTGGGTGGAAAATACCCTTCCTCTTTTATTTTAAAATCCCATCAATGGCATTGATGATTTGGGAGGTAATTTATTATTCAAAAATTTTACTTGGAACATAAACTGGTAGTCTATAAGGCTGGGACATAATCCCCTAAATCCTAATGATTGTGTAGTCAGGGTAGTAACATATGTCACCCATCATTTCAACATACTTATTAGTGAGTGGGTGGAACCTAGGCATGAGAACACCTATGATATCCTCTACTATGTCTAGGTATATTTAGTCATAATAAACTACATATGGTTCTAGTATTTAAAGATATGAAACTTGGAGTAATGGTGGGAAATGGTGGTTTTCCCTTAGGTGACCAATTTATAATACTAGGGAAGTTAATTAAGGTAATAAGGGAATCCATTAGGTATGACATAATGTAAAATTTATTATATGTCTTACTTTTGATTTTAGTAAACTCTTTAGCTAGGAAGACACTAATCAAATATCTAATTAGAGGGGTGATATTTTATTCCACCATTAAATATACATATGGGACCCAGATTTTGTTCACATAGGTGGTTGAGAGGGATCAAAGGCTTAGATTAATAGGGTCATTATTACCCTAATTCCCTACTTGAATTAGACTCTTGGGATTTTTACCTCAAAATCCTTGAATATATGGGGTCCTTGGTGGAACCAGGGTCTAAGGATCGAGTCTAGGTCATGGTTGCTTATCCATTCCTTAATTATAGATAGGTATATGTGGGGGAGAGGGAGATTATAATATTTATCAAAAGATACATTGGAAATATAGATATATTTTTGAAATCTCCCTCCCTAATGACCCATTCATTATCTACTCTATAGTCAACAAAAATGGGAGCAAGGATGTCTATAAAATGTAGTACCTCAAGTTTTGTTGTATCATGGTGGAGTCTGGCCATTTAGATAGAAACCAAGTCATAATTCATTCTATTTATTATAGCAATCCTCTACTCCTCCTTTGTAATGGGATTCATTTCCTCTACCATGAAGAAGAGTTTGGACTAATTCCTAACACCTAAGATATTTATGGATATAAGGTCTAATTTAATATCCTTGAAGATCTGTCTCTTGTTGTCTATCAATAGGTAGAGCTCAATATCTTCCTTTAATTGATTTCTATGAGATGCCATGATCCTTATTTATTCAAATTGTTCACACTAGTAGTAAATAGTCTCTATAGAAGCCTTTTTTCACTAATAAACACAATCAAGCTCTCTTCAAATTGAATTATGACCAAATTAATTCAATAGGATCATTTTTATGTAGGGTTTAGGTTTTTTTGAGATTAAATGGCAAGACATATCCAAAATTTGGTTCATACATGTTTTTTATTTGATTTGGACCTTTGCATTTATACTTTTGCATTTATGAGTCCATAATATCTTTCATTTTGTCCCTTTCTACTTGCATGGTGCCTATGTGGAATTAATATGGACCTTTCATGGCATTTTTCATAAATTCCTTTGAGTATTAGCCATTGGTAATCAAAATAGCATCTTTTTTTTTACACCATTGGATTAAAATCCTAGATTAGTGCAAGATGTTGATTGTAATCCAAGCTCTTTCTTTTAATTAGCTCCTTTTGTTCTAAGATTTATGTTTGTGACACTTAACATCTTTGCATGCCTTCCCTGTGCTTTTTATCTTATGTTATTCCTTTGTCAAATGATCTTTAGCCACATGGTGAGATCATGGGACTTTGAAAATTAATGAGCACCTTCGTGTCATTAGATCATCTTCCTACAATAAAGCATGAACCATTAAATCATCCTATCAAGTCTACCTTCAATGTGATTTTTCCATGTGTCAAGATCATGGGATCTTGAGGCCTCATTATAAATTCCATGGGAGCCTCATGTCATTGGATCATACTTTAGTGAAAAAATATGAACCATCAGATCATCTAAGCGGCATGTTTTTTAAGTCAAAGTTTGAGCTTTTCTTTCTCTATTGGATCAAATAACACAATAAAGCAAGGTTTTTTAGATCCTATGAGATGTAAATAAATTAATTTTTAGGACCATGGTGATAAAATACTTAGGATAATGTGTTAATACTAAGGTCTTGATTTTATTAATAAATGTGTTGGGGCCTTAAGCTCAAAACATTAGTCTAAGGTATAAATCGAAGGATCAAGCAAACATAAAATTAGATTCAAGGAGCCAAGACTTAGGCTAAGGTGTTAATACTAAGGTCCCATTTGTATTAATAAATATAATGGGGCCTTAGGGTTAAAATCTTAACCTAAGTTAGGAAATATTAAAAGGGAACCTAAAAAATGAATATTAGTTAGGTATACAAGGAACATTAAAGGGGGAAATAACAAATGGGACCAAGTATTTTAGGATAATATTTTAGTCATGTTTAAAAAAATGACTAATATTAAAATATGATATTTATACTTAGGTCTAAAATGGATTTTAAAATGTTCCTGCCAACATAGATCTTACCAATATTCAAATTTAAACTGAGGGTTTTACAAGGGTTTTGAAACATGAATTTCTTAGGAACAAACACCATGAAAACTAAAACTAAAATCCATAAAGATAATTTATTATCACTATTATCCAAAACTAAATAAAAATACAACAAATTAATATTACTCTTGATAAAGTGAATGATCTTCAAATTCTATAAATAACCTTATCATGCCATTTTTCTACGTTTAATTCCTAGGGTTTCTCAAGGGTCCTAATTTTTTTTTAAAATGGGGGTATATTGGTCCCAATAAAAGGTGAAAATATTTATTAGTAAATAAAATTCTATAAGGTATTAAATTTCATTTCATGGTCATTGTTTTGCATGTTAGCTTTTTGGTCATAAGGCAAGAAACTGTAGAAGGAAGAGCAGTTGATAAAATAGAGGTATGGATAATGTATTCTACTATGGTTGTCATGAAATGGGACATATTTCTATATTCTACACTATAATGCATGAGAAAAGACTAACCCAAGTATGCATACATAATATATTTAAGCTTGATCATAATGAACCTCAGAGACAAGATGGTATGTTTTCGAAGATAAAAGAGAAGGAAGTTGTTGAATCCAAAGAGGATACCATGTATATAAATATTCAAATCAAGAAGAGGATCAAGAGTTTCAAAGAAGAAGTGGAAGAATAGGATTCTCCTAGTTTAAATTGGTTTTGAAATCTATATAAGTGAAGATGTCTCTATATATGATTCATAAAGGCATTTATATTGTAAGGAAGTAATGGATCTTTTATGAGTGTTTGATAGTTGTAAAAGTATTTAAGGGTATGTAGGTTGATATGAGAGGTAATATGAGGTATAACGAGTACTTAGGGAACTTTTTTAATTCAAAAAAATTCATTATATAAGTCTTGTGAAGATTTAGGTTTGACTAGTCATCTTGACAAATCTTTTGAAGAAAGTAGATTGATGACATCAAAATTTGCATATGTGAAGGTGTCAAAAGAAAATGGTCATATAGATTTGATCATGTTTATTCCTTGTCCATATGTTTTAAATTTTAGGTATTGATATGAATCCTATCAAATTTTATGGTGGTTCAAATTTTTCCTTCCATGCATATTTCTCTAATTTCTATACTTAGCCAATTTTGTGTGAAAATATGATCATTAGAATTTGAAAATTCAAATTTGTGAAGAAAACATGTTTGTAAAGAGTGTCTTGTAGAAGTTAAATATGAAGTTATATAAATTTGAGGTAAGAATTAAATTTTAAGAGGACTCAATTTAGAATATTCCAAGGTGATTATAATGTTTGACCACTTGTACAAGTGCAATAAATATGGGTTAAAGTCAAAACTTACAGTCTATATTTGAAATGATGAACCCAGTTTGAGAAAAAGAGAATTATAACATGAATAATGATATTATTTTAATGTTATAGCTATTGGATGATGTTCCTATATCCATAAATATCATTCCCATGATTTATTATTGATTTGAATATGTGTACTTGTGCAATAAAGTCAAATCAAAGATTGACTAGGCTTGAATGTTCTTGTCCTTCATAGACTTATGTGACAAGGTGAGTTGTTTTAGTAAATTTTTCCCTCAAGGTGTTTGACATAAGATTTTGGAGATTACCTCAATGTAATATGACACATATAGGTTCACTTTGGAATATTTATTTGGTCTTTGATATAAAGAACAAGTCTATTTTTAAAGATAGTGATATGAGGGTTTGGTGTCCTCAGACCTGAATATAAATATTCCTAATGATAATGGTTATGTTATAACATATTGTGATCTATTTTAATTAGGTTGATGGTATTAAATGTTTCCTTCACCTATTATCATACTTATGATGCATGTTTGAGTATATCGTTATGTTTAAAATGACTAAATCAGAATAATGTTTACTAAAGTTGCTATTGTATGCTCTTGAAGATATGCCAATTATGTAAAATAAGTCTAGTAATGTCTTGATGATATAATATGGTCATAATAATCCCTATTTTCATGTGGTTGAAGACATGAAGGAACTCACAATATTTTGTAGATGATGTTTTCCTATAGCGTATATAGATGCTAGTTATCTAAATGAGGAAGATTGTAGTAGTGCCTTTGAAAGTTGTTTTGAGAACATGTTATGTTTATTTGATATAAAAATAAACTCATAAGGTATTTAAGGAAGATGTTATAATGTTTTACTTGATTTTAAATGGTTTAATATCATAAGGATGACATTATTTGAGATATCATAATCAATTTTTGAGTTTATATATCAAAGGTTGAAGATTGTGGCATGCAGAGTTGCCTAATTGCTCTTAGTCATGAGATTAAATTTCTCCATAATAATAAGATGATTTTTTAATATTATTGATATGTTTGGAAACATGTTATCATTCTTTAAAAAGTATGTTTATAGGTTTTCCATATTATATGAGGTCTCTTAAACCTAGCTTGACTGTGTGTTGGTCGCAAAGATGTCTTATAGTGGTTTGAGACTTAATAGCTTGTGGTGTTTGATGGATGCCTATTGATACTATGAGGAGTTAATTTTATAACTTTTTCCATGCTTAATTTATATTTTATTATTGTTTAAATCAAGTGTTTAAAAGAGTTTTTTTGAAGACCTAAAGGAGACCTATTGAATATGTCTTGATCTAGTTAGATCATAGAGTTAAGGGGATCTAACTCGGATAGCTTGAGAAGCTTGGAAAATTGTGCATGATGTGAGAGAGAGTATATGAAATTTTCCAATCATTTTAGACATATGGAGGAGTATGTTACTATTATAAACTCAAGAGACATGTCACAAAAGGTTGATATGATGACGTGATCAAACCAATTCATGTGTTTTGACAAGGTATTGTATATTCATGCATGAAAAAAGGGAGCTTGTGAGTCCTATAGGTAAATATTTCCAAGGATAAGAGAATACCAAATTAAATATTTGAATGAAAGGTAAGCATGTATCTTAAGACCCTAAAATAGTATGAATACATACATGAAGTTAAGGAGTGTTTGGGGACTATTTAGTCTACTTTGTCATTTATGGAAAAGGGGGAAAAGGAAATGAAGAGGTTTCCATCAACGACAAAGGGGGAGAGTGTTGGAGGTGTGTTGTCATTGATTTCAAAGAATGATTTCAAAAGTAATGATAAATTGGTGATGTCATGATGGTGATGAATTTGAGCTTGAATTTGCAAAGGTAGGTTTGGATGCATATGAGCTAAGGTAAGCATTTTTTAAGGTTTTTAATGTTTTTTTATCATGTTAATAGTGTTATAGGTCAATGAGAGAAGACAAAGTGTGTTGGCATAGGCTTGGTAGCCTTACATGGTGGCATAAGCTTGGTAGCCTAGTATTTTGAGCTTATCAAGGCTAGGGAGAACATGGAGGAAATATGTATATCATGGTATGGGTGGATATTACATGCTAATGATGATTTGAGATCATTATAATAATAATCTTAGTACTTTTTATATCCAAGTTTGACTTGCAGTCCTAGACCTAATGTGCATAGTGACCTAGTGAGGTCCAAATGGAAGATCAATGTGAGATTCCAAGATGTAAAATCTCTTGTAAGCATGGAATGAGGTATGACAAATTTTTTAAAAGGTTTTTACCAAGTTTTAGGTTTTTAGGATAAATAGAAAGCAAGATAATATTCTAGAAGCACACTTGTACATGTAGATAGAACGCTTCCTAGCTCAAGAAGAAAGTGCTCATTAGAATGTGTAAAGTTTTCATGGTGACATGATACTTTTGGAGTAGTTGGGTAAGGTTCATAAGAATATTCTAGAATCATTTTTTAGAGAAACCAAACCTTCAACTTTATGAATGAATGTTAAGAAGATAAGTAGGTTTTTGTGCTTGCAAACCCTTATAGATACCTAATTGGAAATAAATTGATAAAAAGACATATAATTGATTTTTTGACCAATTTTGACTATTGGATAATATACAATACTCCTCTAGTAACCTCTAGGTGTTTTTGGTTTGTTAGGGTAGTAAACATAAGGTATATAAAAAAGCTTATTTCTAGAGAAATTGATATTAGAGGCAGGGTTAATTGAGTCAATGCATGAGATTCATTAGATATTGAAGGTAAATAATTTATATTTAGGTATATAGAGTTGTTTTTTTAGGAAATTATCTCTGTGTCAATCATTTTGTTTTTCTAAGATGGCTAGTTGTTAAATCTACAAATAGTGAAAATAGTGAAAAATATCTAGATAGAGTGAATATGTGTTTAGGGAAGTATTCCAAATGAGTAGGGATGATTAAAATGTATTGGGGTATTTTTTTATGAACTATTAAATATGGTACATTTGTTTAAAATTATTAATATTGTTTATACATAGGTAAAATAGTGCTTTAAAAATGGCTTGTCTATGTAGTGAAGATTGTGAGATAGTGATATGAGGGATTGGTCTATTAGACCAAATAATGTTTCTAGAACATGAGAAATAAATATTATAGGTTTAAATATATATATATATATATATATATATAATTACCTATAAATTTGAATTATATTTATTTTAATCACTCTCATAGGTTTTAAACAAGAACTTATTCATGATTATGTTCTTAAAGGCTATAGGTAGTTTGAGTGACCACTTTACAGAAGTTAGTTGGAAGTGTTTTGAGATGAGTTGAATAATACAATGAGTATATATATACACATATATATATATACATATATACATACATACATATATATATATATATGTATATATATATATATGTTTATATATATACATATATATATATACATATATATATATATATACATATATATATATATATATATGTATATACATATATATATATATATGTATGTATATGTATATATGTATACTCATTGTATTATTCAACTCATCTCAAAACACTTCTAACTAACTTCTGTAAAGTGATGTGTTATAAGTCTCAAGTTTTCATGAAAATTTATTTTTGGTCCTATGTTTCTCATATTCAATTTTGGAGAGTCAAAATGCCTTGAATGTGTTATAACTATGTGTGACCAATTTGAGTGGTCTTCTTGACATAGATGGTTTGAGGTGTGTAGATATATTTGATGAAGATAAATGTATTTTATATTATTTTTGACATCATTTATGATACATTAAATAATATTTTTTTTTAGTTTATATGATAAAATCAATAGTATGATTCAGTTTTAGAAGACTATGTTTTTTGTGTTGCTAGGCCTATTGGCAAGAAGGCTAGAATGGTTTGGTTCAAGGTGTAAGGTTGAGTTATTGGTGGAATGAACCTATGTGGAAGTTATAAATGGAATATTTGAGGTATTTTTAATTTTTTTCATTCATTGGTGAATTCTGAAGATGGATCAAAAGGTATAAGGTGTAACATGTTGGTTTGTAGGTCTAATTCTTTTAGGTCTCTATTAGACCTAGTTGATGTTTTGGGCTTTAAGGGAAATGGAAATTATAAGGAGTGTGTGTTTATTAGATTTAAATTTTATGAGGACCAATTTAAAATTTATAACAATCATGAAAAATATCTTAGCTGACCAAGATGGGTTAGATGAGTGTATGGTATAAATACTAGGTATAATTGGCCTAATAAAGTGTGTTGAGAAAGTATGAAGCCAAGCGAAAAAGAAAATATTTAAAAAAGAAGGTGAGAGTAATTGAGGACAATTATATCATAAAAAATATTATACATTATTATCTAATCAAGTTGGTTAATATAGATACATAGGTCTTTAGACCTAATAAACCTATAAGAGGTAATTTGAGCGAGTAAGCCCTATAGGGTATTTGAGAGAGATTAAAAGGTGAAAGTGAAATAAATAGGAGTCCATAATTAGGTTTTTTTGACATTATATTAGAGTTTTATATCATATAAAAGGTATATAAACTAGTTTTTGGTTGCCTAGGGTGTTTTAGCCTCCTTGCTATTTGGAACTAGCTAAAGGTCAAGTGGGTGCTTGACTAAATTGAGGGGTGGGTGATCCTTGATCAGTTAGTGCTGGTATAAATGTTAAATATTATTATATAGGACTATATTCCATTTTTTATGGTTTAGTGGGTTTTATCCCCCATGAGGGTTTCCCACATAGATGATGTGTTCATGTGATGTATGATCTTATTCATGCTTTGGATGTATATACTTTCATGGTTATATTGATAGATCAAGTTGATATATGATAGAATGGTTTTAGAATTAAATGTACATTATTTTTTACTAATTCACCCCACCCCACTCTCAATATATACTTACAACAAAACTTTAATATTTTTTATCTTTCCAAAATAAATACATAGTGGTTTAGACAAATATAAAAATGTATTACAACATGTAGGCCAATAACCATTATTTTTCCATACAAATAAAAAAATGTTCATAACAACTAAAAATCTTCCTCAAAACATATTTAATTTGTTATTGGCATACCTATATGTACACTTAATTTAAGGTTTTTCTCACAAATCCCTATTTGAAACTCTAAATTCCAATTCGATAGAGTGGCATTTCTTTAAGAAAGCTTCATAGAATGAAAAAAATAATGAAAACAATGTTATTTGTAAGACAAATCCTATGAAATAACTGCATGTGACTACATGCACATTTTTGATTAGTTCATCAATCAAGGTTAGTACTTTATCAATCCACAAACCTACTTAGTAGTGTAATCAAATTTAGCGATAACCCAAAACCTTGTTAAATCACCAACTAAACTCCAACTAAGGCATGTACAGCTCACATTAAAACACTTAAATCACCTTTGATCTTGAAAGATCTTGAATAATCCATAATGCTTAAAATTTATTGAACCTTCCAACATACCTGACATAAATACTACCATCTCAACATTATGACATTCATGTGCCTCAAGACTACCAACTCAACTTGTCAACCTTATGTTCATGAGCCTCGCAATCCAAACTACCAAAGTCAAGCAATGGCTTATTAAGTATGAATTTGAATAAAAATGAATTTATGACATAAACCTTTCAAAATAAAGTAAACTCAACTACATCATCCTTCAAATTCATAAGTTTATGTCCATAAAAATTTTATGCCTCGAGTACATAAACTTAAGTTATTAACCATTGAGATGAATAAGCCTTAAGTGACCATTAGAGTCTTTGAACTAGGTTTAGTTATATGAAATTAATACTTAGGACCATAGCACAATGAAAAATTTAGGATTGAACTTAGAAAACCTTAGGAAATATTAGGTTTAACATTATAAACCAAACATAAATGTTATCACACTTATCCTTTTCATAACCAAATGCCAATGTTCCATATTTATAGAAAATTGATCTGAACTTTTATTATGATGAATCCATATGATGTTCAAAACTAAAGATCAAATATAGATAACTAAATATTATTTTTAAAATAATGATAATCATATAATGAATATTATTTTGATAAAATCATAAAAAGCACTATCCTTTTCAAACTAAAACTCTATAGATAGTATCACTACAATTTGATCAAATTTTATCAACTAAAAACACGTGACTGAGTTGAACTTAGAAATGATAAATACATATGTAAACTTTATTAATTCATCTATTTATGCTTTTTAAAACCACTTAAAATAAAAATAAAAATTTATAGACCAATCATCAACTTATTTAATTGAAAATATGCATCGTAATATACTACTAATTGATCTAGGTCTTTATTTACAGTTTTAAATGTCATGACTAGGTCATCACTATGACAGAAAAGTATAGATTTCACAAAAAATTTAGGGGTGTGAAAAGTAGGCATAACACTATCAAGCTTTCTAGTTAGTTTTATAATAATAAAATTGAGTAGTAATAAAATTTCCTATTATAGAATCATAATCTTGAGAGTGTGATCTAGGTAAATCATTTTGTAAGTAGTTATGTGTGAATCCCTTCATAATAAATTTCAATCAAGGATGATATATTTGGCTAGTGTGGCATGAATAAAATGAATAATATAATAATAAATTTTGGGATGAATGTATGAATTGATACAAATACCTTAAATACACTATCTAAAAATCAAATATTACTTCATCAACTAGTTACAATTCAACATATATTATTCATGTATAGTGAAAACTGAGCTTATAAATAATAATACCTTAATATAAGTGATACTTATATATATATATTACAACATCCTTGCATTCCCCCTCCATAAGATGAAAACATATCCATTTTAAACATCATGAAATAATTTCAAATGATGGTCATTAAATGAATAACAAAACCAAATTCCATCAAGATCTTTTAAATGAAAAGCATTATTTCCAAACATAGTGGAAATTCTTCAAGGACCAAGTCATAATGAATCAAAGTTATGATGTTTAGCAGGATCTTCACGAGCTTTGTCATAGTATAAAACTAGATCACTAACTTTAATTTTTTAATTAGAAACTTTCTTATCAAATTTATTTAGTTATTTTTGTTTAGCCCTTTTTTATTTTTATAATGTTGTTCTTTTGACTCATTAAGAGTTATTAAATCATGAAATATTTGTTCAATAAAACATGCATCTTTATCAATATATTGTAAAGCAGTTATATTTGAAGAAATCAAAATCTATATTGGTAAGGTGGCCTCAAATATATAAGCTAACATGAAAAATGAATAACCAGTTGCTACCTTGACAATAGTTCTATCAGCCCATAAAACTTAAAAAAATTTAAGATGTCATTTTCATTTACTTTCACAAACTAATTTATTCATGAGTGAAATCAAATTTTTATTTGTTGAATTAGCTTGGCCATTACCTTGAGGATAATATTTAGATAAATGACTAGATATAATAGAATACTTTCCCAACAATTCTATAAAGTCATTTGAAACAAACTGAGGTCCATTATCAGAAATGATTTCATAATGAATTCTAAATCTATAGAAAATCTAATTTTATAAAAATGAAATTACTTCACCTATTACATAAATTTTAAGTGCTTTGGCCTCAGGACACTTACTGAAATAATCCATTGCTATCAATTTATATCTATGACCAACTAGTGAAGGAGGATGTATATCTAAAATAAAGTCAATGCACCATTTTGTAAATGGTTTTTTAAGTATAATATGATTTAATGTCATTGCATACAACCTATCTCTACCAACAAATAATTGATATGGCCTACAAGAACAAACCAACTTATAAATTTTTTTAAATAGTATAGGCCAATAATAACCTGCTCTTAAAATATTATAAGTAGTTGTTTTTATAGCATAGTGTCCACCACAATTTCCTTCATGAAAGCCTCTAAGAACATTTTTAGTTTTATCATGAGTAAGGCATCTTAATAAAACTCCTTTATTTTGATAAAATTAAAAATTTTCTAATAAACAAAAATTTAAAGCTCTTAAATGCAAAGAACATCTTTATTTATTATCAAAATTATTACGATAGGCTTGATTTTGGAAATAAAATACTAATCCATGATATCAATCATCTTCAACCAACATATAATCCCATTCATTCATTTTAAGACCAAATTTAAAATTTAAAAAAAAAATTATAAATCTTTAGGTCTTTAAATGAGGTTATGCATTCAAATTATCATCAACTAATAAGACAAACATTAATACTTGAATAAGCATTTTTAGCTAAATATTTTTCTAGGTCATTACATTTAATTATTTTTGAATTTTTGAATTCAAGATCAAACTCTTGAATTCATAAAATCCACTTTTAAAGCCTTCCTTGATTGGTTGGTTGTTTTAAAAGATAAGATAAAATATGTACGTTATATTTCACTAAAACTTTGTTTCCCACCAATAAATTAAAAAAAAATTAATCAAAGAGGAGACTACTGAGAAAACACATTTCTCAATAATAGGGTACCTAGTTTTAGCATCTTTTAAAACTTGACTCATATAACTTATTGGTTTTTTGTCATTATTTTCAAATTTTTGAGTAATGATAGCACAAATTTATTTTTTAGTAGATTTAACATAAATAATGAATAATTTATTTAAATTAGGTTTAACAAGTACTAAAACACTTGTAATGGCATCTTTAACATTATTAAATGTTAAATCAATACCTTCATCCTAAGTGTAAATTTTATCTTTCTTAAGCAATAATTGCAAGGAATTAGACTTACCAACAAAATTTGATATTAATTTCCTAAAAAAAAATATTTTACCAAATAAATACCTTAAACTAGATTGATATTTAGGAGGAGGTAACTCTTTAATAGCTTTAATACATTAAAGATCTATATAAATGCTATCTTTAAAAATAATATGTCCTAACAACTTATCTTTAGTAACACTAAAAATTAATTTCTTTGGATTCAAATAAATACCATACTTTCTATATTTTGTGAAAACTTCATGAAAATGAACTAAATATTTTTTTGTTTTTTCAAATGAATGATGAGATCATCAAGATAAACCTAAATAATAATTCCAATCAAGTCATCAAAAATTAGCTCCTACATTCATTAATCCAAATATCATTCTATTATAAGTAAAAGTCCCTCTATGATTAGTAAAAGTAGTTTTATGTATATCTTCAAGATTTACAAAAATCTGATTACAACCAAAAAACCATCTAATAAATACATCATTTATGATCCTACAACTTGTTGCAAAATCTATTCTATACTTGGTAGAGGAATATTATCTTTAACACTAGCTTTATTCAAGTCCCTAAAATCAACACATAATCTAATATCACCATTTTTCTTTCTAACTAGAACTAAATTAGCTATCCATTTAGAATATTTTACAAGTAAAATGACACCAACATCAATCATTTTGTCTAGATCTTTGTTAATGGTATCTTCTAACAAAGTGCTAATTCTTCATATTTTCTATCTCACAGGTTTAATACCATGTTTTATAGGTATGCCATGTTTAATAATATTAGTATTATAACCTTTAATATCTTTGTAAGACTAGGAAAACACATCAATAAATTCTTTAAATAACTTAATGAATTTAAAATTTTCACTAGCAGTAACTTGAATTCTTAAATAGACATATTTAGGATCCTCTTCTATACCAAAATTGATAGGAATAGTTTCACCTACAATTATCCTAGAAGTTTCTTCCATTATATAAATTTGGGGCTAATCATTAGGTGTACACATAGATTCCAAACTTACTAAATCAATAGGCAATTTATTAGTACATAATTATAAATAATATTCATAACTTAGTACATAATCATCATGATTAAACTAATTACCTTCAATATAGGAATATATATGTTCATAACAACTAAAAATAGGCCAAATACTATCTAAATCTAGAATTTTAGATAAAAAAAATTTAGAAAAAAAAAAGCCTATAATTGGTTTACTCTCACTTAAAGTTGGATTAGATGTAAAAATAATAAGCTTATCAGCTCTATTATTATACTCTCTAAGAATATGAGTGATATTGAAGCCTTAAAATGTTAAATTAAAGACTTAAATTTTTGAGTATAATGATTTATATGAGTTTGATTAGTTTTATAAATTTTCTAAACTTGCATAACAACTAATTCACAATCTCTAGAGACTTCTAAATGTTTAATATTAAATTCAATACATTTTTCCAAACCTAAACATAATACTTCTCATTTTTTATTATTATTAGTGTTTTAAAATAATAAATTGTAATAATAATGTAAAATTTTACCAACATGAGAGATTAAACAAATTCTAGAACCACTACCTTATTGAGAACAATCTCCATCAAAGTATAATGTCCATAAAATGTTTTTCTCAAAGAATTCTTCATACTAATTTTTTTGGTTCATCCAAATTTAGAAACTCATATGTTCTAATTCTTGTCTCAACATAAGAAACAATAGAAGAAGTGGATGATTCTATAGGTGTAATAGACCAATCTTCTCTTTTTATGAAAGCAATCTCATTACTAACAGGAACCCATGTGATATCTTATTCGACAAAATCACTACTTACTTTTGACAAATCCCTTCCTAATAACATAGAATAATTACTAGGAATGTCTAGAATTTGGATATTAGTCATGAATCTAATTCTTTTATCTTGAGCAATTTTAATGACTATATCTTGAAACTTATCACAATTTTTTTTGTCTTGAATCAAATCCAGTAAGCTTAGTATTTTTAGTTTCATAGGAAATTCTTAATTGACCTATTATAAATTTAGTAATTATATTATTTGAAGCACTAGTATCTAAGATACAATTACGAATTAATTTATTAGAGATTTTGACTGAAATATAAAAATGAGGTATATAATCTACAAGAGGATCATAAGTTTGAGCAAAAATAGTTGATTGTTCATTAATATTTTCTTCTTGTAAGCCTATATCATTTTTAGGATTCTTAACCACTTCATTAATTTTATTATGTTGTCTTGGAAGACTAGTTGATTGTAGTAATGAGAATCAAAATTTAATTGTAGATAAATCATAAACTATATTATAGGCTTTATAATTATATTATTGAAAATTCTTGAGCTTATAAGGCTGGTACTGAGTATTATTATCACCAATTGATAAAAACAATTTTCTAAGAACAATTATTAGAAGTACTTGAAGAATTATTTTGAATTATTTTACCTTTATCATTAGAAGAAGAATATTTATTTGATGAATTATTATTTTGGGAGGAGTTATAATATTTTTTTCTACTATTAACAACATAATCACCCTCATTTTTTGATGGATCATCAAAATCACACATGTTTATGTTGTCTACTAGATCTTCAGATATAAAATCTTTCCCTTGAAGAATTTTTTTGAACTTTTGAACAAATATACATGAATTTGGATCAGGATCCAATTCATACACATTAAAATAATAAGAAATTTATAGTTTTTTACTTTCTATACTATTCTTATTAGATAAATAAGGTTTATCATTTAACTACCTTTTAACATCAACTAGTTCATTACTTAGACTTTGAATGGTTTTTAAAATTTATTTATTATCTAAATTTAGACCTATAGAAGACCTATCCTTAAACATAGTATGTTTGATTTTCTTTTAATATTCAATGCATAATGCTATAGTTTCATAATATTCTATAATATCTTTATCCTCTAAAGCTATTTTATATTTTAAAGGTAAAGCACTACAAAAGTAAAGTATAGATAATTTCTTAGAAGGTCTAAGATCACGTGGGATATTTTGATGTAGATTAGTAATCCTAGTAATAAAATGATATATATTTTCACCTAGATAAAGAGAAAAATTTACAAGATCATTAACTAGGTCAAAGTCTTCTTTAACTTTCCCAATAGATAACTCTAGCTATTCTTTAATATTTTTCCATGTGATGATAACTTTAGTAGGTAAACTAATAAATACTTGATAAGTTTTCCCCTCAAGTGCTTGAGAAAAAACTCTTAAAAAATATTTTCATTCATTATACCAAGAGTAGCACAAACTAACTAAAACACTTCTAAATGATCTTCACAAGATTATCTAGAAGCTCCAAAAAAAATTGGTATGTTTAATCCTTTAAGGAAAGGTAACTTACCAAGACAATTTCTAATATTAAGTAGATTTATAAAAATAAATGGATTTATAGCTATCTATTATTCTAATTTAACTTAAGAATCAACTTCAAATTTAGTGAGATCATTTTGATCTCTATTGTCTTGTAGTCCATGAATCAGATATTGTATCCTCTCTTCTGCTTGATCTCCCATTGGAAGCTTCAATAGTCTCCTCTACTTGAATTGGTTAATTTCACTGAACCTAATTAGATTGATCTAATTGTAAACTTATATCGATAGGTTTAGAGGGAATACCAGATCATCAAAGCGATCAAAATTAGAAAGGAAACAAGTTGTAGGTCTAGGAATAGAAACTAAAATTTTGGATCTATCTTCTTGAATTCTTCTATTTATATTTAAAACATCTCATGGAGTTTCACAAGTAAGATTAACATACTAATCTATCTCAAACTCTACAATTTATTATTCTTCATTTATGACTTGAATGACATTCTAAATATTATGAGGATGATTATAGAATGCATATTTACTTAAATTAAAAGCATCATCAACTTGATCATCAACAATATTAATTCTAGGTTTCATAATAAGATGTCCTCCAAGTACCATGAGCAACAAGATAATATAGTTTTGAAAAAATAAGATTTTTGAAATTTATTTAGTGGAGTCACCAAATTTGTTGATGATGAAATTCGTACCATCAATTAATCAACCCTTTTGCCTATTTTGAAGGTTAGATTAGAATCGTACTAGTCTAATAGTAAGTTTTTGAAGTTTTAATTATGATCTTAAAGATGTGAGGGGTTTTTTAAATGTTCTATAAAATAAAAAATACATATGTCTTATTATGGTATTTGATACTTTGATTTTCAATTTTTGATATTTTGGTTATGATGTTTTTAAATTAAAATAGACTTTAATTTTATGATATATATAATATGCGTAAGTAATTTTGATAATATGTGTTAGTTATTTAATATAGATAAAAATATCACTAAAATTTGACTTATATAATTATTTATTGAAAAATGTATTTCTTATTTTTATTAATTTATTAAGGTTCCCCACCCATTAGTAAGTACCCAATCTATATTCAAATCATTTTTAAGTCTTCATTATGATATTAATATGAATACCATAATAAATCATTCTATCTTTCACATGATTTCAAAACTGAGAAAATAACATATAATAGCTTTCCAAGAAAATTTTCAATCACTTCATTTATTGTTCTTTCATATTCATAATTTTGGAAAAAAACCCAAAACATAGCCTTCTATGTCAATAAAATACATGCAAATCAAAACTATCCATGGAAATATTTCCACAACATTCCATCCTATTATACTTACAAATATTTCATATCCATCAGACTTTCTAGTATTTCATCCTTTATAAAATGATAAACATATGCATGAAATTGTGACTTCAACATGCTAAAAACACCACATATTAATATAACAAAACCATCAAAAACCCAAAACCAAAATGTGCAGATCCACATGACAACTTCCATTATCCTTCAAACACTGTAAACATACTATATTTCCACAAAATGGCCATGTAAAACTTATCTACAAAACCCATGTATGCATGAAACTATATTTCTAAATAACAAATCCACCACTTAACAATAGATAACTCATAGAAACCCATACTATTATGTGTATTCAAAAAAGAAAAGCCTCAATATTCTCAAAAACACCATGATACAACCAAACTAACAAACCAACATGTCCTTTATTTCATCAACTACCAAGTTAAATGGATTTATATCAAAAAATGAAACCCATTTACATTGATATCTCATGCATATAAATAATATAACAACCCCTAAAACTATAATAGTTTTTTACCTTTCCAAAATAAACACACAATGGTTTAGACAAATATCAAAATGTATTACAACATGCAAACCAATAACCATTCTTTTTCCATAAAAATATAAAACCATTAGTAAAAATCAAAAATATTCCTCAAAACATATTTAATTTGTTATTATAATACCTATTTGTGCACTCCCTTTAACTTTCTACTCACAAATCCCTATCTACAATAAATTCCAATTCATCAGAGTGTCATTTCTACAAGAAAGCTTCATAGAATGACAAAAATAATGCTATTTATAAGTCAAGTCATAAAAAATAACTACCAATTCATTTATGTTATAAAAATTTCAAAATCAAATAAACTCAACTACATCACCCTTTAAAATTACCAATTTATGTCCTTCAAAATTTTGTGCCTTGAGTACATAAACTTATGTCACTAACCTTTGAAATGAATAAGCCCAAGTAACCAGAATCTTTGAACTAGGTTTAGCTATATGACATTAGAACTTAGGACCTTATAATAATGAAACATTTAGGATTAAAATTAGAACACCTTAGGAAATATTAGGTTTAACATTATAAACTAAACTTAAATGTTATCACACTTATCCATTTTATAACCAAATGCTAATGTTCCATACTTATAGAAAACCGATCTGAACTTTTATTATGATGAATCCATATCGTGTTCAAAACTGAAGATCAACTATATATAATTTAATATTATTATGAAAATCATATAATGAATATGATTTTAATAAAACCATAATAAGCACTATCCTTTTCAAATTGAAAATCTATAGGCAATATCACTACAATTTGATCAAATTTTATCAACTAAAAACATGTGACTGAGCTAAAATTAGAAATGATAAATACATATGCACATTTTATTCATTCATCTATTTATTTTTTTTGAAACCACTTAAAATATAAATACAAATTCATATACCAATCATCATCAGCCTATTTAATTGAAAATATACATTCCAATATACTACTAATTGATCTAGGTCCCCATTTGTAGTTTTAGATGTCATAACTAAGTCATCATTATGGAAAAAAAGTATATATTTCACAAAAAAAATTAGGGGTGTGAAAAATAGGCATAAAAAAATCTCATATCATAATTTCTAACAAACAATAGTTTATACCAATAAGGAAAAACTGATTGATAAACATTAAATATGAAAACTAAAAAATGAGTTACTTGCATGTTAGAGTTGGAAATACCAAAGACTCTTTTACCTAGGACAAAAATGCAACTTATGATTTCCCATGATATCTTCTCAATCAAATTTTCCCTCTTTTATTCATCTTATCCTGATTTATATTTCCATAATCCCACATTAATATCTTAAAAAAAACCCCTTCCAGAAGAGTTATAATCCTCTTTTTCTTTTCAATTTGTCCATTATTCTCTTTTAACTTCAACTCACATTATTTACCCACAATAAACCTTTTAATTGACATGCATGTTTCAATTATGGATGCCACTATAGTTCATTCCCAATATCCATCCACAAGTAAAATGCATTGACTTGTGTGAGAGAGATAAACCCTGAATATGCCTTGAAGTAATGGATT
Source organism: Torreya grandis (assembly GCA_037957365.1). Taxonomy (NCBI): domain Eukaryota; kingdom Viridiplantae; phylum Streptophyta; class Pinopsida; order Cupressales; family Taxaceae; genus Torreya; species Torreya grandis. Next base: position 1,567,157 of record JARHVA010001324.1, read on the forward strand.
CCAACTTAAGTCTCTAAAAATGTTATTTGCATGTTAAATAAATGAATTAAATTATTTTTGTTTATTTAATATCTTAATATCCAATATTGAGATAGAAGAATATAGTAGAGGAGAAGAAATTATGAAGGAGAATATAAATTCAAACCTAGAGTTGGGTGGGAAAAGGGACCCTAGAATTAGTAGTACAATAATATAATAATCCACTAGAAGGATCAGTCATATTAGAGAGCACTATTGAGGTAGCATTCCCAAAAGTATTAGCCTCAATATTCAATGACCATTTCAAAAAAAGGTTCCCATGAGGGGTGGTGATGGGGAGAATTAATATTTATAAATAACACCCTAAAATCCACATTTTCATGGGCTAATAAGTTACTAGGTATGTGACATTTAAACCAGGAGATGGTAATATACTTTTTGGACCCAACAATTGAAAATGATGAGGTATTCATAAATATCCCGAATACAATTATTGAAAATTTGTTTTTAAAATAGTTAATTCTTTGTTGGTTAGATTCAGTGGTTTTAGGCCAAACAATGATTGTTTTGTGGAATGGGCTAACTAGAAGTAGAATCTAAAGGGTGAACTAGAAGTTGTGGCTTTGACTAAAAACATTTTTTTTATTAAATTTTACAAACCTAGAAGACTATATCAGGGTTATGAAAATGGGCCTTGGTTTATAGGTAAATCTAACCTTAGTCTTAAAAAATGGAAAATTAGGTATTAACCTAAATATTTTAGCTTTGAAGGATGTCCCCACATGGGTGAACATGTTATAGCTTCCATTGGAATATTTGGAACCAAAGGTCATTATGGGAATTTTTATGACTTTTGGTCAAATTATTTCAATAGATATAGTAACAACGTCTATAAGGAGAATGGTCGATATAAGATTCAACATATTCATTTTGACAGATAAGCCCTTGCATAACTCCATCAATATCAATTTTAAATATGGGGAACAAAATTAAAATATTGAATATGAGAGACATGTAGACATTTTCAAAAAGTGTTATGTTTTGAGCCATTCAATATAAGAGTATCCTAATAATAAACAAGTAAATCATACTAATAAACCCCAATGGGTAAATAATGCTACTACCAACCTTACTCAAGAAGTTTCAACCTTGATGGATAAAGCCATAGAGAGGATGATCCCCCTATTTATATTAGAATCAATGGAAAATAAAAATAAAGTTAAGACTACTCAAATATCAATTGTAATTTCAAAAGAGAGTTAGACTATGGAATATGGGAACCTATTTAAATGAACATGTAGCCTTAAAGAGGCCAAAATATCAAAATACACTCAGGCATGGAGGGAGAGTTTAACATAGTTTTTTATTAAATACATCAGTACAAAACAGGAAAAGATTATGTTTCTAAGTGGGGGAATGATAAAGGGTATTGATCTTTTTGCATAAAAACAATTAGTGGAAATGTTTTTAGGCTTAGGAATAGAGAAGGAGGTAACCACCCCAAATATAGTAAATATTCATAACCTCACCAAGTTTAATATCAATAGTTTATATAAATGAATAGAATAAATGAATAAGGATAAAATCAAGGAGTAGAGACAATGTTATTCTAATAGGAAAAAATAAGAGGAACAAGGTAAATATGAAGGACATTAGATTCAAGTTACCAATATAAAAGGAAAAAAGAATTGGATGTAGGAGAAGAACCTATATCTATAGGTAGGTAACTTAATCTAAAACTAGAAATAATAAAATAAATAAATAAGTAGTGAAGGGTACCCAAAGGACACTTCAAAAGAATTTTTACAACATTAAAAAATGTAGACCACCACTTGAAATATTTAGGGGTTTAATAACATTGGTAAATAGAGATGAGATATAAATTTAAGAAAGAAACACAATCATTAGATTATGTTATTATAGGAAACTAAAATATCTAAATAAATTCTTATTCAAGGTAAACATAAAATATAGAATAAAGCTAACTACATACAAAGTAGTTCTAAAGGGGCTACTATAAGACTTGTGTATTTTTGGAACCCTTAGATCTTTGAAGGGATTATTCTGACTAAAAATAATAATCACATTACTATTTTATTTATAGATATAATGAAAAAATTGTAATGGATTTTATCTAATACTTATGCCCCAACACTAGACAAGGGTAGAAAAAATTATGGAGGGTGATATAAGAAAATAGGAATGATTGTGAGGAATGAAACCAGTTGGTCATAAGATAATACAAATTCCCTCTCCTATGGAAGAAAGTGTGGGATATATGATTTAAATGAAAGTTTGACTAATGTGAATGAGTTGATTTTTGAATCTAATATTATGGATGTGGAGATTAGGGGAACCCTTACACTTTTTCCAATAAAAGAATTAAATATGATTTGATTCAAGTTAGGCTGGACAAATTTCTTAACTCCATGAACTGGGATATTTATTAGTATGAATTATCTCCCTAGGATTGGGTCTGATCACAATATAATTATGTTTATTGAGGAAATAATGATGAGAATAAAGAATCTACCATTTAGATTTCAAAATATGTTGACATTTCATCCAAATCTAGTAGAATTACTCATAGTGGTGGAAAGAACATATTTTTGGAACATATATATACATTATTTCCATGAAGCTTAAGTATGTTAGGCAAAAGCCTAAAATATGGAATAAAGTAGTGTTCAGAAATATATTTAGCTAGAATAAAAACATTATGGAGGAATTATGGAATATAGAAGAATAAATTAGCTAGAATAGCTCAAAGGAAAAATAATTAAATATAATAAATATCTATTTACCACTTGCCATAACCTGTTAGAAAAAGAATATATTTTTTTAGAAATAAAAGTTGATATGTTTGTGGTTAAAAGGAGATAACAATAAAATTTATTTCATCAATCCCTAGTAATGTAAATTCTAATAGAATTTATGAAATTTTAAGAGATTATGTGATAATTTTCAAGGAGGAAGCTAAGATGGATGAATGATTCATTCTTTACTTCATGAATCTTATTTTAATAAGCTCTTCCTTAGATATTGCTAAATAATACCATATGTTAGGGCTCGTAATAAAGTTTATAATCCAATCAAAAAATTATCCCATTCTTAAAACTCCTTCTCCAAAAGAAGTTAATTTTTTTCCTTCCCTATGGAAGGGGACAAAGACCAAAGCCCAAATGGCTTCCCCCCATTATTATTCCACTAGTATTTGGTGATAATCCAATCGAAGGTGATGGTATTTGTGTATGAGTTCTACATATCAAGTGTTATTATTAAGTATTTGATTAATACCTTCCTAGTCATCATTACCAATAAAGTGGAGGCTAATCAACTAAAACATTTTAGATCAATTAGGCTATCTAATACGTTTTTATAAAATATGTACCAAAACTATTGTTCTATAGATTCAACCCATTTAGAGAAGATTATAGTTTCAAAATAGGGTTCCTTAATTTTTGGGAGAAAAATAATTTATGGAATCATCATCTCTCATGAATCTATTCATTCGATGAAAAATTTGATAATAAAAAGGTGTGTTCCTCAAGTTAGACATGAACAAAGCTTATGATGAGGTTTCTTATAGGTTCATAGATAGGGTTTTGGACAAATTTGGCCTCAATTCAATAGTCAATGGTTTGATTTCTACCTTCATCTCTTCTCCTATGTTATCTATATTTATCAATGGATTTACAAAAGGATTGTATCTTACTATAATAGGGGAAAAATAAGTATATCTTCTTTCAACTTATTTTTTCATAATGTTGGCATATACCCTTAAAATAATTTTAAAGAATGATAGATCTCTAGGAGATATCAAAGGCATTATAATTTCCCTAGTAATGACCCCTATTATTCATCAACAATTTTTTGATGACACCTTAATGATATGAGAAGCAATGGTAGTAGAATATAATGTTTTAAAGGGTATTATTTTGGATTATGAAGTAATCTTTAGTCACTGTACCAATTTTTCTAAAAGTTTTATATTTTTCATCAACACCCCAAAAGGGCTACATAAGTTATCTAGAATCATGGTATGTATAATTAAAAAACCACCTTCTTATTATTTAAGTTTGCCATTTTTTAGTAAATGATTGAAGTTGGACATATGTAACCCTTGCCTAGATAGAATTAAGAAGTTGGTAGGTTAGAAAGGTATATTTTTATCTATTGAAAGGTTAGAAAGGTAGATTTTTATCTCAAGCGGGTAAACCCCAACTTCCCAAAACTTTAATTCAAAATATCCATTTAATATGTGTCACTTTTTATCATCCCCAATAAAATTATAGCTAAATTGTAACAAATGTATTAAAAAATCATGTGGAAAGGCTCTAAGAATAGATTATGTTTTCCATTAGTGGCTTTGGAAAATGCTTGTTTTCGAAAGGATAATGGAGGGTGAGAAAAATGAATTATGATTTAATTACAAAACAAGGCCGAAATGTCATTAAAGAGGACAACCAATGGAAAAATATCATTAAGTCCAAATACCTTGAGGGTAATTGAGAAGATATTTTTTGATAAAAGGAAGGCCCTGATAATAATTTTTCTTTATCGAAAGAACTCATGAGTGGTAGAAGTGTCTTAAGGAAATGAAGAAAAATGGAGTGTTGGGGATGGGGAAAAAGGTTGATTTTTGGGAATATCCTTGGTTATTTTAGTACTTCTTGGTCAAATATAATCTATGATTTCAAAGACATCTATGGTTCAAAATGTAAAACTTATTGGGTTAATTTTAATGGAAGTAGAAACTATAAAGTGTTATAAATGGATGTAATAAGTGAATATAAAATTCAAAACTTACAATATTTAAACCTAAAATTATAAAAAAAACTCACAAAATTATATTTCCAAATAAATATGAGCTTATTTGAACAACTGATACTAGTATGAAGTTATGAATTAAATCAATATACCTAGTGAATCAAGACCTAGAGGAAGATGGATTATATTAGAAGGATCTTTGGCTAAGGAACCTCATTCCTAAGATTAACATTTTATCCTAGCTGGAAACCTTGAAGAATATTATCATGATACATAACCTACTCAATTGAGGATTTTGCATCCTAATAAGTGTGGTTTTTTGTAGATTAAATTAAAAAATGATGAAACATTTGTTTTTGTATTGTTCTTTTGCATCTAAAATAATGGATTTCATCATGAAAAAATTTAGTACTACTTGGGTAAAACCAAATACTCTACTAGACCTCATTAAAAAATGGAATACACCTTGGGAATTACCTTCATTGGTATTTCTATGGCACCTTACTTTACCCCATTTATTTTGAGGAATTTATAGGAGTATGAATAATTATATCTTTGAATATAAAAGAGTGTGACATATAACTACTATTTAGAGAAATTACGAGGCTATCAAGGAAAATTGGAGGATGTTTTCTCCATAATTAAACTTACACTTAATGAAATAAATTAAATCTTTTTGAATATCTATAATATTATTCTTTCATTGAAATTCCACCCTTTTAAAGTGGATATATCATAGGTCAAGTGGACAAAACTATTTAGGTCTTAATTGAAGTTGAATTTTGATGGTGAAACTAAAGGCAATCTAGGCATTACATGAGGAAGATCTATCATAATGGATTTAGAAGGTCTAGTGGTGGCTACCAATGCAAGTCTATTGGGGGTATAAACTAATCCTATAGAAAAAATCCAAAGAGATACTTGGATAATTTAATTAGCAGTGAGCTTGAAAATTAAAAAAATCATGGTTGAAATGGATTCCTTGAATATATTTAATTGTTTATTACGAAAATATAAACCTTCATGGTCCATAAAAAATGAAATTGAGGATTCCAAAGGGGTTATACATTAGTTAAATGAGATTCCCATTTATCATGTCTATATAAATGAAATAAGAGGCCATATGACATGGAAAATTTAGGATTCCATAGGTGATGTTTTAACCAATGGTCTAAGGTAGAGGACTTACCTAGTTGGGAAATCTATATTATTATAAATGATGTGGATAAAGACCTAGGTCTCCATGAGTGAGTGAAATTAAATAATTTCCTAATTTTCATGGAAAGATACATAGATTATAAAACATAATTTAATGATAATGGTACTCATTATGGTGATTGGAAATTATTTTTTAAGAATTTGAGAAATGCACCAATTGAGTTAACCATTAATCACTTTGTCACATTAGGTTTTGGCTATGTGAGGGTTAATCTAATTTATAATTATAATAATCAACTGAGGAAGGAAAATGATTCAATCATGGATAAATAATGAGGCAAGTTTGAACCAATATCTTGTGAAAAATCTAAAGAATACATGGTCATCTTGTGCAAGCTTATGAAGGGAGGACTTAAAAAATTAATGTTGAGGATAGTTGGATCTAAACCTTATATTTCAAAATATTTTTATAGGGGATGGGAAGAGAGTGGCTATAATGAGGGACTTATGTATTACCATTACTAAGGAGGTTAATGGTGAAGTAAAGAGGATGGTTTTTGAAGGCATGAAGGCATTTAATAAAAAGATGTGTAAGTATTAATTAATTAAAAATATTGAGGAAATTGAGGCTAAGAATAAAGGCTACCTCAAAATGGATTTTCTAGGGATTTTGCCAATATTTTAATTATAGATCATGAAATATATAACTTTGGTGTGTAAGAATATAATTATATACTCTCATAATTTCATTTTTATGAATCATTTAAAAGGTCATAAAACTAGTTTGCCAAATTTTATATTGAGGTCACTATATAACTCTATCATCTCATACTAATTGAATTCATTATCTGAGATCATCAATTAGGGTCTTATATTATTTATTATCAAGAGGGGTGGAACATTATGGTTAAAATAGTTTTTTGAAATAATTAGAGTGGATAGTGTGGAGGAAGAATTATAAGGAATTTTTAATAGGTCACAAGGACATAGGAGGAGGGTTCTTAGGATCCCACTGACTAGACATAAGATACTTAGGAGGAGGATTCTTATGATAATACTATTTACACTCTATAGGATAAGAAAATATGTAAATTTAAAAATAAATTGATAAAATATAAGTTGAATAATACTATGTATGAGGTGGTTTAATTAAATAAAATTTTAGAGTCACCCATGGAATGAAAAAGGAGAGATAATATGAAAGAGAAAGAGATTGAGAGGCCATAGGAAAAAAAATAATTTACTATATACAAGAGTATAAAAAACTTGGAATTAGAGGATAAAATTAAAAATATCTAGTCCAAAATTTCTATAAACAAAAAATGTCTATTAATATGGAGGAATTGAAGTAAATGAGGAATAAATTGGCGTTCATCCAAATTAAGGGAGGTAGTATGCGAGGTAGAGTGGTGGGTAACAATTAGTATATGGAAATAACATTTTTTGTAAGGAGAAATAAAAATGGGGGTCAATAATAAACAAAAATCCACCTTGAATGATAAGAAATAAAATTCTACTAGTGGAAAGAAGAGGGAACGAAAAAAGATTACAAAAGATATGAATGATATAACCCAGAAAACCGAGGTGTAAGTTTCATCCAATAATAAAATTAAAGGCACTCATGCCAAGAATAGTGACGTGGAATATTAAAATTAAGGTCCAAGTAAACAAACAAGGGGTTATCTCAAAAAATATAAAAATAAAAAAGAAGAAAGATAACACCAAGATTGTTGCCTTGGTTGACTACCTAGAATCATGGGAGTCTTACCCCTAACCTTTGGTTTCTTATTATTAATTCATTTTTTTGGTGTTCTAGATTTTAGGTTTTATACTTAACTCTAGAGGGTTATTAATGTAGGTTTGGTGAACTTGTGGAAAATTTTCACCTGGTTAAATCTATATCCCTAACAGATGTTGTCTCTTATTTATTTATGAATCTCTTTATTATATATCATTAATATTTGATTTACCTACATGATAAATTAAAACTCATTTATTAAGCATATAAAATAAATAAAAATTTAAATAAATGATTTAATTATTTTCACCCACAATGGACCAAGGTGGTTCAAAATATATAAAGAGTCCACTCTGAATGGATATTACTAGGGAACAATTAAACTCTAATTTTATTTTTAATTAGTTTTTATAACATCCATATCATCTTTCATGATAATTTTAGAATTAAAGAGGGTATTAAATTTTCCATATTATAATTTGAAATTAATGTACAATATAATCCTATGCACATGGTGCCTATTAAGGGGACTATCTATTGGATTACAGACTCAATCCAAAATTTATTTATAAAATGCAAGACCATTTATAGAATGAGAATGAAGTTAAATTAATAAAAACAAACCAACCATGAAAATGAATAATAACATGGTAAATTTATAAAAAAAACCATTCACACAAATGTACTCAAAAGATACAATTTAATACATGCATAAAACTAATTATGAAATGATTACCATTCACATTAAAAAACATTGAAGTAGTCAAAATTAAGATCAAATGAAAACCATATAGTAAAAAAATAATAATGTAAAGAGAGTGTGTTATTTATTGTGATTAAATTACTTACATGATTCACAATAATATAATAATATATCACAGAATTAAAAATAAAACAATTAGATCCTAACAATAATTGGTTACAGAATAGACTACTTGAATATTATGTTTGAACCACTTTGAGGGGGAAACCTCCACAATAATTAAATTAGAACATAACTCAAAATATTTTGATAAAATACTAACCAATACCTCCTATATATACTCTAATTAGCCATAGTTATTGTTGACGCTGGAAAGTGCACCCAGCGGCAGGAACACGGATTCCTGCCCTCTCCCCACAACATGGAAACCCCTCTCTCGCCTGTGGGACGGCGAAGCAGGAGAGGAGAGTCTCTAGATATGGGCTAGTTCCCTCTGATGTATCTTGTTTGTTTCAGGTAATGCAAAATATAGATATATAGGTATACATTTGGGGGGGGTGAAAAGAGAAAGAGAAAAGCTTGAAAACAAACAGCCTACTCTAAAGGAGGTGATACACCAAAAACATGAGTGACCTTCTAGATCCACTCTCAGAATCAGGGGAAATGCAAGTATACTCTACACATCTGGTAGAGGGATCAGGCTGCTAAGACAAAGGGGGAGGCTATAATGGAAAATATGTCACAGAGGTTTACCGAGGTGCTGTGGAATGCACACTTGCAAGCAACTTACTCTGTTCTGTCCTTCTCAAGTATTGCTCTTCTCCTTTCAGCTGTAGAACCGGTCCCTGTAGATAGCTGGTCTGTTGGTATTACCTGTGAAATCATGGAAGATAATGACTAAACACAGATGATACTCAGGGCATACACAGCAAATCAATCCAAGATGGAGGTAAAAACTATATTTTTATTGATTCAGGTGGGAAATTTGCAGAGTAGTGCTCTTTACAAAAGTCAGGAAGATCCCTAGAAAATGACTAAGTCCTTGTATTTATAGCAGAAGAGCCAAGAGAAGTCTCATTGAAAAGCATGAAAAACACTATTGATGACATCACAAGTCTGCCAAGACCATGCTTGTTGCCTCATTTTGTGTGCTGGTCTTCTCCTCTGGCGGCTGGGCGGGTTTTTTCTTGTGCACTACAGGGGAATTTTGCCGCCCTTGTAGTGGGCGGCGATTTTGCCGCCCTTGTAGTGGGCAGTGATTTTGCCGCCCTTTGCATGAACTTCATGTAGGAATACCTACCGACGTCGGCCGATATGCTACCGACGGCAGCAATCTTGCCGACGTCGGTTACAGTAAGCTGCCGACGTCGGTAGAGTTGTACTCTGTGCGGCAATTTCTCTTTCCCCACCATGGGGCGGGGTTTTCCATTTCACCGCCTTAGGGCAGGTTTTTTCAATTTGCTGCCATGGGCGGGCTTTTTTGATTCACTACCATAGGGTGGGCTTTTCTGGTTTTTGTGCCTGCCTTTGTGTTGCCGACATCGGCGGTTCTGCCGACATCGGTCTCTGTAAGGTGCCGATGACGGCAGTATTACCGACGTCGGCCGACGTCTTTGATTTTCTTTGTGTTGTGGGCGGCGAATTTGCCACCCTCTGCATTTTCTTCGTAGACGGGCTCATTTTACCCGCCCTTGTAGTGGGCGGCAAATTTTCTGCCCTCTACATTTTTTCTGCCTCTTTTTTGACTAAGTGTCGAACACTCCATTTTTTCCCCTTCTTCTCTTGCGGACGTCTGAAGACTCTGTCCTTCGCTGCCTATTCTCTGCAACGGCACTGTCAAAACCTGAAAGTGGATCTTGCAACCTGAAATGACTGGGCCTGCGAAGCAGGTGTAGGAGGTGACCAAGATTTTGCCTGAGGGGCAAAATTGGGTGAACAAATTGGTGACTCACGGGGGAAGTGTGCCTGCTATGCTTAGAACCCAGTTGCCTTACATATACATTGGGTGCGGAGTCGGATGGTGACTTTGAAGCGAGCTCACAACAACTTTGAAGATTCCAAAATCAAAAATATAGAATTTACCCCCACTGCCAAGGGAAACACACAAGACTAAAAACAACTAACTGTGCAAACTACACTTAGGAAAAACAGGGAAGAAAACAAGGGAAACTATGTACGACAGAACCAAAAATTTAGTGACAATGCTTCAGGTGTATCCCATTGACTGGGATACGCAATTCTTTGTCGTCCAACTTGGAGAGCTGGAATGCATTATGCTGCTTGCACTGAGTAATTATGTAAGGACCGCTCCAGAGGGCATCAAATTTTGCATGTTTTCTAGGCTTAGCTCTATCTTCGTCCCATTTTAAGACAATGTCTCCTTCGACGAAACTCTTTGACGAAGACTTCTTGTCGAAATGCCTTTTCACCTGATGTTGGCGACTGATCATAGAGACCATGGCCTGGTTCCTTACCTCCTGGAGCTCCATTAGTTCACATAATCTGATCTCCATGCTGCTTCCTTCTTCTAGCTACAGCTGATGTGTGAGGTCTAGCGCTGGCAATTCGAGTGAGATAGGAAGCCTTGCTTCCCTTCCATACACAAGCGTTTATGGAGAATTTCTGATTGATCTTTTTGGAGTGATTCGATCGGCCCATAGAGCTGTTTTCAACTTGGCATGCCAAGTTTTCTAATTTTCTTCCATGGTCCTCTTTATAATCTTGATCAAATTTTTGTTAGTAGACTCAGCCAGTCCATTCCCTTGTGGGTGTAATTTGATGAAGTGCTAAGGTATATACCATACCTTAGTGCCCATTCACTAGTTTTGGCTCCCAGAAAAGCCAAGGCATTATCTGAGATTATAGTGGCTGGGACCCTAAAACATGTCACTAAGTCCTCATAGAAATCCAAGACTGCGCTCTCATTTGCTTCCTTCAAAGCAATGGCTTCCACCCACCTGGTGAAATAATCCGTAGCAGTCAGGACCCACTTGTGTCTGGCGCTAGAGGGAGGGTTGATCATCCCTATGAAATCCAGGCCCCACTGCATGAATGGTTGCTCAACTTGAATGGGCTGTAGGGGCATGGCAGCCAATCACTGCTTTCTGTCAAAGAGTGCACACTTCTGACACTTCCTTACCCAGGCATAGGTATCCTTGAAGAGAGTGGGCCAGAAATAGCCAGCTCTCATTATTTTTACTGCTGTGGTCTTAGGGGTGAAATGGCCACCTGCTGGCCCATTGTGAAACTCAGCCAATACCTTGTCAGCCTGACTAGAGTCAATGCATCTCAAGAGAACCCCAGAGAGATCCTTCCTAAATAATACTCTGTCAATCAAAACATAGGGAAGGGACTGAAGTTTAAAATACCTTCTTTCGGCCCTATCGAGACCCTATGGACATTCACCCGTAAGAAGGAAATGCCTCATGTCCAGTGTCCAATCTCTTACGATAGCTGGTTCTTCTGCAGTGGCTGCGTCATGGATCAGCAAGCTGTCTCCACCCCTTTGTCTCAAATCTGCGGCTAGCTGTTCACACAGGCCCCTTCCTCTAACCAACTTGGTGATTTTGATGTCTATGTCATACTCCATTACCTTGGTGATCCATCCCACTCTTTTCTTGTTTAAGTCTCGATTGGTCAAGAAATCCTTGACGCCAGGATGTGGAACCATGAGATGGATCCTGCTGTTTGACAACATATATCTGAATTTCTTCAGGCTGCGCACTACTGCCAAGACTTGCTTCTCTACATAGGTGTACCTGGTTTTGAAGTCCTCTAACCCTTGGCTGAAAAAGGTGAGTGGTTGCTCGAGGTCATCACTGTTTGCTTGGGTAAGCATGGCAGATATTACTTCTCCATTACTGAAGGTATAGAGATTGAGGTCTTTATTGAAGTCGGGGCTGATCAGAGCAGGAGCCTGGGTCAAAGCCTGTTTGATAGCTTCAAAGCTATCCTTTCTTGGCGTTGTCCATTTGAATTCTTCACCCTTCTTTAGCAAGGAGGTTAGGGGTTTAACTATTTCAGCAAAGTTTGAAATGAACCTTCGAATGAAATTTATTCGGCCAAAGAAACTCTGCAGGCCTTTCTTGTGCTTCGATAGGGACATCTCCAGAATGGAGCGGACTCTCTCTGGGTCAATAGACAAACCTTCCTTGGACACAATGTGGCCAAGAAGTTTCCCTTCATGAATCGTAAATACACATTTCTTTGGATTTAGGGAGATGCCAAATTCCCTGCACCTCTCAAAAATCTCCCTGAGGTGCTTCATATGCTGTCCTGCCTCTTTGGAGAAAACCGTTATATCATCGAGGTACACCATCACGTTCCTATTTATCAAACCACTGAAAGCCATGTCCATGGCTTGCTGAAAAGTAGCACCAGCATTGGATAGCCCAAAAGGCATCTTCTGGTAGGCGAACGTTCCCCATTTAGTGGTGAAGGCTGTTTTGTATTGGTCACAGTCACGCACCAGAATCTGATTATATCCCGAATAGCCATCCAGGAGGGAGAAGCATTCGGAACCAATTACCTTTTGAAGGATCTGCTCCATGTTTGGAAGGGGATAATGATCTTTTAAAGAGACTTTATTAAGGTCTCTAAAGTTGACACACAGCCTGATCTCCCCATTTTTCTTTCTAACTGGAACCAAATTAGCCAACCATGAGGAATGTTTGATCGGAAATATAATGCCGGACTCAATCAACTTGGCCAATTCTTTCTGCATAAGGAGCTCGAACATCGGGTTAACAGGTCTCTGCTTTTGTGTGACTAGTTTTGCACCTTCATTTAATTCAATGGTGTGTTGGGCGAGCCTTGGATCGAAGCCTTTCAAGTCGCTATAATTCCAGGCAAAAATATCAGTGAACTCCTGGCACAACAGAATGAAAGCTTGTCTTTCTTGAAACGTGCAGACCTTGCCAAGCGCCAGTAACTTATCCTTGAAGATTTCCACTTTTTCATAATTCTCCTCTTTGGTAGTGATGCATGCTTTGTCATCTCTTAGTTGGTCCTCTCCGTTGAAAATACTTTCAAGTGTGATCAGACCCTTAGGGAGTTTATTGTTCTTCAATTGAACAATTTGATTTCCATATTGCTGTTGCAATTTTGCCTGATTGTGGACCGCAAATTTAGCTTCCTTCTTTAGGAAAAGGGCTATTTGTTGGTCACTTTCGAAGACCTGCCAATTTGTAACATTGTCTGAAATTGAAGGCTGGACCACCACTTTTAAATGGTGCGAACTACAACCCCTGCTTATCTCTTTTGAAACATCAAATTGGGCACCAACAGCTGCCAATCTGTCAGCCTGCTTATTCTGTTCCCTGGGGATAGAGGTAATGTTAAGAGTAAGGAAATCCTCCATCAAGTCCCAGACTCTGTGCTTGTAAGATTTCAGTAAGGAGTTCTTGGTCAGGTTCAGGCCTCTGATTTGGTTCACTATTAGTTCACTGTCCCCCAGGATTTGCAATTTTTTGATCCCTCTCTTTCTTGCCCACTCAAGTCTGTGAATCAAAGACTCATATTCTACAACATTACATGTGCAAGAGAAATGAAAACGAAAAGCTGAAAAGTACCTTTCTTTAGAAGGGGAGACTAACATTACCCCACCACCAGCGCCCAGTTTGCTTCTGGAACCATCAAAATATAGCTACCACAGGCCAAGATCTTCTTTGTTTTCCTTCATTATATTGGGCATGACGGCACTCTCTTCATGCAAACAATAGACGCCAAGGTCTGCCTCCTCAATAAAATTATAAGGATCGTGTTCAAAGTTATCGCTTCCCCACTCATCCAAGAGTAGATCTGCGACTCCTTCAAGAGCAGAAGATGAGGACTTGTCTATTTGAGAGTCTTCTGGATCAATGATAGTATAACTGACATTCGCTACCTTGGGTGAATAGGACTCTAGGTGGTCCTTATAGAGTGGCTCAGATTCAATTTTCACTTTGGTCCCATACTTGGTTCTGAAAACCAGGTATGACCAATTTCCTGCTAGATAACCACCTATCTTGGACGTAAAGTCCCTAGACAAACAGATTGCAAAATATGGAGGAATGTCTGCTACCACTATATCTTGAGGGATTGAGAATGTCGGGCAGGCATGCAATGTTAAACTCAATCCTTTCAGGACTCCGACTGTCTTTGCGGGTGTCCCATCTAGTTGCAAGACTCCTTTGTTCATTGCTTCGTACTTTAACCCCATCTTATCAGCAATGCATTTAGGCATTACTGAAGTGCTGGCCCCGCTATCAATTATGTAATTATGTACTAAGAAATCTCCTATGATCAAAGATACATAAAAAGGGGGAGTCTTTTCTTCTTTCCTTACCTGACCTGGAGTAGAAGGCTGCCCATTCATCATTAGGACATTATTAGTGTCTGTTGGGATGGCCTGGCGATCTAGCTCATGCAATTCTTTCTTCAATACCTCCTTTTGTCCCGGAAGAGACAATAAATCCCATAGAGAAATGCTCACATGCAATTTCTTCATTTGATCAACTATATTAACTTGGGGACTGACTCCTTTCACGTTTTTCTTTGGGCTGATCCCGGCTGGAGCTTTAGACTGAGGAGCTGGGGGTACAGATGGTTCACTGGAAATTGGGGCCTTTTGAAAAGGGTGTGGTGGAGGATTTGCTGCTGCCCGAGGGGAAGCCTGCACTTCTCCAATTGCTCTTTTTTTAAATCTCGTATTGGCCGCAATGCAATCAGCATGATTGCCTGCAGTGCCCCCATGATTAATTGCACAGAGCTCACCCTCTTCGTGATTTATTAGGGTAGAATCCGGCTGAGTCTGATTGTTGCTTGTGCTGGTTTGAGCTGGGAACTCAAAAAATTGAGACAAATCAGCACCCTAATTTTCTGAATTCTAGAAAAAATTCATCATGTCATTCGGGTGGACAGCTTGCTCTTGACCTTGTCCCATGTTTGAACAACCTGGCTGCTCCTACACTAGATTGTTCTGTGTAGGTACCATGGCTTTAGATGACGAAGGAGGGCCTGGGTTATAATTTTGATAAGGCCTAGTTGTAGTGAGCTGCCCCTGACCTTGGTTATAATTTTGAAAGGGGGGTCTAGGGGCATGGCCATAATTTTGATAACTCTGGTTTGGCTTGTGGCTTTGAGCTTGCTGCCTTTTAAGGGCAACAAGTTCATTTGACATGCTCTGCAATAGGCCCTTAACTTTACTTAATTCATTGGATGGAACAACAGTTGGCTTCTCAATGACAGGTAGGGGGGCAATTGTAGGAGAGACTGCTTGAATTGGGGGCAGCAGTTCTGGGAAAAGTGGCATGTGAGGTCTAGGGGCGATTTTCCCAGCTTGAATCAAGTAATTTTTGGCCGCAATGGCTATGTCATACGTAGCTGGCAGTATGTGTCCCCCCATATATTGAATCATCATAGCAATGTCACTATTTAATGCTTTTAGATAGTATAAGAAAGTGTAGCTGGGGGTCAGCCTTACCAGGATGGGAATTCTATCCCAAGTCTTTTGAAATCGCGTATTGAAGTCCTGAATATATTCATGCGGAGATCTTTTTATAGTTGTCAGCTGCTCAGCAAGAGAGAGGCCATCACTTTTTTCCCCAAAATGATCAGTTAAACGAGTGCCCAATTCATTCCAAGAATGTATGGAATTCACAGGCAAGGTGCCGTACCAGTCGAGAGCTTTCCCTTTCAGAGACAAGGCTAACAGTCTGATGGCAATATTTTCTTCTGTTATATTATGAATATTGCAAAGGTTGGCAATATTTTTTATATGCTCAACAACTATAATAGGTACCACTCCATCAAAAAAAGGCACATTTTTTAGAGCTGTTCCGGGGATCGGATCATAGCGTGGGAGGTTTAAAGGGCTTTCACCATGAAAAGCTGCAAAAGGCAAGGCCATGGCTGGAACAGGTTGTATTTGTGGCTGAGCTGGGTTGGTGTTCCTAGCAACAGGTCTAGGAGGATTTATCAGTGGATAAGGGTGAGTTCTTCCAAACCTGAGTCTTTTAGCGGAGTTTAAAGGTAGTTCAACGAACTCAAAGGGGACCCTTCTTGATGCTGACCTGGTGGTAACTTTTGGCATAGAAGTTAAGTAACTGGTCTTAAAAAAAAGAATTGAGCTCTTACCAGTGGAGTCGCCAGATGCTAAAAATCTTTGAAAATCACTGTAGCAGGACCAACATCAATCTTGAAATACTACTGTGTTAGAAACTTTGATAAAATTGCAGTCCCACCGGGCATGCCAGAACTGTTGACGCTGGAAAGTGTACCCAGCGGCAGGAACACGGATTCCTGCCCTCTCCCCGCAACATGGAAACCCCTCTCTCGCCTGTGGGATGGTGAAGCAGGAGAGGAGAGTCTCTAGATATGGGCTAGTTCCCTCTGATGTATTTTGTTTGTTTCAGGTAATGCAAAATATAGATATATAGGTATACATTTGGGGGGGGTGAAAAGAGAAAGAGAAAAGCTTGAAAACAAACAGCCTACTCTAAAGGAGGTGATACACCAAAAACATGAGTGACCTTCTAGATCCACTCTCAGAATCAGGGGAAATGCAAGTATACTCTACACATCTGGTAGAGGGATCAGGCTGCTAAGACAAAGGGGGAGGCTATAATGGAAAATACGTCACAAAGGTTTACCAAGGTGCTGTGGAATGCACACTTGCAAGCAACTTACTCTGTTCTGTCCTTCTCAAGTATTGCTCTTCTCCTTTCAGCTGTAGAACCGGTCCCTGTAGATAGCTGGTCTGTTGGTATTACCTATGAAAGCATGGAAGATAATGACTAAACACAGATGATACTCAGGGTAGACACAGCAAATCAATCCAAGATGGAGGTAAAAACTGTATTTTTATTGATTCAGGTGGGAAATTTGCAGAGCAGTGCTCTTTACAAAAGTCAGGAAGATCCCTAGAAAATGACTAAGTCCTTGTATTTATAGCAGAAGAGCCAAGAGAAGTCTCATTGAAAAGCATGAAAAACACTATTGATGACGTCACAAGTCTACCAAGACCATGCTTGTTGCCTCATTTTGCGTGCTGGTCTTCTCCTCTGGCGGCTGGGCGGGTTTTTTCTTGTGCACTGCAGGGGAATTTTGCCGCCCTTGTAGTGGGCGGTGATTTTTCTGCCCTTTGCATGAACTTCATGTAGGAATACCTACCGACGTCGGTCGATAAGCTGCCGATGGTGGCAATCTTGCTGACGTCGGTTACAGTAAGCTGCCGACGTCGGTAGAGTTGTACTCTGCATGGCAATTTCTCTTTCCCCACCATGGGGCGGGGTTTTCCATTTCACTGCCTTAGGGTAGGTTTTTTCAATTTGCCGCCATGGGCGGGCTTTTTCGATTCGCCACCATAGGGCCGGCTTTTCTGGTTTTTGTGCCTGCCTTTGTGCTGCCGACGTCGGCGGTTCTATCGACGTCGGTCTCTGTAAGGTGCCGACGACGGCAGTATTGCCGACGTCGGCCGACGTCTTTGCTTTTCTTTGTGTTGTGGGCGGCGAATTTGCCGCCCTCTGCATTTTCTTCATAGACGGGCTCATTTTACTCGCCCTTGTAGTGGGTGGTGAATTTTCTGCCCTCTACATTTTTTCTCCCTCTTTTTTGACTAAGTGTCGAACACTCCATTTTTTCCCCTTCTTCTCTTGTAGACGTCTGAAGACTCTGTCCTTCACTGCCTATTCTCTGCAACGGCACTGTCAAAACTTGAAAGTGGACCTTGCAACCTGAAATGACTGGGCCTGCAAAGCAGGTGTAGGAGGTGACCGAGATTTTGCTTGAGGGGCAAAATTGGGTCAACAGTTATTCCATAGGTTGACCATACTAAGAACATAGATAAATTCAATACAATCATATAAAGGTATTTAAGCCACAAGTCAACCACAGATATCAATATATGCACTATAGGTTAAGGGAATAACATGCAGCTCCACTTTAGGACAATATTGTCCTCAACATTTAATTAAACCAAGATTTTACTTTAGGAACACTTCATCCTCCCATGTTGCATCCTTAGAATGTATATTCTTTCATTTAATCAAATACTCCTTAATCACTCTAATCTACTGTTGTTTATTGCATGTGTGAAGGATATATTTAGGTTGAATAATGACTTGTAATTGTTCATCTAATTCAAGTAACTCATTATGAGTGGAAAATATATGATATATTACCTTCTTTAGGCAAGATAAATAGAATATTAGATGTATGCAAGTGGATAAGGGTAATTATAGTTTGTAAGCCACAATACCAATTTTATAAAAGATTTGATAAGGGCCATAATACCGAAGTGAAAAATTGTTATCCTTTTTATAATACTTTAGATACATCCTCTTATATGTATGATAACACATAAATACCCAATCACCTATGTAAAAATTACACTCACTATGATGTTTATCTACTTGTTACTTCATTATATTTTGTGCCATTACTAGATTATCTCACAAAATAACTATTACATCATGTTGATGGTGAGTGTGAACATAAAAAAATCATACCTTTAGATGCACTATTAAGGATTAAGTGATGGATTGGGGGTGATACACATATAATGCCACAAAAGGAGACATTTTAGAAGAAGTGTTATACCTCCGTTTGTTAGTATTAAAATTCACTGAGAGGTGGGGTGAATTAATAACCTTACAAATATTTTACAAATATACATTACCTTTCATTAACCATCAATGCAATGGAGTGATCACGTAGTGCATCAATAAGAAATCACACAAACATGAAATAATGAGCATAACACAATATGAGTGAGAAACCATTGAAGGAAACAAAACTCACTATGACCTATGAAATTGACCTACAGTCCTATAAATGTTTTAAAAATATCAAATTCTTTTTATGACCAACTCAACTTGGAGCACCAACCCCAAACTATCAAACACCCACTTGCTAGGAAGATACAACTCCTTTTATGAATAAGCACCAACTTAATCAAATATAATTTATGAAAATCATTTGATTCATTTGTTGTAAAATCAAAATATGATGATCACTTATTTATTCTCTACTCTTTAATCTCAATGCACACTCTTCTTCACTTGTCTAACCCTCATCAAGTCTGATTAGGCCATGCATCCCTAATATTCATATGCAAACAATGTGAAAAAATCTCATCAATACTTATATGCTCTCCTATGAGGGTTTAAAATATGTTTCACAACATTCTTATACACATACATCTTCTATTTCACACTCACATCAAAAATATCAATATGTTTATATACAAGCCTAATGATCATATGATAATATAGTCATTCATTAACATTATTCCTTCAAGATTTGTAATGAAATTAGATTTAATACCTTATTCACATATTGGTCAGCCATAATTCAATCAGACATTGGTTGGCCACAACACCTTGTAGACTTATTTTTCCATTACCACTCATGGAGACCTTATTCCATTAGGTCTATCTAGTAACATGTATAACATGTTCCCTTTGAACACCTTTCACCTCCATAGACAACAATATCCTTTAAAATAAAATTAAATAGACCTTGGATAACATAATGTAATCTCTACAAGGCATTTTATATCCAACCATTTCATGAACACACTCATTGTAGTTTACTATCATATTAGGCCTATGAACACTCACTAACTGTCTGGTCTCTCTCATGATTAATCACCTTCATGAAATGCAATCATAACATACAAGTAATGTTTAAAATAAATATATGACCCTAAGTTCATATTCAATCAAATATAAAAATATGACTTAATGACCAATATTGGTCTTGCAGACCAATTTCTTGACTCCATTCCTTATGCTCAAATCTACTCATGTCAGCATGAATGAACTATTTAGAAAAGTATAGTGCTATAAATACCTTATAAAACATCATGGACATATCCATAAAGTATATTTCATACTCTACAATCTATTTTCATTCCTTGATCAATCCAATTTTTGAGAGAAACTACACAACTTTGATAAATAAACCCTTTTATTTATGGTCTTCTCTCTCTGCTAACAATCCAGCGTTGAGTTGTGGAGCTAAAAGCTTCACTAATGAGCTAATGTGGAGGTTGTTGGGCTTACACAAAAATTGGAATTGATTAGAATGAACCAACATCGGTTAGGGGTTGACTGGCATCAGTCATCTTTAGACTGACACCGACTTCTGTGCATTTCTAGAATTATTATTTTTAGGAGAACAGATTTGAGCCTTTGATTTAAGAGGTGGATCTAAGGGTGGAGAATGCATGGCTCATGAACCCTAGTGTTGTAGTATTCTATATATTAGGGTTAGATCCTCATAGCATGTATAATTTAGTAATTGATTGATTGAGAGAGAGAGAGAGAGAGAGAGAGAGAGAGAGAGAGAGAGAGAGAGAGAGAGAACTCTTGAGGGAGAATTACTTTACATCTGTGAGGTGTGAGGAGAGACAGATTTCTTCATTGTATTTCCTTCTGGAAGAGTTTAATATAGATTGGTTGTTTCTTGTAGCTCCTATTATTTGTTGTTTTTTATTTCTAGTTACTTATTACTTCTAGTTTCAATTTCATGTTTAGTTGATTAAACAAAAGTAATCAATTATACTCTAAGATCCTAACAATTGGTATCAGAGCGTGTTAGTGTTTATTGATTACAAAATTCACTCACAGGGGTTTTTGATTGAGTGGGAGCAAAGCAATGGCAAAAGAAAGTAAACTAAGAATGGAGAAATTCAATGGCAAGAATTATCAATTATGGAGGATGCAGATTGAAGATTATCTGTATCAAAAAGATATGTATTTATCGTTGGGTGGGGTTTCAAGGAAGCCCACAAATATGGAAGATGAAGAATGGAATGTTCTTGATAGAAAGGCTCTTGGATCTATAAGGTTGAGCCTGGTAGCTTCTATGTTTTCCAACATATCACAGGCAAAGACAATGGTAGATTAAATGGATACTTTGGCAAATTTATATGAAAAGCCCTCAGCTTTGAATAGGGTATATCTTATGAAGCAATTATTTAATTTGCAAATGCAGGAAGGTGGATTTGTATCTAGTAATCTTAATGATTTCCATACAATAGTAAATTAGTTAAATTCAGTCAAAATAGTTTTTGATGATGAAATTAAGGCTCTCTTAATCTTATGCTCTTTACCTAAAAGTTGGCATAGTTTGGTAATGGCATTTAGTAATACTGCATTTGCTTCAAATATCTTGAAAGTTGATGATGTTGTTAGTGTAATCTTGAATGAATAAATTTGCAAGAAAAGCATAGGGGAAACATCAGGTAATGCTTTAAGTGTTGAAAGTAGAGGAAGGCAAAGAGAGAAGGGCAAGGGAAATCAAGGTCAAAGATGGGAAGTAGATCCAAATCCAAAAATGGAAGAATAACCTGCTAGAATTGTGGAAAGAAAGGGCATGCAAAGAAAGATTGTTTGTTTAAGGATAACAAATAAAATCAGCATGAAGGTAATAAAGAAGCAAAATTTGCAGGTATTGTTGTATAGGATGCTCTTATATAATCTTTGGATAATAAAGTAGAATCATGGGTTTTAGATTCTGGTGCCTCTTTCCATGTAACCCCAAATAGAGAATTTTTCAATGATTATGTCCATGGAGATTTTGGAAAAGTTTATTTAGGGGATGATGAGCCTTGTAAATTTGTTGGCAAAGGAAAAGTGCAGCTGAAATTGTAGAATGGAAACACATGGGTGTTGAAGGATGTCATGCATGTACCCATCTTGAAGAGGAATCTAATTTCTGGAGGAAACTTGGGTGATGAGGGTTGCACAGTATTTCTCACAGCTAAATCTTGGAAAGTTTTCAAGGGTGCACTTGTATTAGAAAAAGGTAAGAGAGTAGGTACACTTTATCTATCTACTTGTATTACTGATTATTCTCCTTCTATTTTAACTACTTCAGATGTAGATGCAAAGTTGTGGCACTGTAGGCTTGGTCACATGAGTGAGAAGGGAATGAATGTTCTTAAGTAAAAAGGTAAGCTTTCAGATTTGAAAAGCATAGATCTAGATTTTTGTGAGCATTGTATTTTTGGGAAATAGAAGAAAGTGAGGTTTCTAAAAACTAGGTCAACAAAGAAGAAGCACAAGTTGGAGCTTGTTCACACAGATGTGTGGGGACCAGCTCAGGTAGCTTTTATTGGAGGATCACAATATTATGTTTCTTTCATTGATGATGCTACAAGAAAGGTATGGGTTTATTGCATAAAGAGGAAATTTGATGTTTTTGACACATTTAAGAAATGGAAAGCTTTGGTTGAGAATGAAATAGGTTTGAGATTGAAGTGCCTTGGATCTGACAATGGTGGTGAGTACTACAGCAATAAATTCAATAGTTATTATTCTATGAGTGGAATACGTAGGGAAAGGATGGTTCCAAGGACACCTTAGCAAAATGAATTTGTTGAAAGGATGAATAGAACAATAATGGAGTGTGCATAGAGTATGAGGTTACATGATGATTTGCCCTTAAAATTTTGGGTAGAAGCTGTAAATACTATGGTTTACCTGATTAACAGAGGACCTTCTACTGCATTGGATGGTGGAATTCTAGAAGAGGCTTGGAAAGGTAAAAGGGTAGATCTTTCATTTCTTATATTTTTTGGTTCTAAAGCTTTTTTTCACATTGATAAAGAAAATAAAAAGAAGCTGGATGCTAAATCTATGTGGCGCACTTTCATTGGTTATGGTTTTGGAGATTTTGGATTCTGATTGTGGAATTTAGAAACTAACAAAATTTATAGAAGTTGTGATGTAGTTTTCAATGAGAAGGTGATGTACAGTGATCAGCTCAAGAGGTTGAATAATTATAAGAAGGGAAATCTTGATTTGGAAGAGGTTATGATCCAAAATGAGCTCATAGGTAAAAATCATCACTCACAAAAAAATATAGAGAACAATGTTGGTCAGGTGAAAATCAATGTTAGTTAGGTGGAAATCAATGTCAGTCAGGTGGAAATTGATGTTGGTCAAGTGGAAATCAGCATCGATCAGGAGGAATCAACATCAATCAGGTGCAGACTGGCATCGATCAGAGATGATTAGGATCAGGCACTATTAGAAGAAAATTTGGGTGGATAGCAAGCTGTAAATGATTCTCAAACACCCATAAGGAGGTCTAAAAGGGTAACTAAACCTCCAATTCATTATTCCCCTTCTTTATACTACTTTTTGCTCACTGATGGTGGAGAGCCAAAAAGTTTTGATGAGGCAATGTAGGTAGAATCTAGGAAATAATGGGAGCATGGCATGAATGAAGAAATTGATCCCTTTGAAGAGAACCATACATGGGATTTGGTTGAGTTGCTAGCCAAAAAGAAAGCACTAAAAAATAAATGGGTATACAGGTTAAAGGAAGGAGAGAATGTAAAAATGAGACATAAGGTCAGGTTGGTAGTAAAGGGATTTGCACAAAAACCAGGTATTGATTTTGGTGAAATTTTTTCTCCTATAGTAAAGATGACTTCTATTCAGACTATATTGTCTTTAGTTGCTATTAAGGATTTGCATCTAGAGCAGCTTGATGTTAAGACATCATTTCTTCATGGAGATTTGGATGAAGAGATATATATGGATCAGATGGAAGGTTTTGAGGTCAAAGGTAAGGAGAAACTTGTGTACAGGTTGAAGAAAAGTTTATGTGGTCTTAATCAAGCTCTAAGATAATGGTATTTGAGGTTTGATAGGTTTATGATAGAGCATGGCTTTAGTAAATGTCAATATGATCATTGTATTTATTTTAATAGATTGGATAATGGTATTTATATTATCCTATTACTGTATGTATATGATATGCTTGTTGCAGGTTCACACATGTAAGAAATTACCGAGCTTAAGGTAAAATTAGCTCACACATTTGCCATGAAGGATTTAGGAGCAACAAAGAAAATCCTTAGCATGAGTATTAAGAGAGACAGGAAAAATCATAGTTTGATTTTGTCTCAAGAGGATTATGTGAATAAGGTGTTGGAGAGGTTCAATATGTAGGATGTAAAACCGGTAAGCACACCTATGGCTAGACACTTCAAGTTGAGTAAAGAATAGTGTCCTAAATCACATGATGAGGTTGAGTACATGTGTAGAGTTCCATATGCTTCAGTATTTGGGAGCTTGATGTATACAATGGTATGTACTAGACTAGATATCTGAGAGGGACCAACAATAGGCAGTGGGAGTTGTCAGCAAGTTTATGGCCAATCTAGGAAAGGAACACTGGAAAGTAGTTCAGTGGATTCTCAGATATTTGAGAGGGACCAGAAATAGGCATTTATGCTATGGAGGGTCAAACACTTCTCTACATGGGTATGTAGATTTGGATATGGCAGGTGACTTGGATGGTAGGAGAAGCACCACAAGATATGTGTTCACTATTGGTGGAACAGTGGTTAGCTAGATTTCAAAGTTGTAGAAGGTTGTTGCCTTGTCTACTACAGAGGTAGAATCCATTGTAGTCATAAAGGCTAGCAAGGAAATGATTTGCATGACTTGGTTCATAGAAGAGTTGGGAAAGGAGAAAGAGAGTTGTAGATTGTATAGTTATAGTCAAAGTGCAATTCATTTGGCAAAGAATTCAGCCTTTCATTCAAGAACCAAACATATACACCTTAGGTACCACTTCATTAGACATGTATTGGAGGATGGACAGTTGAAGCTGGAAAAGATCCATATGGATAAGAACCCTGCTAATATGTTAACAAAGCTAGTAACAAAGGAGAAGTTGAATCTTCATTCAACTTTTGTTGGTCTTCAAGATTGAACTTGAAGAGGGAGAAACAAGCCAGAGATGTTTAGAGGATGTTGTTGTACAGGTACAGGTGCATCTGTTTATCTCCAAGTGGGAGATTGTTGAGTTGTGGAGCTAAAAGCTTCGTTAATGACCTAATGTGGAGGTTTTTGGGCTTACACAGTAACTGGCATTGGTCATAACCAACAGACATCAGTTAGGGGTCGACCGACATCGATCATCTTTACATTGACACTGACTTCTGTGCATTTCTAGAATTGTTATTTTTAGAAGAATAGATTTGAGCCTTTGATTTAATAGGTGGATATAAGGGTGGAGAATGCATGGCTCATGAACCCTAGTGTTGTAGTATTCTATATAGTAGGGTTAGATCCTCATAGCATGTACAATTCAGTAATTGAGTTGATTGTAATTGATTGAGAGAGAGAGAGAGAACTCTTGAGGGAGAATTACTGTACATCTGTGAGGTGTGAGGAGAGAGAGATTTATTCATTATATTTCCTTCTAAAAGAGTTTAATGCAGATTGGTTATTTCTTGTATCTCCTATTATTTATTGTTTCTGATTTCTAGTTACTTATTACTTCTAATTTCAATTATGTGTTTAGTTACTTATACAAAAGTAATCAATTGTACTCTAAGATCCTAACATCCAGTACCACCATGAAGTACCTGAGAGATTATTCTACCTATTACAATAGGTTTTATAATCAATTTAACCATTCTATGATGTTTTGAATCAAATCTTTCTCATCAGGTATTTATTAGGGTTTTAGGGAGGTTTAAGATAGTTTATAGTGTTAGTGATTGTTCATAGTGAACTACCAACAAAATTCAAAACTAATGAGCATAAATTTTAATTAGGACCATTATCCATATCCCATGAAATACTCAAGGTAGCATGCAATGGATTTACTTGGTAACAAATGCCTAAAAGTGCTTCTCAAGTTTGAGTACCTCATTCTGTGAGCTTAGGAAGGCCTAAAATAATGATTCATTCACTTTTCCTTCAAATATTGACCTCAAACTTTGTGAGAAACTATATCTCAACATTATTAACATTTTTCCATGCTTACATGATATAATTCACCTTAAAAAATGGTCATGAGACCTTGATAGGAGAAAATAGGGTTTTGGAGTACTTTGGGTACAACCCTTGAATGAATGTCCTATGTATGTAGGGGTGGATTAAAGGCCTTGTGAAAGTTCCCTCATACTATTAACATGATCAACATACTTCCTTTGAACTTTAGGAATGTCTTTTCCTTGCAAAGATCAATCAAAACCCAAAGATAGACTCTACTCCTTGACAAGGTTTTAAGGTTTTTCAAGATCAAGCATCTTTCTCTCTCATCAATGATAAATAACACTTCATCAGATCATCAATAATGGATTATAGACATCCTCTTGGACATCAATGATAATCAAATGCTAAAAAAACTCCACTTTTGTCATTGATGGAAAACCCTCTTCTAACCTTCTTCTTGAGATCACTTTGAAAATAGATATCTTCATCATTAAATACCTCTATCAATGCAAAATCATACCATCATAAAATTTAAATTTACTATCAACACTTTGAATTTTTATCACTACTTTCACTTGTCTCACCTCATTGCTCTAGTCTGATATCTAGCCTTTTCTCCCCAAACTAGGTATTTTCAAACTAGCCTTTCTCCCCCTTTGACATCAATGGCAAAGAGCTACCTATAACTTATTGAATCACACATTTTGCCACAAAATCTCAATAAATATGAGCATAGATTCTATGAATCATCATAAAAACATGCTCTCCCTATCTTCATGCATACCTCAATCACCTTGCCCTTGACATGACTGACATAGAGTTTTAGATCAAACCCTTTATCACTCATTAGGCCACCATATTTGTTCTTATCTAACATAGACCTTATTAGTAAAGAGTTATGGAATCCCCCTTTTTCCTCATATATTTTTATCATCATCATAATAATAAAGACTCATAGAATTTTCTCAACTTGTATATAAAAAACTTTTTATTGGATCACATTAGTAGCACAATTAGATTTTTTCTTACCTCTCAATTTACCTATATGCCTATCATGACTTCAAAAACCTTCTTAGCATTTATCACCTATTATTGGAGATAATGATCCAAATTTATTATCTCCCATTAGTCTCTACATGTTTAATGACTAGTAGGTGTGATTATTACTCCCAATTCCAATCTTAGATGCTAAAATGTTGCCTTTGGAAGTGGCTTGGTTAGAATGTTTTCAATGTGATCCTTTATAGAAAATTATTCAATTTTAACAATTTGTTCACTTACCTATTATCTTAGGAAATGATAATTTATGTTAATGTGCTTAGTTCATAAATTCATGATAGGATTCTTTGAGATGCTTATGTCACATGTATTATCACAATAGATAGGACTAGGACTATCATCCTCCACCTTGCAGGCTTTTAAGGTCTGTCTTGTCTATAGGACTTGAGTATAACATCAATCTACTATAATTTACTCAACATTAATATTATACAATGATATTGATGATTACTTCTTTCTTATCCATGAGACTAGACACTCTCCTAATAAGAAATATCCTCCATTAGTGTTCTTATTATGTATACCCCCTTCCCAATATGCATCTATATAGTCTAATAAATCAAACTCCTTGATCCTTGGATACCACAAACCAGACTCCATAGTCTTTGTGATATACCTAAGAATCCTCTTGATTTCTTTCAAATTATTTTCCTTTATATCTTCTTTAAATCATCCAACAAGGCCTATTTCTTGCATGCTATCATGTCTAGAGGCATTAGTGTACAACAAACTTCTAATCATTGACATGTATGATTTCTGATTAACCTTTGGAGATTCATCCTCCTTATTTAATTTACACCCTATGATCATAGGTGTGATAATTCATTTTCAATATTCCATCTCAAATTTATTCAACATCTCTCGTATGTACTTAGCTTGTGAAATGGATATACCTTTTTATGATTGAATTATTTTTAACCCAAGGAAGAATGATAGTTCTCCCAACATGGACATATCAAACTCTTTCTTTGTTACTTTTACAAATGATTTAGTCATAATCTCACTATTTATACCAAATATGATGTCATCCACATATAAAACCACTATCAACTAATGATTACTTTCTATCTTTATGTACAAATTAATGTATACAACTTCTCTCTTGAATCATTGGCCTAATAAGTACTTGTCCGAGCTATCATACCAAGCTCTAAGATCTTGATTTAGACCATAAATACATATTCCTTGTTACATAATAATGAGAAAAACTCAATTTTCTCTATGTATAAATCCTCATCTAAGTTCCCATTCAAAAAATTTGATTTGGCATCCATCTAATAAACCTTGAACCCTTTAAAGCATGTATATGTTAGGAATAATATAATAGCCTCCAATCTTACTACTAGAGAAAATGTCTTCTCAAATTATACCCATTATACATGTGCATACACCTTACATACCAATCTATCCTTATTCCTAGTGAATTCTCAATTTTTATTCAACTTGTTCCTAAACACCCATTTTATGCCAATGGAATTCTTGTCTTTAGGCCTAGGAACTAGTTCCCAAGTCTCATTATTTTCTATTTGATATAACTAATAATTCATATAACCTATCCAAAACTTGTCTTTGATTTATTATACAAGGTTCTTAGGTTCAATAATAGATAATAGAGAAACATTCTCTTGATTTAATTTTCTTACCATCTTTTTCTTTATTTGCATACATGCATCCTTGTTACCAATTATTTATGATTTAAGATGATCTCTTTGAATCTATTTTAAGGGGCCTTTTGAATCTTGTCTTTCTTAAAATTCTTCGTCCTCATCTAACTCTATTACTTATTATTCATTCTTTAAGTCCAAATTTTTTGATGCATCCTTTGACTAAGAGTGTAACTTCTTAGAACTAGTCTCGTCAATCTTCACATTGGTGTTTTCCACTATCTTCTATAACCTCATGTTATAAAATTTATAGGCATAGCTTATTGATGAGAATCCCAAGAAAATTCCTTCATAATACCTTGAATCAAAATTACCTTAGTCTTCTTCATCTCTCTTGATAAAGCATTTACTTTCAAACACTCTAAAGTGTTCCACATTAGTAGGTTTGCCTTTCCATAGTTCATAGGGGGTTTTATTACCATTAATACTTATCTACCCTCTATTTAAAATTTAGACTACAGTGCTCATTATTTATCTCCAATATCTATTAGGTAATATTGATGAATTTAGCATAGTCTTTACCATTTATTTAACTATTTTATTCTTTCTTTCAACTACCCCATTATGCTAAGGTGTCCTAGCTACTAAGAACTATCTCTTTATCCCATAAACCTCACAAAAATCATCAAATTCATTAGACTAAAACTCTCTTCCTCTATCATATCTTAAGAATTTTATATTTACATTCATTTAATTCTCAAATATATCCTTGAATTCCTTGAACTTATCAAGAGATTTTGACTTTCATTTTATGAATGCTACCTAGGTCATTCTTGTGTAGTCATCTATGAGTAACATGAAATATCTATCTCTTTGAATGATTTGGATTCTTGTAGGTATATAAATATTAGTGTGTATTAACTATAAAGGCCTTATTTTATAATAATTTTTAGACTTGAACCTCCTTCTAGTTTGATTACCATGTTGACATGCCTTGTAAAGTGTATTTATTGGTCTAGTGATTTTAGGCATATTCTTCATGAACTTCTTAGAGATGATCTTGACCAGATTATCAAATTTTATGTGGCCCAAACTTCTATGATATATCCAACATTCATCCACCTTTTTCATAAATCATCTCTCCTTTTTTATCTCACTCAAGACATAGAAATGTTTCTTATTCCTCTTAGCATTGGCAATAAACCTTCTAAATTTGGCTCTCCTTATATAACACCCTCTATCATGAAAGTTTAATGTGTGTCCTTCATTGCACATTTGACTTAAACTAAGAAATTTATGTTTCAATCCTTTTACATATATCACATTATCTATCTTGGTTCTCTCATTTTCAAAACTTAATATACCCTTGCCAACAATATTGGCATTTATGTTATATCCAAATATCACTATTCTTATAACACTCTTATTTAATGAAGTGAACTTGATCTTATCTCTTCTCATGTGGTTTGAGTAACCACTATCTATATACCACTTCATGTCATCATTTTTAATGTGAAAGGAAGTATAACTTAGCATATTTTCTTCTCATTTAGTCTTATGTTCCTCCTTCACCTTGTTCATATGGTCTAGATTCTTGATCTTCTCTTAGTATTATGACTATATACTTTTTTGTCGTCACTGAGCTTCCTTATATGACTCATTTTAAAATCCCTTGAAATATGTCCTCTCTTATCATAATTGTAGCACAAAATTCTACTTTTAATATTAAAATGATCATTCATTCTATTAATTCATGAGGAATTGATTCTAGTATGATGTCTACAATCCATAGCTCTATGTCCATATTTATTGCATGAGAAACAATAACCATTGAAAGAGTTGACATATATTTTATGTCTAATAGAAATTATCTTTTGATGACTATAAGATGAAATAGCTCCACCTTTGTTATCTCTTTAAGGATTTATATTCTTCTTGACTTGTTGATGGTTAATTTAGATCTCTAATTTGAGAGTTTATACATAGGTCTTCACTCTGTTATTATCATCAGTTCTTGATAGTCCATTGTCCTTTGAGGTTAGACTCTCCTTATTTTCCTTTTGGTCTTATTTGAACCCAAGACCTATTTTATCATGTGGAGATATCTAAATATTCAAAATATCATCTATAATTTTAGTTATATTTTCAAATTTTTGATGTCTTTAATTTGGTTGTTACTCAATCTAATTTTACCTTCAAGGATTCCATTTTTATTCTAAACTTGGTGCATTCTTCCTCATTGGTCTTAAGACTAGTACCAAAAATCTCAAACTAAGTTTTTAACTATGTAATGATATCTTCATGTTCATTGGTGTTGTTACTTAGTCTCTCTTCAAAGAGATTGATTTGTTCCTCATAATTCTTAATGAATGATCTTAGTTTCTAATTCTTCCTTATTTAGAACTTCAACTCCTCTGATCACTCACCAATTCTACCTTAAGGTTCACTTCAGCCTCTTCTTCATCTGATTCTTCATCATACATAAGACTTTTCCCTTTTGAACAACCTTCATTTTCTATTTCTATTGCTATGAATATAATTCCATTACTATCATGATCAACACTATCATTATCACTATAATATAGACGTGTATCACTTATATCATAAGAGTTATTGTCCTCTTTGTTATTAAAACTTCTCTTGTTCTTGAATGACTTTCTTGATTTTATACTTCTTGAATATATTTTTCTCTTTTAAAGATTCTATAATTTATTATCCTCACCATGATGTTCATCATGCTCTCCATCATGCTCATTGTTATCATTGTTAGGTCACTTTGATTTAAAGTGGAAAATCTTAACATATTTAAAGCACTTAAATGGAAAATTGCCCTAATGCTTGATCCTTTCCTTATTTTTTTGACAAACATGGATTCTATCTTGCCATCATGAATGTTTGTATCAAAATAATCCTTGACCTTTTTACCTTGTGACTTTTTATTAGCTTTGAATGCATCTTCCTTCTTGGAATATCTTCCATCACTTATTCTCATTTCATGGGTGGTCAAGATACCTGAAGCTCATACATCTGTAGTTTGTTGAGATCTTTGATCTACTTCATAATAGAGGCTTTTGAATAAAACTTGGATGTTAGGGATAGTAATACCATTTATACTACTATTGATTTTTCTAACTTTTCTCCTATACCTCTGATGACATTTACCACTTCATCTACTCTTAATAGATAAGATGAAATGTTTTCATCTTCTTTCTTTCTTAGAATTTCAAACTATCTTTAGTAGGTCTATAATTTTTCCAACTTGAATTTGGAATCACTTTCATATATGTTGGCTAAATCATAATATATTACATTTACAAATTCTACCTTTGAAAGACCACATAAGATGGCATTCAATAACTTAGATTTTATTTCACTTACATTCTTGCCTACTACATCAGTTAGCACTTTAAGAGGTGGAGTGAATCCATCAATAATTGATTTCCATATTCCATATCACAAGGACCTTAGATAGGTATTAATTTTGATGCTCTAAAATTCATAGTTATTCCCATTTAAGAGAGGTTCCTTGTTGGTTGAGAATCCTCCTTGTACTTGATGACTATATATGATTATGCTTCTAAGATATCCTTAAAGTTATTGAGCCTACTTCAAAAGACCAAGCTCTAATACTAATTTTTATAAGCATAATTCACTAAGAGGTGGGATGAATCGATGGATTTACAAAACTTTTACAACTATACATTAATTTTCATTAACCATTAAAGAAATGGAGTGATCAATCAATGCATCAAGAACCATTCCCACAAAAATGAAATAATGAGAATAACACGATATGAGTGAGAAACCATTAAAGTGAAGGATACTCAATATGACTTGTTTAATTGGACTATAGTCTTATAAATGTTTACAAAATATCAAATTATGTTGAGCACTAACTCAACTTAGATCTCCAAGCCAAAACTATCAAGGACCCACTTGACCAATGTTTTAGCAAGCACCCGCTTGATAGGAAGATACAACTCCCTTTATGACTAAGAACCAACTAAATCAAATATAATTTATGAAAATCATCGGATTCATTTGTTTCTCAATCAACATATGATGATCACTTCTTCCTTCTCTAATATTTAATCTTAATGCTCACTCTTCTTCACTTATCTAACCCTCGTCATGTATGATTAGGTCATGTATCCTTAATCTTCATGTGTAGACAACTTGAAAAGATATCATAAATACATATATTCTCTCCTTTAAGGTTTTAAAATATTTTTCACAACATTCTTATACACATACATCTTATATTTTACACTCACACATTAAAAAGGTCAAATTGCTTATATACAAACCTAATGATCATATGACAATATATTCAATAATTTACATTATTCCTTCAAGATTGGTAATAAAATTATATTTAATAACTTATTCACATATTTCTCAATCACATATTGGCTGGGAACAACACCTTATAGCCTTACTTATTTACTTATTAATTATGACTCATGGAGACCTAATTGTATTATGTCTATCTAGTAATGTGTATACCATGTTCCTTTGGAACACATTTCACCTCCATAGATGATAATATCCATTAAAATACAATTCAAGTAAATCTAATATAACATTATCTAATATCTACAAGGCATTTTAGATCCAACCACTTGATGAAAAAACTCCTTGTAGTTTACTATCATATTAGGCCTATGAACACTCACTAACTATCTGATCTCTCTATGCTTGATAACCTTCATGTCATGAAATCAGGGCATATAAATCATGTTTAAAATAACTATATGACCTTAAGGTCATATTTAATCACATATAAAAATATTACTTAATGACCAATATTGGTTTTGTAGACCAATTTCTTGACTCTATTCTTTATTCTCAAATTTCCTTGTAACTAACAAACTTAAATGAACTATTTATAAAATTCTAAGGATAAAAATTATTTGTAAAAAATCATGGACATATTATTTAAGTCTCTATTATCCTATCCAATCTATTTTAATTCCTTGATCAATCCATTTTTTTAGAAAAGAATATAAAACTCTAATAAAGAAGCCCTTTTCTATATGGTCTTATGTCTCTTCTAACAAACTAGTACCACCATGAGGTACTTGAGAGATTAATTTACCTATTCCAATAGGTTTTATGACCAATTTAATCCATTCTATGATGTTTTTAATCAAATCTTGGTCATTGGGTCTTAATTGGGGTTTTAGGGAGGTTTAAGACATTTTACAGTATTAATGATTATTCATAGTGAACTACCAACAAAAATAAAAAATAATGAATATATATTTTATCTAGGACCTTTCTCTATAAATGAAATACTTAGGTCATAATGAAATGGATTTACATGCCAACAAATGCCTAAAAGTTATTCTCGGGTTTGAGTACTTCATTTTATTAGCTCGAGAAAGCCTAAAATAATGAATCATGCACTTTTCCTTCAAATATTGACCTCAAACTTTGTGATAAATTATATATAAAATTTATAAAGATATATCCATTCTTACATGAGATCATTCAACTTTAAAAATGGTCATGAGACCCTAATAGGGGAAAATAAGGTTTTGGAGTGCTTTGGGTGCAGCCCTTGAATTAAGTTCATGTGTATATAAGGATGGGTTAAAGGGCTTATGAAGGTTCTCTCATACTTTCAACATGATCAAAATACTTCCTATTAACTTTAGGAAGGTTTCCTCCTTTAGAATATCAATAAAAATCCCAAGTCAAACTCTACTCCTTGATAGGGTTATAAGGCTTTCCAAGATCAAGCATCTTTCTCTCTCATCAGTAACAAAAAAAACTTCATTAGATCATCAAGAATGGCATCTGGACATCCTATTTGGAATCAATGATAATCAAATGCTTAACACCATTTTTCAAGTGGAAACTAATTAACACATTTGTCATATTTTTCAAAAAAAGAATAATGAAGATACCTGTTAGGTTGTGGAGCTAAAAGCTTCACTGATGCAGACATGGAGAAGGCCATTGGAGGGGTTGCTGAAGGTTGCTGAGTGTCAGAGCAACCAGCATCGGTCTGATCAGTCGATGTCAGCAGGACAGTAAAGAAGAAGCAACCGACGTCGGTCAGGGATCAGTCGGCATCGGTCACCTCCAGGCAGACAGGGACCGACATCGATCACCTGTGTGGTTTGACTGTGAGCTTATTACGGGCAGTTAGCTAACGAACCAAGTGTTTGCATGATTAGAGCTATTTTTAGACTGAGAGTTGTGGATCTAATTATTGTAATTAGATGTCTAATTATTGTTTGGATGAGATCTATATAATAGACTCATGGTTGTATTGGAAAAGTGTTCTAGTTTGAGTTGAGAAAAGTTTGCTCCTTCTGTGTGTGAGGTGAGCAAGGGTGTTCCTCCTAGTTCCACAGCAGTACCAAGGTTGGTGCTAGTTTTGGAGAGTCAACAGGATTCTTCAGGTGTGTAGGATATTGGTCACAAGTGCATGGCCTATATAGGAGATCTACATGGTAAGTAAGATTGTTGATCTGTAGGTGTATGTGTGTGCAAGGTCAAGGTTCACAAGTGTGCAGAACCGAGTTGATTTGCAGGTGTGCAAGATCAGATAGGACAGCAACACAACAGGGAGCAGAATCAGGTAGGATCTACTTGGAGTACAGGTGTGTACTCAGATAGAGCAAAGAGGAAGGCAAGGGAGTTCCTTCCATAAGTATGGTCTGTTGAATTACAGGTTGTTGCAGGTTCATGGGAGATCTACTTGAAGTACTTTGAGTACTTGTGGAGTGCGTGGAGCACTTGTGGTGTGCGTGGAGCACAGGAGGTGAACACCAACTCTGTGTTTGAGTTGGGTGTTGGGACCTGAGAAGGGAGAGCTTTGGGGAGAAGATTTACTGTTCACTTTAGGTGTGGTGAGCCTCTGAAGAGGTGGTGGAGAAGAAGTGGGATCTTCTTTATTGTATTCTTTTCTATAAAGTGTTAATACAAGTTGTGTATTGTCTCTCATATCATGTGTTATTCTGAATTTTAGTTACTTGGTGAATCTGGTTAATTTTCGCATATTAAGTTGCTTGGTTTGGTAATCATTTTGTGCTCTTTTGGTGGAGCAAGATCCTGACAAGTGGTATTAGAGCTTTTGGTTGGGATACTAACAGATTGGTTTAGATTTGGGTAGTGTGTTTTGATTACAGGTCACTCTCAGGGGTTTCTGATTTAGTGGGAGTAGAGCAATGGTAGATGAAAGTAAGCTAAGAATGGAAGAGTTGAAAAACACAGATGGTCTCTTAAGGTCCTATGGAAAGAAAGAGCAGGTAAAAGATTATTGTTGGTTGGTAGCAGATCAGCATGAAGAAACTGAAGAAGCAGATGTAGCAGGCGTTGTTGCACAGGATGCTCTGGGAGGTTTCTTGGATAAAGTTGAATCTTGGATAAAAGATTCGGTTGCCTCTTTCCATGCAGCCCCAGGTAGAGGAGCTGGTGAGCCTTGCCAAAGAATTGGCAAAGGGGAAGTGAAGCTGAAATTGCAGGCAGCCAACACACAGGTGTTGATGAAGGTCATGCAGGTCCCAGGTTTGGAGATATGGCTAATTTCTTTAGAAAGATTGGGTGATGAGAGATGCACAAGAACTCTCACAGTGGATGCACTTGAATTAGCTGGTGGTAAGAAAATAGGTACTCTTTATCTACTTGTTTATATTACTGATTCTTCTTCTGTTTTGGAGATGTGGCTTCGTAGGCTTGGTCACATGAGCAGGAAGGAGATGCATGTTCTTAAGCAGAAGATAGATATATTTGATAGGCTTAAGAATTGGAAAGCCTTGGTGTACTTGGAGGAAATGGCAGACAGAAATCAATGGATGGTGTTGGATACTTCTGAGCAGGGCAGTTTGGACATGGGTATTGATTCAAAGGAGCTCGTGGGTAAAAAGTCATCACTCACAGGTGAACACAGGTATCGGCATCAGTCAGGAGGAACCGGCATTGAACAAATAGGTGTCGATGTCGGTCATGTGTAGACCGAAGCCAGTGATGTCAGGCAGAGTAAGACCGACGTCGGTCAGGAGGACCGATGTCGGTAGTAGGTAAGACCAATGTCGGTCAGGAGGACCAACGTCGGCAGAAGGGACACCGTAGGGTCGGTAGTCAGGGACAGATGCATGGGAACCGATGTCGATCAGATGCAGACTGTGGAGTGACCAAGGTCGGTCACTGTAATGGATTTTGGGTGGACAGTGAGTTGTCAAGGAGTCTCAAACACCCATACGGAGGACTGAAGATGTAAGTAGGCCCTCAAATTCATTGTTCTTCTTCTTTATACTCATTGCTGATTATAGAGTAGGAAGGATCCAGGAAATAGGTGTGAGCTTGGCATGGATGAGGATGTGATTCCTTGGAGGAGAACCAAATAGGTGTTTTTGGTAGGATTGCCGGTGGTGAGAAAGCACAGAGACGAATGGATACCTTAGTTGAAGAATAGAGAGAATGGATACGTGAGACGGAAGACCAGGTCATATGGTCTTGAGGAGCTACAGGACAGTGGTACAGGTTTTGACAGGTGGAGGATGAAGCATGGCTACAGTCAATGTCAGGGTAACTACTGTGGTTTGTCTTACCAGGTGGATGATGATTGCAACATCATTCTGTTGCTATATGTGGATGGTATGTTTTGCTAGCAGGATTGTACATACAAGGTTTTGCTGAGCTAAGGGTAAGATTAGTTTAGTGGCATGTCAGGAGGAGTTTGGAGCAGCAAAATTCTTTGACATGGGAGGCATGGAGATCACAGGTTGATTTTGTCTGAAGTGGGAGCTGATGTGAATCAGTTGTTGGTGAGTTTCAGGATGCAGAGCCGGATCACACTAAGGGCTGGACAGGTATAGTGTCTAAAATCACATGAGGTTTGGTATAGACCTGAGTATTCCTATGCAGTGGGAGCTGTCAGAGAGTTAGGAGCCAATTCGGGGAAGTGGGTTCTCAAGTACTTGAGAGGGACCGGTAGTAGGGATTCATGCTATGTAGGGTCAGGACTTCACTACATGTGTTTGCAGGTTCGGATGTGGCAGGGTACTCGGATGATAGGAGGTACATCACAGTACGTGTGGTGGGTTGTCTTCAGGATTGATCTTGAAGAGGGATACAAACCAGGAAATAGATTAGACGGAGTACAGGGATAGGTACAGTGCAGCTGTTTATCTCTAAATGGGAGATTGTTAGGTTGTGGAGCTAAAAGCTTCACTGATGCAGACATGGAGAAGGCCATTGGATGGGTTGCTGAAGGTTTCTAAGTGTCAAAGCAACTGGCATCGGTCTGATCAGCTGACATTGGTAGGATAGTAAAGAAGAAGCAACCGACGTCGGTTAGGGATCGGCCAACGTCGGTCACCTCCAGGCAGATAGGGACTGACATCGATCGCCTGTGTGGTTCGATTGCGAGCTTATTACGGGTAGTTAGCTAACGAACCAAGTGTTTGCGTGATTAGAGCTATTTTTAGACTGAGAGCTGTGGATCTAATTATTGTAATTAGATGTCTAATTATTGTTTGGATGAGATATATATAATAGACTCATGGTTGTATTGGAAAAGTGTTCTAGTTTGAGTTGAGCAAAGTTTGCTCCTTCTGTGTGTGAGGTGAGCAAGGGTGTTCCTCCTAGTTCCACAGCAGTACCAAGGTGGGTGCTAGTTTTGGAGAGTCAGTAGGATTCTTCAGGTGTGTAGGATCTTGGTCACAGGTGCATGGCCTATATAGGAGATCTACATGGTAAGTAAGATAATTGATCTACAGGTGTATGTGTGTGCAAGGTCAAGGTTCACAGGTGTTTATAACTGGGTTGATTTGCAGGTGTGCAAGATCAGATAGGATAGCAACACAACAGGGAGCAGAATTAGGCAGGATTTACTTGGATTACAGGTGTGTACTCAGATAGAGAAAAGAGGAAGGCAAGGGAGTTCCTTCCATAAGTATGGTCTGTTGAATTGTGGGTTGTTGCAGGTTCATGGGAGATCTACTTGAAGTACCTTGAGTACTTGTGGAGTGCGTGGAGCACTTGTGCTATGCATGGAGCACAGGAGGTGAACACCAACTCTGTGTTTGAGTTGGGTGTTGGGACCTGAGAAGGGAGAGCTTTGGGGAGAAGATTTACTGTTCACTTGAGGTGTGGCGAGCCTCTAAAGAGGTGGTGGAGAAGAAGTGGGATCTTCTTTATTGTATTCTTTTTTGTAAAGTGTTAATACAAGTTGTGTATTGTCTCTCATATCATGTGTTATTCTGAATTCTAGTTACTTGGTGAATCTGGTTAATTTCCGCATATTAAGTTGCTTGGTTTGGTAATCATATTGTGCTCTTTTGGTGGAGCAAGATCCTGACAATACCCTTCTATACATTTGTTGACTACCTTTATTTTTCCATCATATTAAGGATG
Organism: Torreya grandis; assembly: GCA_037957365.1. Lineage (NCBI taxonomy): Eukaryota > Viridiplantae > Streptophyta > Pinopsida > Cupressales > Taxaceae > Torreya > Torreya grandis. The sequence continues at coordinate 1,606,268 of JARHVA010001324.1, forward strand.
ATAATATGAGATATGATCCAATTAGACTCCCAAACATGAAAATAATTATGTCCAAAATTTACTATTAAAAATGGGATCTTGGTCACTTATAATAATATTTGAAGTACCATGCAATTTATGAATTGTATTAAGAAAATCAAAACCTAATGTACTGGTAACAAATAGTTGTGATAGGGGAAAATGGCTCCCGCTCCTGTTCCCGCTTCTGCGCGCACAAATACAATTTTGAAACCGGCCGCTGTGATCCGAGCGGCCGGTGAGGCTGTGGAAGCTGTGGAAGCCTGTCTGGACAATGGAGGAAGGAATCAGAAATCACGTAAAGGAATCTCTGCTGAAGGGATTAACACAGCTGCAGGTCTGACCAATGTCTCTGGCTCAGGGTATGAACCAGGAGGGTGAACCTATGCGGATGTGGCGGCCTTCGAGGCAGAAATACATAAAGCTTGGTATTTTTCAACACCTATACCTCCTCGCGCAACACCTTTAAGTGCATTAAAACCTATCAGGGTTAATCTAGACCCTGAATTAGCTGAAAATATTTTCCAAGATGAAAAATGGTTTGCTTCTTGTGCTGCCATCTTCCGCTTCCGAGGCTTCTAGCCTTCTTTTGTAGAACTACAAAACTAGATTGCTAAGAGTTGGCCACATATTAATGATGGTCAGATCCAGCCTTATGCCAGGGGTTTTTTTATAGTAATTTTTCAAAGTACTGAAGATAGGCAGTCTATTTTGTGCCACAATAATTTTTCTTGGCAGGGCAGATTTCCTCTTATGGCCAAACCTTGGCATAAGGATTTTAACCCTCTTACGGAATCTTTTAACAAGATTCCTATATGGGTGCGGCTCCCTTATCTTCCGATACAGCTGTGGTAAGAAGCAGTTTATAAGACCATTGGAAACGCTATAGGGGAGTTTCTATGTGAAGAAGACAGCTCGAAGAGCCACCATTCGACATGTGCACGATTTCTGGCTGATCTGGATGTTTCAAAGGGCCTTCCCAAGCTGATCTGTATTGACTCCCCAAGGGGCACCTGGACACAAATCTTGGACTATGAGGGGATTCCTTTTAGATGCAGGAAGTGTCACCAGACAGGACATATTGCTACCCGTTGTGTAGCAGGGAAATACATTCCCAGACTTTCACCTTCTTGGTGGCCAAAGGAATTTTTTGAACATAGTTTAGATAAACTACCTTTGGAAGCAATAATAGAATCCGAGTCCGAGAATGAGGAAAGGATGCAATCAGAATCGAAAGATGAAGAGGACTCACTGGAGAATCAATCAAATGAAGCCTCTGAGGAGGCTGTAGTCAAAGATACAGCTGAGCCTGAGGAGGTAGTGGTGATCTCTACCCTTGTTTTGAATGATCTACCTAAAAGCCAGGCTGTGTTTGACTGTCACCAGGAGCTAATACCTACTGGTGTCCAAAGTTCATTGTCCCCTGAGGCATGGATTGCTGAGGTAGCTAAGGTAGAAGACGACTGGACAGCTGTCAGAAGAAAGAAGGATAAGCCTTTGATCCCTCCTCTTGAAATGAATCTTCGGTCAGGCAAAAAGAAAAATCTGAATTGTAAAGATTCACCCAAAGCTCCTTTCTGCTGATTGGTTTTTTGGGGGCAGCAAACTGGTCATTTTTTCGGTTTGCTGGTTACGGATCTGGAAGTTTGTGGTCAACTTTTAGATCTGTGTTTTGATTGCTATTTTGTAATGGTCTTTTGGTCGGTTTCAGGGCCCTGTAAAACCTGGTTTTGGTTCTTTTCTATTTTCAAGTTCTCGTGTTAACCTGGGTGTGCTTTAATGTTTATCTCTCTCTTTGTACAGGGTTTCGGGGTCCCTTCAAAACCTGTTTTAACCTTAAATCTAAAACAAATAGTTGTGATAAGGAAAAAAAATGAGCATACTTGGTGAGTTGATCCAAAATTACCATGAAAACATTTTTACCCTAAGACTATATAAAAATAGTAATGAAATCCATGGAAACCTCTTCCAACTACTAACTACGGATAAATAATAGTTGCAAAAGACTTGGGGTCTTAATGGTTTCAACTTTGTTCTATTGGCATACCATGCATTAATACACATATTTATAGACATACCCATTGAGTCATTCCCACAATAAATATTTCTTAATTCTATGATACATTTACAAAAATCCATAGTGACCTCTAAGTGGAGAGGAATGAATTTTTTAAAGAATTTTATATCTAAGGAGAGAATGCTTATAGAGGTATAATCTATATTTATACCATAATGCATACCATTCCATGAATTTTTTTAGATTAATTAAAACCCTAACAAAGGTTATGAATAAATTATTTGGTATCACTTTCATTCTCCCATTTTTATCTTTCTTCCTCTAGCTAATCTGCTTGCCACATGGTCATGGCGCATAACAATACCTCAACTAATTCATCCTATAGATAGAGGGCATATGCCACCACATTGTCTTTTCCTTCAATATATACTATTTAAAAATCATAGCCTAACATTTTAGTCACCCATTTGAATTGTTCTTCATATGAAAATTGTTTTTCAAAAAATATTTAAGGCTTCATGATCAGACTTTACCTAAAAGTGATAACCCATCAGGTAAGGTCTTCATTAATTGACTGCATGTAGAATAACCATCATATATTTTTCATAGATTGTTTTTCTCCTATTTCTTCCCTTTAAATGGATAATTTTAAATGCTATTGTTTCACCTTCTTGCATGAGTATAGACCTCATGCCATATCTTGATGTATCACACTCCACATTAAAAGTTTTTGAAAAATTAGGAGTAGCCAAAACTAGAGTTATGCACATAGCTATTTTAAATTGTTCAAACATATTTTTAGCTAAATTATTCCAATGGAAGGAGTCCTTATTTAATAAATATGTGAGTGGGGTTGTAATGCTACCATTATTTTTGACAAACCTGTGATAGTAACCAGTTATCCCTATAAATTCTCAAAGATTCTTGAGGGTCTTGGGAACGTGCCACTTTATAATCACTTGGATTTTTTAAGATCAAATTTCAATCCTTCATGTGAAATAATATGACCTAATTAACCCACCTATTAGACACCAAAATCACATTTGGAAAGTCTGGAAATAAATTGATGTTGTTCTAGAACTAAAATACCTATTTTACATGCTTCAATGGTCTTCCCAATATTTATTGTATATGAGGATATCATCAAAAAAAACTAATACACAATTTCTTAAAAGTAGCCTAAAAATAGTATTCATCAAGCTCTAAAATGTATATGGTGCAATTTTTAGGAAAAAAGACATGCCCATAAATTCATAATGGCTTTCATGAGTTCTAAAAGTTGTTTTAGGTATGTCCTTAATATGGATTCAAATATGATGATACCCAAAGTGAAGGTCTAACTTGGTAAAATAAATATAACCATGTAATTCATATATCATATTATCAATTACTAGAAAAGGAAAATTATCTTTGATGGTTTACTTATTGAGTTATCTATAGTCTGAGTGCATCCTCTAAGTGTCATCCTTTTTCCACACCATGACCATAGGGGAGGAATATTCAATTTGACTATGCTATATTATTCCTACCACTAACATCTCATGTAACATATTTTTAATATCACTCTTCTAGGCATATGAATACCTGTAAAGTCTGATGTTGGGTTGTGTGATTCCTAGAGTGAGACTGATGGCATGATATTATGTGAAATGTAGACAAATTCCTTTTATAGTGTCACCAAATAAAGTAATGGTCATCAAACACATTTTAAAAATCAAGATGTGTATACTTCATGGGTGGTTGAAACTCTATGGGAAATAATCATGCCAAAAATCCCATAGCACCTTTTATGAGAACCTTCCTCACCTGATGGGAACTAACCAGTTGTGGAAATTTAGCCTGTAATCTATGAGATTCAAAGGACCTACCTTTTGAATATAAATTCATGAATAGTTCCTAGAAATTCATCTCAATAGTGCCCAAAGTGGTGTGACACTACACTCCCAAAATAATGTCATCTCCTCCCATGAAAATAAAAAGCATATGGGAATCTAACAAGTAGTCTTCCATAGTAAGCTTAATGCTATGAAATTTTATAGAAAAGTTGATGGTACCATAATCTATAATAATTACCTAAAATTTTAGAGATAGGTAAATGAAACAATTAAAATTAGTATCCAACTTACTATTGATGAAGTTATGTGTACTCATAGAGTCAATTAAAATAGTCACCTTTTATTTCATCTCTAAATCCACCCCCTTAAGATTTTGAGGACTAATAATGCATAAAAATGAATTACGTGAAATATTAGGTTGAGAATTTTTTGATTAATCCTTAGGTTCTTCAAAACATAACCCTAAATCCTCATCACATTATTCCTCATTATTGGCACCTTCAATGTAAAAAAACTTATTTTCATCACATTGATGTCCTTTGATCCATTTTTTTATCTCATCCAAAACACAATCCTTTTGCACACTTTTTTTTATTTTCTAAGGTGTTATTTTGGTAGGCTACAATAATGATGGTGTTAGAAAGGTACATTCATGAACATTAGTGAGAGGTCTTCTTTTGATCATATTTTTTTCCTTCACCATGTCTTTCATTAGTATGGATTCATATACATTACTAGGATGAAAAATGTGAACCTCTAATTAGATGTTGTATTTGAGACCACCCAAAAATAGGTCAATCAAGTTTTTCTTAGTGGTGTTCACCACACATAAGGAGAGATTTTGAAATCGATGAATGTAATCCTTTATAGTCTCATTTTACCACATCTTGGCTAATTGGCTGAAGTAATTTTTAGAGACATTATTGTGATAGTAGAGATACAACACCTAGGAAAATATTGACTATGAAAATGATGTATTTTTATCAATGATGTCTCCAAGGTGACCAAGGATGTTGATGAGGTGTCATGTGTGATAGAATGACAATGACAAAGTGTGATTCAATGTGATTCAGTGTTCTTGTATAGTTATTCAATGTTTGACATGGATAGGTATATGGTGGATTTTATTGATAGTGTGTTCATGTTGAATATAACCTATGGGGTGTTATCATTTCTTAGATTTCTTATGGAAGTGAAATAAATTCATTAGAGAAATCATATGAGTGTCTAGGTTTAAATAGTCATCTTGGTAGACAAGGCTAAGTGAGTAATTTGATGACATAATATTTAATAGTGTGAATGTTTCATGATTATTTTGATAAATTCATAGATTAGATATGAGAGGTGATCATGTGGGTCAAATTTCAGGTCTAGACATTGAGTGTAGCAAAAGTTATAACAATGTAAAGTTGGCCTCTCAGATAAAGTTCACTAAGTTTCTATACTTAGCCAAATTTATAAAAAGAGATATAATTATGTTCATTATAAAGATATAAAAATTAGAATATAATATAAAAAATTATTATATAATGGTGATAATTCAAAATATCTAATGGTAAGCATCTAATGTAATAGACAAAGATCCAATGGTGAGTGTATATTTGTACAAATTGTTATCTAATGATGCACATGAAATCAATTTGTCAAAGCATGCATAGATTACACATGGAATTTACAAGTGTTTTAAGTAAATTGAGATTAATATAAATGTTATTCAAGATCAAGTGGGGATACAAAGTGGCACAAATTCATTAACTGAATGGAGAAGGGTGCTCAAAAGACATGTGAGGGTGCCAAGTGTCTTCATCGTAGAAGTGCAGATCAATGATCAACGATGAGAAATGCAAGTTAAATTTGGGAGGATAGTAAGGATATAAGTGGAGTGTAATTGATATATATTTTAGGGATAATTATATGAATACATGTGTCTACAATATTTTCATTTACCAGTGACCGTTGGTATTTGAAATTAATAAAGGAAAAACTAGTGCAAAGTATTTTGCTTATATCTTTAGATCTAAGATGACTCTGAAGGTGATGTAAAAGGAATGGTTGAAGAGGAATTAAAGTGTATATAGTTAAATTATTTATAAGTTTTGAATATCTATATAGTGAAATATTAAGATCCAAATTTGACTATGTGTTTGACCATATTCTGTAAGTAACCCAAGAAAGATAATTGAAGATTTCTTGATGGTATTTTGATATTTCAAGATGAGATAACTATTGAAATTTGTTATAAAATTTATGAGAACCATATGTATTTATTTTTTAGGTTTTACCAAAATATATTCAATGGGAACACGTTTTTAGAATTTGACTATATTTTTTGAATGTAATGGTAGATTGAGTGACCACTTTTTAGAAATGAGTTAGAAGAGTTCTAAGTAGAATTGAAGAATAAAATGAGTATGGATATGTTTTATAAATATAAAAGGATTATAATAAGGCATTTATTGTCTTAATATGCCCTTGATTAGATATTGAGAGTCAAAACAGCTTAACTATATTTTGACTATATATGACCAATCTGAGTGGTCATTTTAAGAGAGTTGTTGTGAGTTCTTAGAGCCTATGTTGAATTATCTAAATCACATGAAGGAATTGTAGTGGTCATAAATGTTTCACACATGTTATATAGTCATATGGATATTTGAAATATATTAGTAGTTAATTCATAAGTTTGAGACTATTTTTTTGTGTATGAAGTCCTAAAGAGCGAGGAGACCTAATTGGTAAGTTCAAGTGTTGAGTTGGTATTCCGGGTGGCATGGACCCATGAGGGAGTGATAAAGGGTATATTAGAGATATTTTTTATATGTTATAATCATTTGTGGAAGCTAAAGGTGGTCCAAGAGGTTACAAGAGTAACGTGTGGATGTGAAGGCCTAAGTTTTTTGGGTCTCATTAAGGTCTAATTAAGGATTTGAGGCTTAAGGACTATGGATCACCTATGGAGTGAAGTGTTTCACAAAAATAATTTTTGTGAATACATATTTAAAGTGTAATATAAGTATGTTAATAATATTGGCTGATCAAGATGGGTTAGACCAAGAAAGTGGTATAAGTACAAGGCATACTTGGGTTATTTGACAGGTCAAGTGAAAGTGGGTAGATGAGAAAAATATTTTTTAAGGATTTGAGATCCATTTGGATGTCTTAATAGTTATATAAAAGTGTTTATTTCATGCATTATATTGTGGTCATAATTATAATTTTGAATTTATAGGTTCGATGCATGAGAATAAGTGAAGGTGTGTAGATTGATCCAAAAGGTGGTTTTGGATGCCATACGTGTGTGTGAGTATTTGAATGAGTGAAGAGGATTGAAGGATGCTGTTTTTTATGATTTATCCATTATATTTAGAATAAATTAGAGTTTTTAAGTTTCTCATTTCATAGATGTTGTATTGGTGCTCAACATCTTAGGTAAGTTGATGCTTATCATCTTTAGGGGTTGGTGATCCTTGTCAAGTGGGTGATTCACTAAAGTCTCATGCTAGTAATCTTATTATAAGATAATTATTCCATGCATTTTAAATCTTTAGAGTGGGTTTCCTCCCCAAAAAGGGTTTCCCACATAGATCTTGCGTTATCTTACTTATCTTTGATGTTCATTGTTATGAGTGGGTTATTTACTTCTTGATTGTTTATGGTGTATGACTAAGGGTTTGAAGGATTTAGATTAAATTTTTTAAATATCTTGATTCATTTATTCACCCCCCCCATCTCAATTATTTTAACTCTAAAAATTGGCATCAGAGCAGGACCTTTTGTTCAAGTTTAATCACTTGAAGGTATTATTGGGTACAATGACAAGTTCTAAAGGTTTCTCTATTAAGCAAGTTCTATTGTTCAATGGAAAAAATTATTATTTATAGAGTTAAAGAATAAATATTTACATCATATCCTTGGGGTTTGACACATGGTAATATATTTTGTATTGTTATTCCATGCCACCTACTCCTCTAACTAGTGTTGTAGACAAGAAGTTGAGTGAGAATAATTCCAAAGCTATAAATGTTATCATTTGTGGTATTTTATAGGCTAAGTAAACCAAGGTAATTAATTTCAAGTTTTACAAGGATATTTGGGACAAATTTTATCTCATATATGAAGGAGATTAAAAATTCAAGTTGGCCAAACTACAAACCTGCCGAAGGCAATTTGAAAGTATCAAAATGAAGGAAGAGGATATTGTGGCTTCATAAATTATAAGAGTTGATGAGGTAGAGAACATGATCAAAGGCATGGGAGATGTTATTGAATAATAAATTTTATTTCAAAATCTATTCAGGTCTCTCACTTGTATATTTGATTCAAAACAATTTGCTATAGAAGAAACTAATGATCTCACCAAAATGAAAATGGATGAATTGAATGGCATTCTTTTTGCCTATGAGATGAGAGTCAATGAGGATAAACCAACAAATAAAGAAACATTTTTTAATGCAAAAAATAAGACAAATAAGAAGTTCCAAGGTAAGAAGGTCAAAGATGATGATATTTTTGATATTGATGATGATGAACTAATAGATCTATTGACAAAAAAACTAAAAATGAGTTCAAGAAAATTTAAGGTTAAACTTCCATTTAAAGGTTTCAATAATGGATACATAGGTCACTTTTCCAACAAGTGTTATCATAATCATAAGGTAAATTATAATGATAAGAATAAATTCAAGTCTGATTAGAGCAAGAACAATTTCAAAAGGTATAATAGCCAAAAGAAGTTTTACAGGAATAAGCGGAGTCTCTACACCAAGGGATATTAAAGCTCATCTGATGAGAGTATGGTAGTGAATCTAAGAATGATCATGAATATGATGGTCTTGCTGAAGATGAAACTCTCTTCATGGATAAATAAAGTAATTTCTCATATCAAGAAGAATCTACATGGTTTGGAGGTGGTTTAGGTGATATAAATCATGAATAAGACAAGGTAAACTATGAGACCAAGTTTATGAATGCACTTGAATATCTAGAAATTGAGAAGGAAAACCCAAGAATTTCAAATTTCAAATAAATGAATATGAGGTGTAGTTTATTGTTTTCTAGGCAAGAATAGATGAAGACTTCAAAGAGTATAAAAATTTAGTCAAGCTTCTTAATGATTAGTTAGAGACTGTGAATGCAAACTCAAAGGCCAAAGAAGTTGAATGTTTAAGTTATGAAACTAAGATTGTTTATTTAAGAGATGAGTTGAAAAGTAATTCAAGTCAAGTGAAGTCATTTATGAAGTTTGGAAAGGGATCAATTGATCTAGATAACATTCTGAGTAGTCAAAAATATGCAAGTGATAGAACTAGTTTTGGATACATATAAGAACAAAAGAATAATACTCATTATTAATTGAATACTTTTATGAAAAAAAACAATAAAACTTTGAATATCAACAATTAGTCAAGAAATTGTAAAAATTTTAAGGAGATATGTAGGATCAATCTAGATGAAAGAGCCTACACCAATAACCTATACAATCAATTTTAGTGAATAAAATATATTTATTCACACACATCCAATAATAGTTGAGACTCCTTAATTATCAGACAATCTATTATGCAACATACATTATTTACAATTTATAGGGAAAATAGTTTTTTAAATGACAACAAACTATTTGTCATAATGCACAGGAATGTGAAAACTAAATATTTTTAGTTTTCAACCAATGTGTAGGATGTTGAGAAAATATCAAAAGAAAACTAATCGAGTTAAGTAAGAATTTACCCTCGATAAAAAAATTACTAGACTCACCACACTAACCTTAAGTAAAATATACTCACCTTATGTTTTACAAAGTAACCCATGTAAGCTTAAAATGCTCATTATTCTAAAACCCTCCCTTAAACAAAACATAATGAGTATGAAAAGAAGAAAAAATATGAGTCCCAACTATTAGCCTAATAAGGTAGTCATGTACAAACATAATGTTGAAGAAGGTGCACTAGATGAACCAAGGATTCATCAAATACAAGTGCACTAAAAAAACCACAAGATATCTGGTGAGGTCTGAGGCTATAGATGCGGGGAATGTCAGAAGAATAACTACTACCAAAGAATGGAGTCCAAAAATCAACCAAAATAAGTATGCCACCTAAAGCATTATATGCAAACACTCCCCCATAATTCTGTCAAAGAATTTATATGAGTGGACCAATCCCACTAATTAGAAAAGGATAAGATGACACTAGGATTCACTAGAATAGCTACACTTTAGGAGGGAAAGCTAAAAACATGCTAAAGGAGAATATCAACTACCAAAATAAATCTAAAGATATAGATACAAAATCACTCAAGTAGATGGTCTTGGTGGTGATAGAGTAATCTAGCAACTTAAATAATGAAGTAGTGCCGAAATAATTAGAGCACAAACATATGAAGATAAATAAAGCTAAATAGAAAAACCCCTCATGGTACTTTATAACTCAATATGATTACAAAATAATCCCATAAAAAAACACACCAAATGATGCATAAAACAAGAATGCTATCAATCTATCAAAGATGCCATCTAAAAAAATGAGATTCACTCATAAAAAACACTACCAAAAACCAAAGCTCAAACACAAAAGAGCTAGAAAAGGGGCAAGAGGAGCTATGTTGTGGAACTTTCAAAGAGGAGTTCTAGAACCAAAATCCATTTCATTATCAGTTATAAAAGTGACCCAAGCTGAAATTTCCTTGCTTTTCCCTATGGAAGGAGTGGAAGAGGATGGATTAGTGATCTGATGTTGCTTCAATGCTACCTCTAAAGCTTCCATTTTATTAAAGCATCTATTTTGATCATGATTTGGACCACCATAAAAATTACATGGGCTATATGTTTTCTTCTTTTTGGTGATTTGAGATGATTGTTCGAGAGGATCCTTTAAATTTGGTGGAGACTTTCCTTTGAAGCTATTAGCAACTAAATCATGACTTGGGCTAGGAAAAGCATCAAGAGCCATTAGTTTTGACTATTCTCTAGTTAGCCTTTCACAAAAACCTTCAAATGAAGGCCATTTGAATTTGTCACCTAATGTATCCATCTTGGTATAGAAGGTAGATGAAAATACACTATATGTCCCTTTCAATTTAGACAAAATCATGAATATGCACTCCTGATCAATTTTTTCCTTCTTACCACCTTTCAATTTTGACCTAATAAATTTTAATTTTGCTAATAATTAATTTATATAAGTGAAATTTGATGGAGATAAGGTACTATATTTTGCATCTAATGCAATATTTAAAACTCATTTATTTTTCCAAATAGGGTCTCAAACTTATCCCAAACCTCTTTTGGCATTTTGGAATTTGAAATGTAGAATTGTAGACTATTTGAAACATTTAGGCAAATCGAGCCAAGAGCCTCATCCTGCTTGTAACCATATGCATACTTGTCCTTTTTAGTGGTGAATACCGCATGGGTGTTATCATAAAAAATCCTTCACAAGAATTTTAACTGAAGAAGTTATATTTTTGGCTTCCAAACATGATAATTTTTGGAGTTGAGAGGTTCAAATAATTGAGAATCCATTCTTGAAGATGAATATGACATTGACAAAAAAGACGTAGACATTCTATGTATAATTTTTTTTTTTAAAATGGACCCCTCCTATTATTATTTAACATCTCCTAATGATATTTACCCTTAAATCCTTTAAAAAAAGTATTAAGGTTTGTGGACCCAAAAAATGAATTTGAGTCATGGGATTTGAATCCAAGACCCCTTACAACATCAAAGTCTTATAAAACCTTTAATTGCCACCTTAGTAAAGTCAAATTTGAAAACATAAACAAAAGACTTACATTTAAAGGTGTGCAAAAAGGTTAAAATATACCTCACATGTGAGAGGGAGATTTAAATTTTTTCATTTTTGAAATTAATTTCCTCTCTAATTAGATCTGGTAATTAGGAAAAAACCTTTTGGAAATTTAAAAAAAAATCTTGCTCTCCACAAAATCTGCAAACCCCTTTGACTAGGTCCTACAAAAACTCTCTAAATAGTTGTGTGGCCTACATAAATTCAAAAAATTACAATTGGATATGAAAATTATGAATTTATATTTTATCATCCAATATTTAGAATTAAAAAAATAATTGTGTACATCCTCTAAATTGAATAAAACTATATGGCTATATGACAGAGTGTAGGCAGACTGTGTTTTCCCTATTGAATGGGCTCAAAACATTGTACAACCTCCCTTTTAGGTGTTTTTCCTTGATCCACATGGGAAATCGTTGAGCAAAATTTCTATAATATGTTCACTTTTTACAAAAACTGAGCATAAGGTCAAAAAATGTATGAAAACCGTACAGGTACATGTTCTGCTGTAGAAAAATAGACTGTGGGTTTTTGGCCAAATGAGTTGTATGACCTGGTTAGAATGTAAACATTAAAACATTTTTTAAATCCTCATGAAATTTCCTTTTCAAAAATTATAATTTTTTTATTTTTTGGAAACTTTAATATAGTGAAACAATCATAAAGTTACACAATTTTTAGAAAAATGCTTGAGAACAAAGCCAAATTGTAAGAGAGAAACAATTTTTTTGAACGTAGTAATAAAATAATATTTTGGCCTATGTTAAAATTGAAATTGATAAAAAAAAATTAGGGATGAGGATCTTCAAATAGAAATCCAAGCTCATGTAACATGTAAAAATTTGAAGGAGATACACATGATCCATCTAAATGAAAGAGCCTACACCAATAGCCTACACAATCAATTCTAGTGAACAAAATATATTTATTCACATACACACAATAATAGTTAAGACTCCTTAATTATATAACAATATATTATGCATCATAAATTATTAAAAATATATAGGGAAAATATTTTGTTAAATGACAACAAACTATTTGTCATAATGCACAAGAATGTGAAAACTGAATATTTTCAGTTTTCAACCAATGTTTAGGAGGTTGAGTAATTATAAACTAACAACTAACCGATGTAAGTAAGAATTTACCCTTAGTAAAATAACTTACTAAACTCACCACACTATCCTTAGCTAAAATATACTTACCTGAGGTTTAACAAAGTAACCCATGTGAGCTTAAAATGCTCATTATTACAATAGAAATTAAGTTGCTAACAAAAGGAAGACAAATCAAATTAGATAACTAAATGCAATGAGGTATGCAAACTTTAATGGATACTACTACAATTATAATCAATTTTTTCATAATGCTAGAGAGTGTAAAAGAATTTACAAGAGTTAATTTTCTTGGAACTATGAATGTAATCGTTAATCAAGTGTTGTGAGTCAAAGTGAGTGATATAGTTGTCATGACATAACACACATTGCAAGATTTTGTCCAAACAAAGTAAGACAAGTTAAGTTTAAATCAATAAGATTGGTTTGATACTATTATATATGAATTGATCACATTTATAAGTTCTAAAAGCAAAGAACATAAAATTATAATAAGTCATATTAGGCTGCTATAGTGTAATGTAGAAGGCGAGTTAAAATATGGAAACAAAATGTGGAAAGTATGTGTCATGATCAGTCTGTAGGTCCAAGTGGACTTTTCCATGGTAGAAGATGATACACTGGTTGAATAATACCAAGGGTACTCATTATATGATCATGTTAAGAATAAAGGGACAAATCTCACTAAAAACACCAAGGTGTTGAAACTTATCCTAAGGTATCTATAAACATAAGTAACAAAAAATGATGCTATTGATCAAGTTTCCTATAAAGAATATTAGTTGACAATGTCAAGTGTTGATGGTTTAAAATGTGAGATTTATACTTCAAGTGAAAAGGTGTACAAAGAATAATTATTTTCTCCATTTATTGTCAATACCATCCTAGAATAAAATGAAAGTGATAAAGAAGATAAACAAGTTGATTCAGTCAAGCAAAAGAAGAAGAAGAAAAAGAAGAAGAAGAAGAAGAAGAAGAAGAAGAAGAAGAAGAAGAATAAGAATTAGTTCAAGTTGTCCAAGAATAAGAGAGAGTATGAGGATTTATGGGAAGCTCATAGTTTCACATTTTTCTAAGACATTGTGGGTTAGGGGTGTCTCTCTCTAGGCTTCAAGGAGATAATTGTCATCAAAAGGAAGCATAATGGATGCTAGCTAATTTTTGGTTGATATTGCAGGATAAGAAAGGTCATGAGAAGATGTGCTTGGTTAAGGGGGAGTAATGAGTTTTATGTAACACTTCAAAGTGTTATTATGGTGAGTTTTCAAAATGTTTTATTTTCAAAAGAAAGGTGTGTTGAGCTTGTTCTAGTATACTTAAGGTGTGTTTAGGGTTTCTAGTTCTAAAGGTAAAAACTTGTATTTTTTTTTTTGCTTAAATTAATTGGTCAAAATGATGAAGACTAAAGGCAAGGTTGGTATAGAGTATGAGGAGAATGTGTTTTCATATTTTTCTATCATGAATAAGGTCTTAAATTTATATATATGACAAGTTGTGTCTGTCATGGAGTTCACATTGTTCTAAAGATGAGATAGTTCCATGAGAGTGCTTTGAAAAGGTTTAAACCATGATGGCTTATAGAGGATAAAGGGAAATTGTTTTGAGATCCATATGAGAGTTATTCATGTCTACTTTAGTAGTTTAAGTTGATTTAATGAAGATATGAGATCCATTGGTGGTTTCAAAAGGATATTAACTGAGTGTGGACAATGTTGAATAGTTGTTGAAAGATCTAGTTTGTTGAGAAGTATTTTTTAAGATATCATGACCTAGGTAGAGTGTGGATCTGAGGGGTCTAAATCAAATATTTTGAAAGGCTTGAAGAGATATTCATGATGTGAGGGGGAGCATATGTGATATGTTCCAAAAATAATGGAGATATGTATAAGTATAATATGTATGTGAACTCAAGTATGTTGATTTGATGACTTGATCAAACCAAGGAAAATTATTTGTTAATTTATCTAATTTCCATGCATAAACAAAGGGGGAGATTTTTAAATGGTCAGGTCCTGGGATAATAGGAATGTATAGTAGAATTTGAGAGATAAGGTATGAAGGTAATTATGTTAATTCATAATTATTGGAAATGGTCTAAAGACAAAGGTGCTCATAGGGTTCCTAAACTCAGGTGACTTATGGAGAGTCCCTCTTAATGTTTTCAAGGTAAGTTCAAGTAGTTTCTGATGTTCATGTATGTTTTGTCTTCATAGAAGCTATGTATGATCAAATAAGTGTGTAGTCATGGAGCACATTTGATAATCTCAAGGTAAGAATATATATTTACAATGTTATTGGGATTGTGTATCATCTATTAGATGTGGTCCTTTTCTATTATTTGTTCTTGAAGTCTTTTGAGGTCCATAAGATCAATAGTTGAGCATACTTTGTCATTGTGTCAAATGGGGAAAAAGTGATAGAAAAGAGAGACAGAGTTTGAGCATAAGATTTGTATTTTTTTTTTACATCAATGAAAAAGGGGGATATTTTTTGAGGTTTATAAACGATATCTCTAAGGTGACTAAGGATGTTAATGAGGTGTCATGTGTGTTAGAATGACAATGACAAAGTGTGTTTCAATGTGCTTCAGTGTTCTTACATAGTTATTTAGTATTTTACATGGATAAGTATATGTTGGATGTTATTTATGGTTTTTTAATGTTTAAAATAACCTATTGGGTGTTATGAGTTCTTATAGTGCTTATATAAGTGAAAGGAAATTTTTAGAGCAGTTATATGAGTGTGTAGGTTCAAGTAGTCATCTTGGCAAACAAGGTTGAGTAAGTATTTTGATGACATAATATTTCACATGTGTGAAGTTTTAAAGATTATTTTATTAAATTTACGGATTTCCCTATAATAGGTTATCATGTGGTTTAAATTTTAGGTTTAGACATTAAACGTAGAAAAAGTTATAACAATGTAAAGTTGGCCCCTCAGATAGAGTTCACTAAGTTTCTTTACTTAGCCAAATTTATAAGAGGGGATCTAATAGTGAGAATTAAAAATATATAACATAAATCATCTAATCTAATAGATAAATATCTAATAGTGAGAATCTAATCTTACAAACAAAGATCCAATGGTGAGTGTATGTTTATACAAATTATGATCCAATGACACACATAAAGTTAATTTCTCAAAGGATACACAAATTACACATTGAATTTACAAGAGGTGTAAGTTCACAGAGACTAATGTCAATGTTATTTGATAACATCAGGACTGCCAAGTGGCATAAGTTCATTAATTGAATGAATTAGGGTGCTCAAAAGGCAAGTGAGGGTATCAAGTGTCTTAATCATAAAAGTGCAGATCAATGATCAATGGTGGGTGATGCAAGGTAAAGTTAGGAAGATATTAAGGATATAAATATATTTGAATTGATCTATCTTTCAATGATCATGAGATGAATACATGTGTCTATAATATTTGCATTTACCAGTGATTATTGGTATTTGAAATTAACAAAGGAAAAACCAGTGATGAGTATTTTTCTTATATCTTTTGATCTAGGATGAATTTGAAAGTAATGTAAAAGGAAAAGTTGAACAGGAATTAAAGATTTATATAGAGACATTATTTATAGGGTTTTAGTTTCTATAAATTCAAATATATTAAGCTCCAAATTTGACTATGGGTTTGACCATGTTTTACAAGTAACCTAAAAAGTGTAATTAAATATTTCTTGATGGTATTTTGATGTTTCAAGATGAGAAATATTTTGAAGGGTGTAATAAAATATATTAGGAACATATCTATGGATTATGGAGGTTTTTATAATCCATATTTAGTGTGAATAATTGCTTAGAAGTTGACTATGTTTGTTGAATGCACTAGCAAATTGAGTGACCACTTTGCAGAAATGAGTTGGAAGACTTCTAAATAGAATTGAAGAAGAAAATGAGTATAGATATGTTTTATAAATATCAAAGGCTTATACTAAGGCATTGCTTTTATTAACATTCCCATAATCAAATATGGAGAGCCAAAATAGATTGACTATATATGACCAGTCTAAGTGGTCATTTTTAGAAAGTTGTTATTAGTGCTTAGATATTACGTCAAAATATATAAAGCACATGAAGGAATTTTATAGGTCATAAAGGTATCATCAATTTTATATAATAATATGGATATGTGAAATATTTTATTAGTTTCTTCATAAGTTTGAGACCATGATTTCTATATATGAAGGCCTAAAGAATGATGATACCTAGTTGGTAGATTCAAGTATTGGGTTGGAGTTCCAGGTGGAATAGACCCATGATAGAGTGAGAAAGGATATATTGGAGATATATTTGATATTTTATAATAATTGGTGGAAGATAAAGGTGGTCTAAGAGGTTGCAAGAGTAACATGTGGATGTGAAGGCCTAATTGTTTTGGGTCTCATTAAGGTCTAAGGAAGGATTTGAGTCTTAAGGACTATGGTCAACTTATTGAGTGGAGTGTTTCACCCATGTAATATGTGTTTATACCTATTTAAATTTTAATAAAATTATGGTAAGCATCTTGGGTGACCAATATGGGTTAGACCAATAAAGTGGTATAAGTACAAGGAATATTTGGGTTGTTTGGGAGGTCAACCAAAAGTGGGTAGATAAGAAAAATATTTGTGAAGGATATGAGATCCATGTAGATGTCTTGAGATGAAGATAATAGTTTTTATTTCATGTATTACCTTATGGTTATAATTCTAATGTTGAATTTATAGGTTTTATGCATGAGAACAAGTGAAGGTGTGTAGATTGATCCAATAGGTGGTTTTAGATGCCTTCCTTATGTTTGAAGGTTTGAATGAGTGAAGAGGATTGAAGGAGGTTTTTTTTTAGGGTTTATAAATTATATTTCAAATCAATTAGAGCTATTTATTTGATCATTTCATATATGTTGTGTTGGTGTTCAACATCTTAGTCAAGTTGGTGCTTCTCATCTTTAAGGGTTAATACTCCTTATGAAGTGGGTGATTCACTAAAGTATCATGTTATTAATAATATTATAGGATAATTATTACATGTTTTTGTAATATTGAGAGTGGGTTTTCTCCCCCAAGAGGGTTTCCCAAATAGATCTTGTGTTATCTTGCTTATCTTTCATATTCATTGTTATGAGTTAGTTATTTGCTTCTTGATTGATTATCGTGTATGACTAAGTGTTTGAAGGATTTAGATTTAAGTTTTGAAATATATTTATTCATTGATTCACTCCCCCCCATCTCAGTGATTGTAACTCAAACAAATGAGTCACCCTCATTTGTATTTTGAGCATACAACCACTGATACCAAATCAAATGCTTAGGTTTTAGATACAAAGAAGCCATTACCATTTTTTTAATAAGGATCCTAATGTAGATCACATAAATTTTAAATTTGAGTAAGCCATGTGAGTGTATCATTACCATAAAACATGTGTAGCTTCACTTTTGGCAATAATGGATTCATACAAGAATTGGATCTATGATTATTTGGAGGATGAGAACCAAGTTGGAGTGGTGAAGGGTTAGTTTGAAAATTTTAAGCTAAAAGTTGTCTAATTACCTAGTTAATTATTGTAATTTATCCCACAAGCCATTCATGTCCCCTCTCAAACTTTTTATGTCCCATTTTAATTATATCTAGATCATCTTTCTACACCATGCCATGCACTTCTAACTTGAGTTTTCTGATCTACCTTTGAAATACTTGGATTATAAATTTTGGACTCCATGTCAACCTTGTGATGAATTTTAGGTGTTTCTTTCCCTTTCTTGCATACACAAGTGTTATTCCCAACCATGCATAAACCCTATGAGGGTTAAAACTTCAAAACAAATCTAATAGAATATGATACTATTGTGATTGCCTCACCAAGATGAATCCAAACACTACTAATGTGCACAAGGGTGAAAACATTCAACCCAAAAAAGTATACCAATATAATATACCATTGCAATCATCTCGTAGAGATGAATCCAAAGATTTATAGTTTTTACAAGGAAAAAATTTTTATAATCTTATTATTTTTTTCATTAATTTCAAAAAATTCCATGAACAAAACTATGGTGATGAAAAAATTCAATTATTCCTAGACCACAAGTTATATTTTTTTTACCTTCTAGTGCTCAGAATGCCCAACCTAAAAAATAAATAGTATAATCTATCCCAAATCAAAAATTTGATACCACTTATAATGATATTAATTATATGATTTTTAAAAAAATATAATAATATATTATATAATTAAGAATAAAATAAGTAGATCCATAACAACAATTGGTGAAAGAGTAGAATAATTGATATTATGACTAAGCCACTTCAAGGGGAAAACCTATAAAACAATACAATAAGAATATAATTCACAATATGATGCTAAAATACTAACCACTACATCCTATTTATATTGTACTTATACATGGTTATTCCATAGGATGACCATACTAAGAACATAAAAAATGTGATAAAATAATTTGAATGTATGTAAGCCATAAGTCAGCCACACATATCCCTAGATGCATGATAGGTTAAAGGAACATCAATGTTCTCTTTGTGTGAAAATTTATCCCATATATCACTATTTTCCACCCTCTGCACTATGATTATCTCCTTGTGAAGTCTTTGTTGTGATGGGTATAACTTTCCTACATTCAACTTACCTAGAAAGCATAGTTAGTCTGATATGAATCTCAAACTCTATCAAAATAATTTAAGGTACTAGCATAAATTAAACAAACTATTGAATTTATTTAAAAATTAATAATTCATCATTTTAACATGAATTTTGCGTATCTCTATAAATGTTGTAAACCAAAATTAAAATTCTAAACATAATTATTTGAACTATCATTAATGATAATGAGGTTAACATCTTTATAATCTATTAATAAAATAAACCAACATTTATAATTATACTTTCAATATAATAGAGTAGGATGTAACAAACTAACTCTAATTAACATAAACATAAAGTTAATCAAAATTTAAATTAAATTTAACTACTTTTATTTAACCAATTTTTAACTTAATAAATTTCATAATTTGAAATTCATTAAATAATTAGGAGACTTGATATTTTTTAAAAAAAGACAAAAAAAAACATTTATATTAGATGGGAGCCATTTACATGTTTAAAAGAACTTAAAAAATCATTAACAAGGCTTACATATGTTCAAATTATTTTATTACATTTTTCTATGTTCTTAGTAAGGTCATCCTATGGAATAACCATGGCTAAGTAATATATATATATATATATATATATATATATATATATATATATATATATATATATATATATATATATGAGGTAGTGGTTAGTGTTTTAGCATCATATTGTGAATTATATTCTTATTGCATTATTGTAGAGGTTTCCTCCTTGAAGTGGCTTAGTCATAGTATCAAGTATTCTGCTCTTTCACTAATTTTTGTTGTGGATCTAATTATTTTGTTCTTAATTCTAAAATATATTATTATATTTTTTTAATCATCTATTAAATTTCTTTATAAGTGGTATCGGATCTTTGATTTGGGAAAACTTATGTAGTAATTTTTTTAGGTCAGGCATCTTGAGCACTAGGTCAAAAAAATATAACTTGTGATCTAGGAATAATTGAATTTTTTGATCACCACAATTTTATTCATGGAATTTTTTTACAAAAAGATAGAAATAATAAGACTATAGAATTTTTTTTACCTTGTAAAAATTATCAGTCTTTGGATTCATCTCTATAAGATGATTACAATGGTATATTATATTAATACACTTTTTGGGTTGAAAGTTTTCACCCTTATACACATTAGCAGTTGTTAGACTCATCTTCAAGTTAGCCACAAATATCCCTAGATGCATGATAGGTTAAGGGCATAGTAGTGCTATCTTTGTGTGCAAATTTATCCCATATATCACTATTTTCCACTCTCTACCCTATGATTATCTCCTTGTGAAGTCTTTGTTGTGATGGGTATAACTTTCCTACATTCAACTTACCTATAAAACATAGTTAGTCTGATATAAATCTCAAAGTCTATTTAAAAAATTTAAGGTACTATCATAAATAAAAAAAGCTATTGAAATTATTTTAAAATGCATAATTCATCATTTCAACATGAATTTTGTGTATCTTTATAAATGTTGTAAACTTAAATTAAAATTCTAAACATAATTATTTGAACTATCATAGCGATAATTAGGTTAGTAGTTTCATAATATAGTAATAAAATAAACCAACATTTATGATTGTGATTTCAATATAATAGAGTAGGATGTAACAAACTAAATCTAATTAACATAAACATAAATTTAATCAAAATTTAAATAAAATTTAACTAATTTTATTTAACAAATTTATAAATTTTATAATTTTAAATTCATTAAATAATCATGAGACTTGATATTTTTTTTAAAAAAATACAAAATTAACATTTATAATAGATGGGGACCATTTACTTGTTTAAAAGGACTTAAAAAATCACTAACAATCCCTTATGTAATTAAATAATAAATATGACTATGACTAATGATTCTTCCATTTTCCTAATTAATAAAATCTCTATAAATAAGATATATCATAGCTATAATGAGATCAATTTTTTGGTCCATAGTAACATCATCACAATAATAAAAACTATTAAAATTGCAATCACATCACAAAATTTTGTGAGTGAAATAAGCACTCTGATAGAGTCAACTACTGATCAACTACATGTAGTAAGTCTAAAAATAGGGATGAAATGAAAGATCAAAATGACAAGTATATCCAATATCCAAATTGTCAAGTATGAAAAGTAAATCTATTGAACAAAACATAAAACAAATTCACAACATCATAATTTTTTTTTAGAATCATATTCCTATGTGATAAAATAATTCAATGGTGCACCTCAATTAGTCTAATGTTTTTTTATATTTTATAGGTTAATTTGGTATATTTATCACATGGGTACCACTAGAATCATTGGCTACCTCAAGATTCATGTTCTTCATTAGGTGAGTCACCATAGAATGTGAGAAAGGACTAATATTACATTATTACATAGATGAGTCAATATTATTAGGAGATGATAATATGATATTAAGAACAATTAAAAAAGGTAGCATCAAAATGATTAATATTTAATTCAAGGAATAATTTAGAGTTGCAAGGTATAATATCAACATTAGGTAATGACTTACGTGAAATGTGCATCTCTTGAGAGGAGACACTTGGAATACTACATCAAAATGGATGAGATCTCTAGAAACCTCATCTCATGACTCCATTAAATTTATTACCATGAAAATATAATGAATCACATAGAAAGTTATTAATAATATCCCAAAATTTTGGATCATTAACATCAAATTTTAAATAAACTCTAGTTCAATGATTTAAATGTCGTGAAAATGCATTAGCAATCCTAAGACCTCAAAAGGGCCTACCTTGGTGATTACCTCAAGGAGGGGTTTGACTATTTTTATTCATATTTCCCCTACACCATACATTTATATCTAATTTATATCAATCCTAACTCCAACTAGACATGCTTTTATATTTGAAAACAAATTTATAATGAGACACTTAAAAATATGTCATTCAAAATATCATAGAGAAAAAAATTATGAAATTAAATGAATCATATGTTTACTATGAAACTAAAATAGCATATAGTACTTTAATATTTTAACTAAAAATCCATAATGTAGTCAAATAAAGTATCTATCAAAACAAACATCAATTTATCTTAACAAAAGACGAATAAACCTTTCATTGACTAAACAATCAATACATATTATTTTACAATATATTTAACTTTCTCAAAATGTGCAACACATTTGATCTAAAAAATATGCCTTGAATTTCAAAATCTTTTGACTTTTTAAGTTTTCAAAAATTATTGCATGTATCCCTTTAACTCAAAAGTGAACACAAACTCACCAAAATATAATTCCTAATTTTACGATGAAGACTTAGTGTTCTAAGATATAAATTTAAAACAACATGTAAAAATTAAAAAAATGTTACTTCTTAAAATATTCATTTCAATGTCAAAATATAACAATATATGACTATCAAACAAGTAATCATTATTTTTAACTCAGAACTTGAAAATTGAGTAAGATATTCATTATCTCAATACTAAAACATAAAGAAGAGCCACCACGAAAATTTTCACAAAACCTTGACTTATTATTGAATTCAAGTTTAAAAGACAAACTTATAAAATCATCAAGAAAATATATTATCAATATCAATCACAAATAATTTTTAAATACCAACCACATGATTTATCTAAAGCCAAAATGGAGTAAATCTAATCAAACTAAAAAATAAAGATAAATCAACATGGCATCTTGTTCAAGTTTCAAGACAGAGTTAAAATTATCAAGAAGTATGATTAGATCATTAATATTATTTAATTACCATTTAAAATCCATGAAATTATGAAAACCATTATAGTCCTTGCAACTCAACCACTAAAAACTAGAATATCTATGCAGACAATATCAAAAGTCCATTTCATGGTTAAGTATCAATGGCATGCTGGAAAACCTATTAAGAAATTTTATATACAAATAGTCTTTGGAAAAATAAATAAATAATTCAAAAATATTTTAGAATATATAATTGAATGGGTTTCATTTTCTAGTTTTTTTCAAAAATTTAAGGATTTGGAAATAAAACTGAGTTGTATAGTACACAGAATGAAACCCCAAAAATTAATGAAAATTTGCATGCAGTGTCTAGAAAATAAGTCAATAAAGTGTAATAATATGAATTATTTTTAATTATAATCCTTATTCAAATATATACCTAGAGTCAGATCGATTGTGAATTAAACATCTAATAGAAATTAGTTGCATGCAATGTACAAACCAATAAACAACCAAAATAAAATTTTAACCTCAACTTTGTTTCCAAAAAATGAAATAATTTGAATTTATCAATTATATAAACTCATAGGCTTTCATAAACTTGAATTCATTACTTTAAATTTGAGTTTCATGGCTTCAAATCAAAACCACATAAAAGTTGAAAATATAAATCTTCATTTCCAAATAACCACATACCTACCATAAAGTTTTTTGAAATGTTTTATAAGATAAATAAATCCCAATTTGATCTACCTAACAACTTATTTCTCACATTTTTTTATTCCAAAATATCTTAGAATAAAAAATTTCAAAGTTTGAGTTCTACACAAAACTTGAGATTGAATGATGAATGAGAGAAAAGATAATATTATTAAGCTCATTTCCCCCAAAATATCCTCATTGAATGCTATGGAAATTGATGAATATACTATATTTGGTAGGTTTGATAAGTATTTTCTAATATAGACATAATTCTAAAATTCCATCAAATATGTATATCAACATTCTTAACATATATAAAACTATGTGAAATAAAATAAAATAGTGAATCCACCAAATTTTTCACTATTCATTCACCAATTCCATTTTTAAATATGTTTTGACCACATATGTGCCAAGATTTTACATGTTTGATATACAACACAAGGATATATTTAATAAAAGAATCATCTAGCTTAGCTTCAGACTTAATTCAAACTATGTAAGTCATTATGATTTGAACATTAAGTAAATTAATAAACACATCACCTTAACACCATGTTGATCACAAAAGTGTTAAAAAATATGTTGGTGACCACATTGATATTGTCAATGTAACCAAGTGGTACCATTAATATTAACTTGAACCAACATTGCATTGTTACAGAAACCATGATGTTAGATTTTTCACATTGGGGTTGAAGTATGTGTTTGAATTGAAGCAAAAGACATCAATGTAGACATTAATTAAGGTTAAAGGCCATTAAATACTAGATATTATCAACACAAACCTTGAAACATTTCAATTTTATATCTATGTGATGAAAGTGAAATATTAGTGTCAAAATGAAAGACTTCCAACTACTCCAACCATTATCTTACTCAGTTGAAAAAATATTGAATTTCAAAACAATGTTGGATTAGGTCTAGGTTTAGGGTTGTGTAATAATGATAAAAGGAACTAATCATAAACTAAACTAAGATAAAATAAGGAATAAAAAGTTTAATAGGACAAGGAAATCTCATGCATCCATTTTTAATATGAGACTATCAATCCATGTTAATTCCACTATATGAGTATTACCATTTTTAGATACATATGAATTTTGTGACTATTATGAGGTATTACTTAAAATTTATTGCTACAGAGAAAACATCGTTTACTGAATTGATTCAATAATTACTATAGGTTATGTATTCACATGAATGATTAATGTGAATATCAATATGAAATCATTTATAAATAGTCAATTATCACATTCAATCACATATAAATAATAAATTAATGTCAAGTGTTTTAAACAAGTTTGCCCTTGCCAATGTAGTTTTAGATGTTATGGCACTAACCCTCATATGACATGATTTGTAAAATTCAAAAAATTCAAAAACTAGGGTACTAAAATTTTACATAACATATTTCATATTCTAAAAACAAGTGTTATAGGATGAAGTATAAGATACAAGATATTACTAATAACAATACCATTGATTTAAGCACACCTAAAGAAGAGGCTAGAGCAAATGAAAATCAAAATAAAAAGTTTATTTTTTTCAATAATTCATTTCCAAACAATGTAAAATTAGAAAATAAGGACATTTTATAGATACGCCATGATTAGAATGCACATCCTCCTCCTCATACATATGGACATCTAGTAGATGTTATTATTGGTTCATTTACGTGTACATCAACACCACATTCTATGATCACATTTGATGATAGTGATATTTTTTATGAATAATAGATAAACATGCACTTTTTATTTGAGATTATATAAAAACCCACCCCATATATAATGTAATGATTGATAATGTGTCATGTGAAAATGCATGTAAAATGAAAATTATTTTCACTCTTGATTACATATAGTAATAGTTACAAGATATGTCAAAAGTGGGTAATTAATTTGATGGATATACATAGAATACTCTTGGGGATAATTTGATACCTCTTTAGGTATGTTCCCTGATAATGAGTTATTTATTAATAGTATCATAAACCATGTGGGGTATTTTAAATGTTATTAAGATTCCTTTGGATAAAAAATATCTTCATATTACCATCTATAGTACATTGATGTCTCAAAATATACATTATAAGTAGGGGGTCAAAATTTTAAGCATATTATATGAGTATCTTATAAAAAAAGGTAACTTATTATCCTTGACCACCATCACCACAATTAATCATTATAACTATTCAATAGCATAATTTAGAATTGTTTTACACATATTCTAGAGCATTTTGCATATACATTTTTTGCACATATACAATATATTTATATGGATCTAGCTTAGAGGAGAGTGGTAGACCATACTAGACAAAAATATTCACATCATAGAGTAATTTAAATTTAAAGAGATCTTCATATTCTAAAATGTGCCCTAAGGAAGTGTTATCTACTCAAACTTCCACCCTTATAAAGGTTGCTCAGGCCTTCATAGTTTAGATTAACATGGATCCAATCTTAGGTTTCAGGAGGCCTAATAGGTGGATTGAGTCTCTATATTTATAGGGATATCTCCCCTTGATGTATCGGTTAGTCCCTCTACACTACACTACTAGCCTACAAGGGAAAAGAGAGGAAGATAACATGAATGAAAATCTACCTAAAGGGGTGATACACCAAAATGTCTCCTTCACTCACCTACATAATATGCACTAAGAAGTTGAATTATGACATGAAATTTATTTCACTACTAAAACAAGGGGTCTCTAAATAAAAATGTTTCTAATGTATCTAATCAATAGGTTTCTCAAGGACACTAATGAAGGATTACACTTGCCATACATATAAGGCTATTCAATGACACTATGTAACCTATAAGGATGATTAACCACCTAAAAATAGGTAAATATGAATGGAAAAATAAAAATAAACATTCACTATCACTAACATTCATCTATAAACCATAAATATACGCTAGTCACAAGCATCAAGGAGGCCAAAGTTTAGTCTTATTCAGCTCAAAGAGCAAAGTACAAGTTTTTTTTTTTGAGTAGGGATTTGTCACAAATCAAGTTAAGGATTCTCACAAATGAAAAAACTAGGCATACTTAAAGATAAAATGAGAAAGGAGAGAGAGGTATAAAAGTCTAAAAACTAGGGATGAGTCATCCACCTAGTCTTCCTTTAACTCCTATGTAGTACATGATGAATTATCTCTTCCTTTCCTTTTTAAAAATGGAATAGAGGTTGGAGTTAGACTTTTTTTGGTAATATTTAGGATGTATTTATCATTTATTGGTGAAGTGTGACCACTTTAAATTATTATATCTTTGCTCACATTCCCTATATCCTTGTTTGCATGTCTTCCTTGATGAACAAGTCTTTTTGCATGAAAACATGTCTTCAAGTCTTTATAAATTTGTCCATTGAGTAATTCTCCTCATCCATTTATGAGGCATATACCATTTTCTAGGGATGTTAGAAGTATCTTCATGCATTTTTGACTTTGTATACTTTACTTAAAATAGGAGAGGAAAAGGTGTATTCAAGGTTATCAAGACTCCTTCAACCAATTAAATCATTATTTCAACCAAATCCTAACCTTTTATTGCTTTAATTTGTGTGGAAGACAAGGAGTAACATTGATAAATCTTGTTGATTATCTCTTATGTATTGATATGGTGGTTTGACAACTTGAACTCCTCTTCTTGCATCATGATGTAGAAGGTGAGAAAACTTGATTTTTCCTTGAAGAAAGTAAAATTCCTCCATTTATGTCCTATAAACGTCATATAAAACCTAAAATAAGACACTTGGATCCATAAAATAGTTTAAGAGATCTAATTTTTCACCTTTACCTTTCTTTTCTCTTAACTCCTTATATCCCTCAAAATAGGTAAAAATCCTTATGTAAAAGAGTTTATAGAGGATATTTGGAAAATAAAGATATATTTGAGGACCCAATATCCATTTAAATCTTCATGTAAAGTTTCAAGGCCTAAATTTGAGTGTAACTACAATTTTTAGCCCATTTTCTCTCTCTAATTAGGCATGATTAGGCCTCCTCGCCTAGAAACTAAGTT
Source organism: Torreya grandis (assembly GCA_037957365.1). Lineage (NCBI taxonomy): Eukaryota > Viridiplantae > Streptophyta > Pinopsida > Cupressales > Taxaceae > Torreya > Torreya grandis. The sequence goes on from JARHVA010001324.1 coordinate 1,634,128, forward strand.
TTTAATCCAAAATTATCTAAAACATGTGAAATATCCAAAAAAAATTGATTCACTTTTACGATGATATAAACATCCTCCATGCCAATTTTGGGCTTCTATAACCTTGTGTGTGTAGGCAAACCAAGAAATGGCAAAAAAAACTAGCCTTTTCTCAAGCCTGTTTCAAACTGACATGAAAAACCATACATGTAGGTGTAATTTCAAGGTAAATTGTAAGTTCTTTTTGGAGCTATAATACATCTAAAATCATCCTACACAAACCTTTACACCTATCCATGATCTTTTATACCTTGTTTTGAGCCCAAAAACTCATAAAAGTATAATTTTTAATGTATCTATATAGTTATAAGTACAAGAAAATGACATGGTAGGGACTATTGTAGCATAAAATTTAACCCTTTTAGGAGAGTTTTTTAGGCTCTCTCACACCCAACTAAAATATTGGAGCAACCTCAGGCTATGGGTATCCTATCATGAGGTTAAACCTTTGGAAAAGGCTAACTTCCTACTTGGAAAAGGGATAGAAAGATGGTATATGATGACTAAGAACACTAAAAGGGTGACAAAAAAAATAATATTTACACTCACATAAACATGAAATAAACATTAATTCATCATAATATAATTATTTCTAATATAATCTCACAAACCAGCTAATTTGCATAAATGTTTCATAAACTAGGCTCACCAAAAAATACATGAAGCAAAGAGGAATTTCAAAATTCACACGAAGCATCCATTAATGGAAGAAAGAGATCAAGTTCAGACCTGAAAATAACTTTAAAAAACCTAAAAATAGGCAATAAATAAGGATAATGAACATGGAATAACACTTCTTCACAAGGCCATCATGAACAAGCTTTCTAAACACAATTCAAAGGCAAGAGATAGGTGAAAAATGATCTTTATTGCTTCAAAAGGTCTTTATTATAATTTTTGACAGGGTTTATCCTTGTCAAATGACAATATCTTTAACAATTTAGAGAGAAATGGGAGATATAAGATAAAAGGGGAAGAGATAGAGAAGAGGCAAGCAAATATAATTCAAGAAATGAGACACAACCAACCTCCATAGATTCTAACCCATATTTGGATTAATTAGGACTAATCCTTCCTCAAAAAATTTAACCTCCATTAGCCCAAATAGTCTTCAATCCCTCTCATTGGCTTATAAACACACTAGAAGGTAAGAACTTCTTGAGGTTGATGATGTCATGATCCATTAAGAGGGAAAAGTCTCCAAATACTTTGAAAATGCATTGAATTTTCCACTTGTACTCTCCAACCTCCAAATATCTCTCCCTTAGACTTCTACATCCCCCTCCACTTTCCTTCTAGAAAATGCTTAGGTAAAATTTAGTTGATTTAGCATTTTGTGCTTAACTAACCATTAAGGTTAAGTTTCATGTTTGATTTTTGAGGCCAGTTTCTATTTTCAACTTGACATTTCTCATCTAACCTGCAACAAATTCCATAATACCTACAACTTTAATAGACCCCATTGATGGAGGTCAGAATCTTGAAACACCCTTAATTAGCTACCCTAAAAACTACTCTGAAGCCATTTGGCACCCTAAAGACCACTTTTGGACCTGCATAATACTTTCAAACATCCATGAAATGTGTATGATGAATAAAATGAATATTTGGAAAACCTTTAATACTTGCAACAATGGTAGAAATCACCATTAAACATGAAACATTTTTAAAAATGTCAAAAAATTAGATTTTTAACTCTTTAGCTCAGCTAGACACCATAAAACTCTTTTAAAGAGATACAAGTTGCATATAATGGTGTTTTATGCCCCATTAGACCTATTCCATTGATTTAGACCATTTCTATCTTTGAAGACCTAAAAAATTGGGTAATTTTGAGCTATTTTGGTCCTCATAGGCACCCAAACGTGCCATATTTTTATTTAAAATAAGTTATTTAGGATCTGGATGGATTCCACTACACATTCCATGTGGTTTCCAAATAATTATAGGCCATTTGATATCCTTTACCATGCTTGAAATATGGTTGTGCTTGATGGTTATAGGTCATTTTTGAAGCTTGATATAGGTATAAATTAGGTTTAAAAACAATAATATTATTGGTTTTCAATTAATATCCCAATCATTAAACTTCAAGAAGCATTTGCCTCACTCTATTTACCATATAACCCTTTCACTAGTTTTCCACTAGGTAATTTACTTAGGTCTCAAAGGCCAAATCTTGATCTAGGTGTTAAGATCTCAAAATTTTATAATTTATTGTCTTAGGTGACCTCATTAAACTTTACTTAACCCATTTCAAGTTATAAAACTCAATCCAACATCCCATTTCACATACAAGGGTCATCTTGGGTTTTTAAGACATGTAGCCCTTATTTTATACATTTCTTCTTGGTTTGACCATTCTATGAATTATATTTAAAATAGAAGACCATTTATAACTACTCTCCATCTCATTACATGTGTGTGAAAAGTTTCATGACTTGATTCCACTACAAGATCACACTTCTTTTAGAAACCACCCTTCATTTAGGCCTAATTAGCCCTATTCCAAACCCTCAACCACCAAATCTGAACTGTATAGACTCTAATCAATCCATAAACTCTTGAATAACTTATATCACCTTTATATAAATAATATTTAAAAAAATTGGCAAATTTGGAGAGTTAAAACTCTTGGAATCAACAAAATCCTAGTTTAGGGCTTCTCTTATGCTCTTTTTGAGACCCTATTTTTGATTGAGGGGGTTAAAATTAGTTCTCGGCCTCACCTAGATCTCTTTTTGGATCCGTTAGATATGTATAAATGGGGAATACCTAGGAGAGTTGTAAAAAATTATAAAAATGTCACTAGGCTCAAAAAAAAAAAGTGTCAGCGTGCTGCCCTATTTTTGATTTGATGATGGTTCTTGAGTTCTAAGGGTGAACTAGGGAAAATGAGAGATGTTTATGTATATAACCCATTCCCCCAAATATCATAAAAAATTTAGGTCCCAAATACCAATGAAATTATTTTTATCACCCCCTTCTCTTTAGGTATTCTAGGCCTCTCTTAGTTCTCTAGGCTTAGAAAACTAAAAATGTGAATTTTTTGTCTTAATCATGTATGAAAACACTTTGGAGAAGTTTTATTCACCTTGGAGAAGATACCATTATATCCCATACCAAATATGAGACCTTGAATTTCTATCTTGGGTTTTGAAGTTCTTTTGAGGCTCAAATCTTGTCGAAGTCACTAAAAACCTACAATAAATAATTTCATGATTTGAGAGTCTTCAAACACTATGATACTGTAATCACAAACCCCTTATTTTTTCCATATATCTTCCCCTATTATAGGGATACAAGATACATGCATTTTGGTTCACCAAAACTCTTTAAAACAATGTTACATGGCATCAACAAAAGTGCATGGGACTTATTTTAGAACTTTTAGGGATTTTGTTCATGAAACTCAAAATCTCAACTTTGATCATGACTCTTAAGAATTATAAATAATATAATTCTTTGATTATGACTAACAAGGTATTTAAAACCTCTAAAATCCTCAAAGGAACCTCAAAACATGTTAAACACCTCAAGATCACACTTATAGACCCTTATGTAAGCCATTTGTAGGTGCACATAGACGATCATACCCAACTATTATACTCCCTCCAAATTTTCAAGTGTAATCCATAAAATTTAAAGGCTTAAGAAAAGATCAATTTCCCTATACGTGAAAACCAATTCCTTTATTGGTTTTCAAAATGGTTGCACTTAGTAAGAAGAGACAAATAAGCCAAATTCCCCAAAGAGAGTAATTCTTTTCCTTCCTTCTTAAAGCATGGTTGTATATGGAGATTGATCAAAATAATTTAGATGTAAAAATATAATATACTCTTTCATTTTAATCTAATACATTAAATATAAAACTCTATATTTGATAAACTTACCTACAACTCCATTGGAGCTCTAACTAGCAACTGACTGTTTGGCATACCAAGCCTTTGAGGAACCACTCAGGATTGAGGATCAAGATCACTTGAATGTTTTTGATGTGGAATAAGCAGGATGAGGTAAATTATCCCTCTAGCCAAAGTTTTTCTCTGAAACAGATCAAATATCCATTCATAAGGATAAGACAGAAAATATGTTTTATGCAATAAGTACCTTACTTGAAGGATTTATCTAATGATTTTTTTTGGATAGATATTATTTTACCTTAAAATATCACCCATAAAACCATTCCTTCTCATTGAATTTTTAAGGGAAGAAAAAAGGAAACACCTAGACCCTATTTGGATGAGCAAGGCATCTAGACACCCATAAACTATTAACAATTGTTCATAAAGATGGAGATATTAAACAAAAAACCAATGCCATAAAGTGGAAGGTAATTATGGTACATATCACTACCCAAATATTTTTCCCAACTCTCTCTTTCTTCTAACTATATAGAGTGAAAACCTGAGGCTCTCTTATAGCTGTCCCAAATTGCCCAAAATGGTTTTTCCTTATCATGAAGATCTAAAAGTCTTCCTATGTAATATAACACTTAGAAAATCTTTTTTATTATATGAATTATATTTCCTTACATTTTTAAACCTTAGAAAATACTTTTACCTCCATTAATGGTAGAAAACCTATTTTATTCCTAGTTTGTAGTCAATAGGTTTTCCTTACCTCTATTCATTTCCATGATGGAATATGATTTAAAAGTCCTATGATGGGATATTATGGACACCATGGATGACTAAATATGATAATTTATCACCTTCATAAATAAAATCCTCTAAGAATGTGTTATACCAAATCTCCAAAATGCTCCAAAATACATCCTTTTGCTCCCAAACTCCTCTTCTTTACTCTAAATAATATACAATGACCTTAAAAATGATTAAAATGGTAAATTTAACCATATATATGTGGTAAGAAGTCAAAAACAATTTAACCTCCTCAAAAATTCACCTTTTCACTTGAAATTTCTATTTTGAGTACACTTAAGTCATATAATGCACTTTTGGGGTTCTTTTAGGCATAATAGCTTCTCTAGGACTTGTTTTGGCTCATTAAAATATCTATACTTTGTGTAAACCTACTTCATTCCCTTGAATAATCAAACACCATGGAAACTTACTAGATCCTTCACTTGCAATTTTAGACCTATTTCTCAAAATCACCAAATTCACCTTAAAGATTACTTAAAGTGTTTCAATAGCTTACAAGTGACATGAGGTAGGGTCATTAGGTTTGTATCCTTATTCCAACATTGGATCACTCACTCAAATATAAATATTCTCAACTTCTCACACCACACCAGAACCTTCCAAAATACTACACTACATCATCAATTTAGGACCATAAAGGGACTAGTCATAGGGGTATAAAGTTACTGAAAGGTTTAAGAGAGTGTCCTGATCTATCCAAGCAAAAATTTTGTATGTAGACTAATTTTGTCCAACATTTATAAAAACCTCCTAGGATTGTATGCTTGATATGGAATAGATTATTTACCTTGTCTGATCCATTGGGCATATGGGGTCACAAGTCTTTCTTCCTAATTGATATGAAAATGATACAAGGTTATCCCTTTATAAAAACCTCCTCTTGAAGAAATAAGGACAATAGTAAACAAAACCAACACTATGCCCAAGGGACTTAGGGAAGGGAAACACATAAATAAAAAGGAAATGTGCACAAAGCACTTGGAAGAAGGGAAAAATAAAATACAAGGAGAAAGGACAGATCTTATCTAATATATATATGGATGCAAAGTCACTAGTACCTTCCACCTAGATCAAATGGAAAATATTTTGGATCACCTCCTTTATGATATGGGTCATGGTATGAGATATCATGCTTGGGTGTCAATTTTCTTGGTGATAATATTACATTGGGATGTTTGATTTTAAATCTTCTTGACATGCTCTCAAGTGGATGAAAAGGGATAAACATGTCTCCAATGTAGACACACTAGTCCAAGTCTTAAAATATCACTTCATGTTTGACTATAGGATAACTTGTAATATTATCACTTGATGGTTCTTTTTAATGTGAAGGTTAACTATCTAGGCCTAGGAAAAAGAGTTATAATTCATCCCAAAAGGTAGCTTCCTCTTGGTCAATTGTATGAGGGGTAGTCATTTGAGGTTCTTATTTATTACTCAAATTTTGCTTTTTATTTATTTATATAAGAAAGTTAAAACTAAAATAGGGTTATAAGTTGGTAGAAATTAGATGGTTGTGTGCTCCATAATCTAGATTATTGTAGATGTTCTTCTTTGGTTTGGGAAGATGACCTGCAATAAGAGAGAACTAGAAATGAGTTGGTTAGTTAAGTAGGTTGGGTGGATTACCTAACAAGCTAGATCCAAGAAGCATGAGATATCTAAGAGTCTATCAATCCACTTTTTGATACAATTTTATGTTGATAAAAAGGTTTCATAAATGAAATTACTTAATCAAAATAAAATAAATACTTTTCAAAAGAGATGCTTATTCTAATAAAATAATATTAAGGTAAATGCTAAGTTGTCAAAAAATGGTTCAGGTATGGTTAGGTTATTATTTATCATATTTAAGGTGATAGAGGTCAATAAAATATGGATTTAGTTAAGGTTAGTAGTTAGTTGATGCTTATTATTTTAGTTATTGGTTTAGTTCGCATAGTGACCATCAGTGGTTAGGATAACCATCAATGGTTGGAGGAAACCATTAGTAGTTGGATGACTATCAATAGTAGGGGCCAACCATTGATGATCAGGGTGATCATAAATGGTTACCTTCAATTGATAGGGTCTTATTTAAGGTTGAAGGTTGGATTATGGGCAAATATTACATATGCATCATAGGTTTTTTGATTTAGTTAATTGGTTGAGAGGTCAAAGGTATCAAGTTAGAAGTGGTCTAATTTAGTTAGATGTGTCAAAATGAAACAAAGTAATTGAATAAAACAAAATATATACTTAATTTTGTTGTTAAAGTTGGTGAAACATGGAGGAATTTTGGTAGAGTAATGGTGCCTATGGTTTCAAAGCAATTTTAGTAGAGTGTTAGGTCTCTGTTATGCTAGCTGGTTGGCTAGAATGAAGACCTAAAAAATAAAATCTTGATGAAGTCTTTTCCAAAAATATCATAGATCACGAAGCCCCTTTCCCACTCCTACTCTCTTTATTTTATAGGCAAAGAGAGATATAATTAAAAGGTTCCATAGGAGGTTTTTCTAATGATTCTAATGCTTCATACTATGTTAGCAATGGAGAAGGCAACCATATAGATAAGATTTTGATGTGTTTGCTCACAAACAGATCAAATTTGTGTTATCACTTGGATTTCCACCCTTTGAAGAGATGGAAAATCTCTCCTCATCTAAGTGGTAAAATAGAAACACCTATAGGTTTATGGGTAGCCTAAGGATGAGGTGAATCTCTAGATAAGGCTAGCTCCCTTGATGTAGCACTTTGGATTTTAACTACACCTAATATTTTAGGGGTGAAAGGGAGAGAGATAATTGAAATAAAACTATTCTAAAGGAGGTGATACACCAAATAAGATGATGAATTGTAACCAATAGCATGTTACACATGAGAACAAAGGAATAACCAAATATACACTCCTTCAATATACATCTTCTCACATCAATGTTACATTATGAGGTTATGGATGAATGTACAAAGCTATGAGGACTAGACAATAGGCCATAAATAGAACTAATGAATATAATAACTCAATAAATCATTAAAATTTATTGGAACACTTCTCATGCCCTACAAGAAGAAGCTTTATAACTATAAATAGGATGCAAGAATGAGATAACATACTAAGGAATCCATAGTCTTCACTAATAAATATCTAACATTAAAGAAAAAAAAACTAATAAAAATCATTAAGAGGTAAAAATCAATAGTCTTATTGATAAAATGGTATGAAAATGAGAAATTATTCACCATACTTAGGTGGAACATACATTATAATGACCAAAATGGTTAGTTCTTATAAAACTTGAGAGAGAGAGGAGAAGAGAGAAGTCCAAGGGTCACAAAGACACTTGTCAAGATGATAAAATAAGTTACTCATGCATGAGAAGAGGATTTTTGAATAACCATGCAAGGCCAAGAGGCACAAGTGTCCATTCAAGTCATCAAACTCCTAAAAAGTAGCATAAAATTCCCTTAACTAGCTAAGAAAAACTACCTTCATGATTAGCCTTTTTTGAATGCCTCATAACTAACTAGGAATAGGTCCAATGATTTTAATTAAGGGTAAGGATTTCATAAATTCCTCTCCATGCATTGGTTTTAAGCCTAGTCATTTAGAATCATCTAGAAAGGAGCTATAATCACCTATAGTCCAAAAAAATCCTCCATGCACCCTACACACTTGGCCTCCAAGATGGCATAAATTTTCCATTAAAATCCATTTGTGGGATTGGATGACAAGTTTCAATAACCTCCATGGGTTTAGAAGCATCAAGAACACATGAAAATCAATTTACTTAAAGTTTTCCACCCTTCTCACCACCATGTCCAGTATGCTAGTTTTGACTGGCTAAGATGAGATCTCCTATTGAGGAACTTAAGAGTTTTTATAATTCATGAAATGAACATAGGTATTTATCAAAATTCTTAATATTTCTCCCAAATTTTGTTTCATCTCTTGGAACCTCTTCGAACCTACATAATCCAAAAAATAGTAAAAAAAGCTTATTTTTCACCCCATCCATACAAGTATGTATAGCTTAATTGGATTGGAAGGATATTAATAAATTCCTCTACAATGTATAATCACTATTATATACAAACTATTCCATTTTATTAGCTATCCAACTCCATTTTCTCCATTGGGTCTTAACTGAGGGTTTGCAAGAGTTTTAGGCCTGTTTTCACTCTTAAGATTTGTTGATAAGTATGGGACATCAAATATACCAAAAAAATTCACTATAAAATAGCTAAATACCTTTATAAACTTCCCAAAAATATGTTAGGAAGCATATCTCATGTTATAAGTACAAATGGTTCTCCATTTGGTTTTAGGTCTAATTATGCTCAATAGGCTTACCTACAACTTAACCCCAAAATGACTTTGTTGATAGCTTACCTACATTAAAATATCTCATACACATATATATTTCCCCCATATAAATTATTCCATCCATTATAAATTTTATTTAGATCTAGAATTAAAAGTAACTTCTTGTTTGGACTATACATATAACCATGCCTCATGAGTCTGTTTACACTTTTGAGGATTTAAAGCACCCTATATGGTTTCATAATCATGTGAATGGTTTATAATATTTAAATATTTATATTTATACTTCCCATATCCTCATAATAATTAACTTATACCCTATGGTATATCTTTCATCTCCCATCCTCAAACCTACCAACTTATGCACAAGGGGAAGTACCCTCTGTTTGAGACAAAACAAAGTGTAGTTCCCCTGTTATCCCAAAAAACATTAATTTTAGGAGATTATCCAATTATATTGTAATTATTTACTAATTTTAGGCTTTTTTTATTATGGTTTGACCTCTCAAATTCTCAAAAAATTGAGACCTAATGTGTGGGAAGCAAACTATGTGTAGGCTTCCATAAAGTAAAATGTATGATGTATGTTAGAAAATTCTCCCTATTATATATTAAATTATGATATTTTAATGATAATATTATATTCATGATATAGTTTCTTTTATTTTTATCATCACTTCAACTTCCATTATTTTCTCCTCACACTTGAGAAGTCAAGATTGAGTGTGTCTTTTGACTGTGTTTCCTATTTTCCCCTCTCAAGAAAGACCCATGTAGGTGTATTGAATGATTTAACCCTAGATAAAATACTTAAATAAATTCTTAGAGTCATAAATGATAATTTTACACTTTTTTTAACTCATTTTTATCACTCACTCACTCTCAATCACCAAGCTTACTCACTATCTAACCTAGTTACAATAGATTGTGCCTTTTCATCTTAGAGGGGGGAGAGAACCTATAGGTTATATTTTATGAATCAGGATTGAAATAAGTGTTTTCAACATCCATACAGTATCTCTACACAACATTATATCTTTATTTGTTCTTTCATACTTGGAAATAAGTCCATTACCAAAGTTATCAAGCTTACTCTCCAAGATGAACCTACAACTAGTCTATAGGGGCATACTTTATGATTAAAATGGACCTATATATGTTCATTAGCTTTAATTATACCTCACACAACCATTAGGATCCATTTATTCATTTAAAACATCTTATACTTACCAAGGTGATATCTATTCCATGATTAAAACACTATCATGAATGATGTGAATGTTAACAGTCTACTGTAGGTGGATACATTCAAGTGAAGAGACCCCTATAGGTGCAATGGGGTTCAAGACATTTAAAATAATCTCTTATTTGGATTCCATATAGATAATTGGGATTTATTTCACACCATAAGTTATTCTAAACATTAATTTTTTCCTTGTTTTCTTTTTGAAGTTCTAAAGGTCACTTAGTAGTCCAAACCTATAGATATCAATGAAGGAATTTAGTGTTTTAAGAGGTAACTTTGAGGCCTCAAAAGTAAGACTCCATTAACTCTCTACCTTCCAAAAATTTTTAGGGTTACTTAATTATTGGATATTTTATGATTATCATAATATGATGCATTATAAACTTTTGTGACCATGTCATATTTTATTCACAAAATGCTCATGGGCCTCTATTTTCACCTTTTGGGGATTTGAGTCCTAAAATAATCATCTTATGCTTTTTAAGGTGACCTTCAACATTTTTTATCAATCCATCCTTTCAAATAAGTTTGTCATTATCTTTTAACCATATTAATACATTAATTAAGGTTCATTAGTTATTTAACTTCCATACAAGTATCTACATATCTCTGTTAAGCCACCTGTAGGTGGATAAAATCATGCATATAGGTAGTAAGGTGTAAATATGGATAGTAACATTGTAATCAGCCTTCAATGGATTGTATATCCATATAAAAAAATTCAAATACATTATTCACACATAAAAAATATTTAAAACACCACTAAGTCTCATGTTCCAGCATGAAAACATCTCAAGAAGCTCATGTAGATGAGTATAATAATAGAAAGTTGTGAATGATTATGTTGACTAGCTGCCACAGTCCCTTCCTATGCCAAGTGGAGGTTATTTTTTGATTATCTTTATATGAATACATGTTCAATATCATTATATATCTATCACACCATCATGAATCATGTTAAATAGGTCCACACACATGATTCCCTTATGATTGTAAGTAATAATGAGAAGGAATTTGACTCTGAGGAATAACCAGATTGGAATTTTCACAAAGAATATGTTTTAAATATAATAATAAATGGATTTTATCCATATGACATGGATACATGTGAAAAAACCATATACTATTCACATGAAATCCCCTATATGGAATTCAACCTTCTACAAGTGGAAAACTGATTGAGATTGCACATGGTGGCACATTCATTTCAACATGAACCAACATGCTCATATAAACACCATGAAATATGAAAATAAGTGTGTATACCATATTATGAGGTAGAAAACATCCTTAGAATTTAATATCATCAACTGGTTCATATTGATTTGACTAAAATGGAACAAAACCTATAGGGTGCATAAAATAGCTAGTAGAAAAGTAAAATCAACTTCATGAGGATAGTTCATAAATAAAAATTTATAAATCCTTACACTCTTACTATGGAAATTAATTTATCTAAGTGTACTATCACCTCCAAAAATTATTTTCTTTGAAACCTCTTCAACTATCTATACTAAGCACAAACCTAAAAGTCACTTTTGTATGTCTAAGAAAGCAAAGATGGATAAGAATGGTTTTGGATTAAATATGTCACCTTCAGAGAATGTAAAGTTTTGAGATGATTTTTAGGAATATTAATATTCCTTACATGATATTTTCCCACTTGACACACTTCCCCATGATCTGTACAAGTGGTAAATGCTCCCTTTTTCAGTTGGTTTCTTAAATTTCAATTAAATAACCTACAAGATTATTATGTAACTAGCATACCTAAAAATTAAAATAAATTATTGGATTATTTAAAGGAAAATAGGACACTTGGGCATCTTGGTAACTGTGACACTTGCACATTAATGACCCCTAAAATCCCTTTAAATGACCCAAAATGATAAATTGACTAATATGACTAAGACCAAGGCTAAGACGACATTAAATGACATAATATAACATAAAATAAACCCCATGAAAATATATTATAGACACTAAAACATCTAAAACTCATGTTTTTACCTATAAGGGTCCCAATTTGACATAAAAGTCGAATTTGATCAGCAAATTAGTGACTCATAGGGGTAGTATATTGCTATACTAACTAGACCAATAGCCTTATTAGTCCATTAGGTTTAGGGAGTCAACTAAATTCTAATAAAAATAAGAAGGCTTTGAATATTGACCACAATATTTGATCAAGACAAGACTAATGACTACCTCAACCACATAAAGCAAAAGACACAAACAAAGAAAAAGCAACACACATGTGCTTCATGAGAACTTATAGAACACACACACCAAACTAAATAAATTTAAATAAAACTCTAACTAATATAAGATTAAAACTCCCTCCTAGATCAAAGGGTAAGTTTGAAACCCTTCTTGCTTCATGACATGAAGGATTTACTGAGACATGTAGCCTTTTGCCCTTTAGCATTGATGATTCCATATTCTTCATGGTATTTTCCAAATCCATTGGCATGGTGTTTAATGAGAAACAAGCAGATCCAAATAGGTTGTCTATGGAAACGAATTCCTCTTGCATCAAAACAACCGTAACCTTCTCATAGAGATCTTGAATTACAACCTCCAATGGTGATTCAATAAGGCATACCTTCTTAACTTATATAGTGCTCTCAATAAGACTAGGTTTCTTCTCATATACTAGTTCTTCTATCTCATCAAGGAAATTTACATAATTTACACTATCTTGGTCATTGTACTCCATGGAAGAATATGTCTTCACCTTGTCATGTACTTGATCTTTGACTCGGTAAAAATCTTCAACCCCTTCAAAGAATGCCTTTTACTGTTGCCAATCTTCCTTGTCTTCTTTATCATCTAGAACCACTAACTCTTGAATATTCTCTTATTTATGTTTGAATTCATAAATATAGTGTTCTTAAATATCTAATGCATCTAATGGTGATTCAAGATCAGGCTGAGGTAGTGGATCATATTCAAGAACATCTTTCACATTGGTCTCAAGATAGTTTTCTAGGTCTAAATCCTCTTTGGGAAAGACTTAAAATTGGTTTCCATACATAGTATTACATTCATATCCATGTTAGAGGTGATCATATATATCCTTTTGATTAGATGTATAGTCATATTCAAGCACTGCAAGATCTTCCATCTCTTTCTCCTTCATAGTGATTCCAAGATAAGGCATCTTGAAATCATGTGACCTAGCCTAATGAGGTTTCCAAGGAGGCATGTCTTATTCAATCAAGAGTTCTAAAATTTTATCAATAATCTATTCCTTTTTATGTTCCCATACCATAGGTCCATCAAGGAAAAGGGTGATGGGGTGAGGACAACATGAACTAGTTGGTGGAGGTGGAAAATAGAATTCAAAATCAGATTGAGAGTGAAATGTAATGGGATATTTTAAAAGCTTTTGATGAAAGAGAGGTAGAACTTGGGATAAAATAAATTTATTTTATTCCTTCCACTTGAAAATCACTTCATTCACATCTGATTTAACTTGAGGACTCTCTTAAGTAAGGGTGAATGGGGTGTAATTAGGCATAGGATCTTCTTTTGGGTCTAAACTTTCCATCACACCTTGACTTAGTATCTTCATCCTTGACTCTAACTCTTAAATTTACTTGGGTAGGTTCTCATGGAAAAATATCTCTTAAATTTTATATGCATCATCATGAGGATGAGGCATACAATGGGATTCATATGGAGGACAATAGGTTTCATGAGGAAAGGTTGGAGGGGATTACATAGGATCAAGTTCTTTTTCAAACTCACACTCTTTATCAATGCCTTTATCTTCTTTATTTCCCCATGAATTAACTATCTTATTCTAGATTAGGATGTTACTACTAGGATTATGTTTTTTATGTAGTGATGAAACTTAAGGAGTGGTGGTAGTTCTCAAGAAACTTGTAATCTCTTTCGGCTTAGACTCTCCACCTTGTATCCAACTTGGAATGTCATATCTAGAGGTCTTTTCTTGAGGTGGGAATGGTATACAAGAGGGAAATGAGGGTTTAGGTTCCACTTATTTTGCTGATAACATGGACTATTGTATCTACATATTGGCCAAATCAATTTGCCTATCAATATTAGCTTCAAAAATAAGGTTTCTCTTTTCAACTCTCTTCCAATTGATGGGGAAAAGGATGAGTATGGTAAGCTTGATTGGGCTCATCAATAGGGGTCAAATAGGAATGGTAACAATCTTGGGAAAATGGATATGAAATATGATAGGTTTGGTGAGGATGTATCTCATGAATTCATGGCTTATCCTCCAAGGATGCAATCAAGCCACTCACATCTAGCATTTCATTTATAAGCCTTTGCCAATTGGCTCTCTCAATAGGCACCCACTTTATTTTGACCACTCTAAGGCATATCTCACCTTATGAATGAAATTTATAGGGACATGTTTACCATGTCCCCTTAATTTATCAAGCTCTAACACATACATTTCATATCCCAAGAGTGTCTTCTTGAAAGTTATAATGGACTGATTGGAGAAGCGGATAGGTTGACTAGGATAAAGATACGAAGAAGGCTGATTATATGATTGATAAGGATCATGTTTATAAGGGGATATAGGTTGTCTATAATACTAGTAATAATCACACTAAGGTTGATAGGGAGTGCCATAATCTGGGTATGTCTCACCAACTTGCATAAAATAGTACTCAACATCAAAGTTAGCCATGAAACCTCCATGAAAGAAAGAAAACAAAGGAAAATATTACCGAAAATCTTCAAAGGATAACCTAGGTTGATTGACCAGTTGATATAACTTTAGAGTCAGTATTCATGCTTGGATAAATGCCTCCAAAGGCTTATTATTGAAAGACAACACCAAAAATCTTTCAACCTCTTAGACCAAGAATCCCATTAGATGTGACAAAAATTATTTTCACTTGTATTTTCACCCTTTAAAGAGATGGAAAATCTCTCTTCATCTAAGTGGCACAATGGAAACACCTTTAGGCTTGTGGGTAGCCTAAGCATGAGGTGAATCTCTAGATAGGGCTATCTCCCTTGATGTAAAACATTAGATTGAAACTAAACCTAAACTTGGGAGGGGAGAGAGATAAATAAAATAAAACTATTCTAATGGAGTTGATACACTAAATAATATGATGACTTCCAACCAACATCATGTTACACATGAGAATAACGGACTAACCAAACATATAATCCTTCAATCTACATCTTCTCACATCAATGTTACACTATGAGGTTATGGATAAATGTTCAAATATAGGAGGACTAGACAATAGGCCTTGAATGTAAATAATTAATATACTAATTTACTCAATCAATGAAATTTTCTAGAACACTTCACATGCCCTGTAAGAAGAAGATTTCCAAATGTAAATAGGATGCAAGAATGAGACAACATGATAAGGAATCCATAGTCTTCACTAAGAAAGATCCAAAAATAAAGTAAAACACACTAAGAATATTAATGAAGATGTAAAAATAAGTAGTCTTATTTATAAAATAGTATGCAAAGGAGTAGGGCTTCACCATAATCAGGTGGAACATATATTACAATGGCAAAAATGGCTAGTTCTTATAGAAATTGAGAGAGAGAGAGGAGAATATATAAGTTTAAAGGTCATAAGGACACTTTTAAAGCTAATAAAATCAATTATTTATGTATTATAAGACTGTTTTTTATGAACCATGCAAGTTCATGAGGAAAAAGTGTCCATTCAAGTCATCAAACTCTTGCAAAGTGGCATGAAATTCCCTTAATTTGCTAAAAAAATTGGCCTTCATGATTAGCCTTGTTTGAATTCCTCATAAATAAATATTAATAGGTAAAATTATTAGAATAAATGGGAATAATTTCATACATTCCTCTCAATGCATTGGTTATAGGCTTGGTCATCTGAAATCATCTAGAAAGGAGCTATCATCATTTATAGTCCAAAAAATTCCTCCTTCATGTACTCTACACATTTGGCCTCAAAAAAGGCATTAATTTTCCATGAAAATACATGTTATGGAGTGTATTACAAGATTTAAGACCCTTAATTGTCTTATAGGCATTAATAACACCTTAAAACTAGTTTACTTGAATTTTTCCACCCTTCTCACCACCATGTCCACTATGCCAGTTTTGACTAGCTAAGATGAGAGCTCCTATTGAGGAAATTAGGAGTTTTTTTAGTAATTAAATGAACATGGGGAGTTTTAAAAACTCTTAATATGTCCCCCAATTTTGGTTTCATCTCTTGTAACCTCTTGGAATCTGTACAATGCATAAAACAATAAAAAACCCTATTTTTCAGCCCATTCATACAAGTTTGTATAGCTCAATAGGGTAGAGATGAGCCTAAAAGATTAAAAGTTTTAATCAATATTATATACAAACTATGCCATTTTTTTAGCTATCCAACTCCATTTTCTCCATCGGGTCTTGATTGAGGGTTTATAAGGTTTTTAGGCTTGTTTTCACTCTTAAGGTTTGTTCATCAAGGTGGGATGTTTAATCTACCAAAAAAATTCATTAGAACATACTTTAATACCTTTATCAACTTCCCCAAATTCCTTAAATCCCCATGCATAACATCCAAAAATATGTGAGTAACCAAAACTATCCTATCAAGTTCTTTCTTCCATTTCTTACATGCTTGAGAGAGTTTTGAGCTCAAAAATGGAGTTCTTGTGCGGTATCTATAATGTGAAATATTTCACATACCTATAATGACCCTACAATCATATTTTGGAAACATATCTCATGTTAGAAGTGAAAATGGTTCTCTGGGAAACATATCTGGGAAACATATCTCATGTTAGAAGTGAAAATGGTTCTCCATTTGGTTTTAGGTCTAATTATGCTCAATAGACCTACCTCTAACTTAATCACAAAATGACTTTATTGATGGATTACCTAAATTAAAATATCATCTTAACATATATAATTCATTCATATACATGACTCCATCCATTATAAATTTCACTTAGATCTATAATTTATAAGGACTTCTTGTTTGGACTCTAGGCATAACCATGCCTCATGAGTCTAATTACACTTTTGAGGGTCTAGAGCACCCTATATGGTTTCATACTCCTGTGAATGTTTTATCATCTTAATATATGTATCTTTTAACTTACCATATCATCCTAAAAATTCCTTATACCATATATTCTATCTTTCATTTCCCATCCTCAAACTTGTTAGCTTATGTATAAGGGGAAGTACCCTATATCTGAGATAAAATAGAGGGTACTTCCCCTATTATCATAGACAAAAAAATAATTTTATGATATTATCTAACTAATATATGCATTTTTTACTAATTTTAATATTTTGGTTTTATTCTTTGACCTCTCAAATTCTCAAAAAAATGATACCTAATATGTGGGAAGCAAACTATGTGTAGGCTTCCATTATGTAAATTATATGATGTATGTTATAAACTTATCCGTTTTATATATTCACTTATGAGATTTTCATGAGAATATTATTGTCATGATAGAGGTGATTTGAGTTATAACATCACTTCAACTTCCATTAGTTTCTCATCGCACTTGACCAGTCAAGACTGAGTGTGTCCTTTAACTATGTTTCTTATTTTCCCTTCTCAAGAAAGACCCCTGTAGGTGTCTTGAATGATTTGACCCTAGATACAGTGCTTCAAGACACTCCTAGAGTCCTAAAGGATCATTTTTCACTTTTTAAAACTCATTCTTATCACTCACTGACTCTCAATCATTAAGCTTACTCACTATCTAACCTAGTTATAGTAGACTGAGTCTTTTTATCATGGACGGGGGAGGTCACCTATAGGTTATATTTTATGAATCAAGCTTGAAATAAGTTTTTTAAACCTCCCTATAGTATCTCTACACCACATTCTAGATATAGTTTATATTTTATGAATCAATCTTGAAATAAGTGTTTTCAACCTCCTTATAGTATCTCTACACCATATTCTAGCTAAATTTATTCCTTTCATACATGGAAATAAGTCCATAACTAAAGTTATCAAGCTTACTCTCCAAGATGAACCTACAACCAGTATATAGGGACATGCTTTGTCATAAAAATAGACCTTTAGATGTTCATTAGCTTGGATTAGACCTCACACCACCATTTGGATCCATTGAGGCATTTAAAACATCTTCTACTTGCTAAGGTGATATGTATTCCATTCTTAAAAACCTATCATGAAAGATGTGGATATTGGAAATCTATTTTAGGTGGATACTTTCAAGTGAAGAGACCCTTGTAAGTGATAATGGGCTTTAAGACATTTAAAATTAACTCCTCTTTATATTACCTCTATCTCATTGGGATCTCTTTCACACCATAAGGTCTTATAAACATGGAAGTTAGCCTTGTCTACTCCTTGAAGTGATAAAGGTCACTTAGCAATCCAAACTTGTAGATATCAATGAAGGAATTTAGTGTTTTGGGAGGTAACTTTGCGGCTTCAAAAACAAGACTCCATGAAATCTCTACCTTCCAAACTTTATGAGGTTCATGTCCTTGCTAGAGACTAAAGGATTAGCATAATAAGATGCATCAGAATATTTTTTGACCATGTCATATGTTATTCAGAAAATGCTCATGGTCCTCTATTTTCACCTTTTGGGGATTGGAGTCTTGAAATAGTCATCTTATACTTTTGAAGGTGGCCTTAAACTTTATTTATCAATCCATCCATTAAAATATGTTTCTCATGATATTTTCACCATCTTAAGACCTTTAGGAAGGTTCATTACTTATTCAATTTCCATACAATTATCTCCATATATTTGTTAAGCCACTTGTAGGTGGACAAAATCATGTATCCAAGAAGTAAGGTGTAAATATGAGTGGTATCATTGTAATTAGAATTCAATGGATTGTATATCCATCTTAAAACATTATAATGCAATATTAACACATCAAAAATCTTTAAAATACTCTAGGATCCTATTCCAACTTGAAAACATCTCAAGAAGCTCTTGTAGATGAGTATAATAACAAGAGGTTGTGAATGATTATGTTGATTGGCTGCCACAGTCCCTTCATATTCCAAGTGGAGGTTATTGTTTTATTATATCGATATTAATACATGTTCAATGTCATGATATATCTATCACACCATCATGATTCATGCTAAATAGGTCCACACATGTGATTCCCTTATGACTCTAAGTAAGAATGAGTAGGAATTTGATTATGAGGAATGACAAGATGTGAATTTTCACAAAGCATGATGTTGTAAAGCTAATAATGAATTTATGTGATCCATATGACATGGAGACATGGTAAAACACCATATACTATTCAAACAAAATCCCTTATATGTAATGCAACCTTTTATAAGTGGAAAACTAACTGAGACTACACATGGTAGAACCTTCCTTTCAACATGGACTAACTTGCTTATAAAAACACCACAAAACATGAAACTAAGTGTGAAGACAATTTCATAAGGTATACAACATAATTTTGATTCAACATCACTAACTAGTTCATATGGATTTGACCAAAATGGAATAAAACCTATAAGGTGCATGAAATAACTAGCAAAAAGGTATAGTCAACTTTATGAGGGTGGTTCATAAATAAAAAAAGATAAATCTTTAAATTATTTCTATGTAAATGAAATTATCTAATAGTATTACCAACTCCCAAAATCATTTGCTCTGAAACATTTTTAACTGTCCGTACTAAGCACAAACCTGAAGGTTACTTTTGTATGTCTAAAAAAGCAAAGATGGAGTAGAATGGTTTTTTATTTTAAATGGAATATTCAGAGCATATAAATCATTAAGATTAGTTTTAATAATATTAAGAGGCATTTCATGATCTTTTCTCATGTGGCACACTTCCCCATGAGTTGTACAAGTGTTAAATGCTCCCTTTTTTAGTTTGTTTCTTGAATTTTAGTTAAATAAGCTACAATATTATGGTGTAATTGACATAATTTATAGGTAAACTAACTTATTTGATGATTGAAATTAAATTAGGACACTTGGGTACCTTGGTAATTATTCCACTTTCATTAATGACCCCTAAAAGCCCACTAAATGACCCAAAGTGATAAATTAACTAGTGTGACTAAGACCAAGGCTAGAATGACATTATATGACATAAAATAACATATAATACACCCCATGACAATTTATTAGACCCCTTACAACATATAAAACTCATGTTTTTTCCCTATAAGGTTCCTAATTTGACATAAAACTCAAATTTGGTCAATAATTGATAAGTTTAGGTGTTGATTATTAGCGGTCAGAGTAATAGCCATTGGCAGTCATAATGACTATCAATAATTGAGGGTGAAATGGTAAATGGTTAAGGGTCAAAGGGTTAAGTTTGGTCAAGGTGGGTTAGAAGGTGAGTTGGTCAAAGAGTTTCTTTACTCAAGTTTTTTATTGAAGGGGTGAGAATGGTAGGTTAGGCATCTAGGGGTATTTCAATATCTAGAACCATAGTGTGTGTTTTTCTAGTGTCTAAATTTTACCTATTTTTTGTTATATAGTGTATATTAGCCAACTATAAAATAAAATTTGATTGTTGGTTAAAGGTTTGGTTGCCTTGAGTATGGGAGGAGGTGATCCCCCTAAAACAAAGAGTTGATGTGGTGAAATATAATCAAGTATAAGTTTGATGAGTAGTTATGGTGAGTCACAAGGTTGGTGATAGTGGTGGTTGGGAATTTGAAGCACAAACATACACATAAAATGTGACTAAGTGTGATAGCTAAGATTTTTCATAGATTAAGTTACCATGGTTGGTAAAAATAAGTTGACTCTAGAAGGATAAGTGATATGATAACCAAGCCCCAATGTTAAGCATAGATGATTTAGTTACTCTATAAATCTCATAGATAGGGTAAATGGTTTTTGAGGTATCTAAGGTAGGAAGTGATCTCAATAAAAAACACAAATTGTATGGTGTGCACTAGGTGGTGCAAATTCATATGATAAACATGGAAAGGTTTGTTGGTATGGTCAAAAGGACCAAGGCAAGGTCATCACAAAATATTTAAATAGTTTAGGTCAAAATGGCCAACATCAAGGTGGACATGGTCAGATGGTTGGTTAGTTGGTTGGAGAGCATGTTCTCTAATGGTTTATGGTTGTTTTGAAGAGAATAGGTGCTCTCTAAAGGTTGGTTAGTGGTGTTCAAAAGGGTTTCCCCAATTTTATGTACCACTTGGTTTGATTGGGTAAAAGGTTTTGGTGGAGAAGGTTCTATCTAATGGTTCATTGTTAAGGTAAGTATAGGTTGGAGAAGGGTAATATCTAAAGGTTAGGTTTCGTTTGGAGGAGATGGTGCTCTCCCAAATAGGTTCACTAATTGTTTAGTTTTATGGGTTGGTTTTATTTACTCAAAAGGGGGAATATATGTCTTCCTAAGTGGTCATAAAAGTATAAGCAAGAGGATAAACACTCTGATTGAAAAAGATAAAGATGGAAAGATGGGTGGCTTATGAACATAAACCATTGTCATGCTTTGCACTATTGTTAGTTTGATGGTTTAAAAAAGGTAGATTAATCACATGGTGTCAAGTAATATAAAAAATACCTTGATTTATGAAAGACAAAAGGGGATATGGATGATAGGTAGTGGGTGATAGTTAGGGTAACCTTATTATGAGGACAATTTTTCCCTTCTATAAGTGACCTAAGAACTATGATAGACAAGTCCATGTTATATTCTAGGTGTAGAATGATCAATATGAGAAGTCGATAGATGTTATTGTGAAAAAAAATTGTAGCTTTCTTAGGATTGATTTGTGTTTGATTTTGATATAGGGCTATTAGTGCTTAGTTTCATAGGTTTGGGAAGCTGATCAATGTGATAAGCTTCAAATGATTGCTTTTGAGAAACTTTTCTTAGCCATATTTCAAGAGAGTGGTCTAAGTTTGGATTTTTTTCATGTTTAATATCTATCATTTAAGGGACCAATCTACCTTTTTAATAAATTTTGATTATTTTGGGGTAGTTATGCTTTAAGGGAGTAGTCTACATGCTAGAGATGTTTACCCAAGTGATAATTTGGTATCCCAAATTGTTTATATATTGGTTTAGACATGGAAAATCTATATAGGCCTAAGGTTTTCCTTTATGGAGGCAATACCATGACATACAAAGGGAAGTGGTGGGTAAAATAGGTGGTTTAAGTGACAATGACCATGGGAATCCATCCTAAAAAGGAGTATAAAGTACTATGAGGATCATGCCATGGGTAGAGCTATGGTATCCATGCTTAGGATTAGGCTAATTTTGTGATGGATAATCACATGATCTTATTTTTAATCAGTTATGATGGTGATTAAAAATAAGTTATGAGCTTAAGTTAGATATAAAATGATAAATAAATTATTTTAATGAAAGAACAAGAGTATAATTTTTAAATCTTTAGAGGAGGTTGAGGTTATGATATTCCCTAGATCTATGCTTACATAACTGGTTGATGTCAATCAGGAGAGTAGATGTCCCCCAATTACTTTTTTCCACTTTAATAAAATTGGATTGACAAAAAGGTGAGGTTTAGGTGATAATTTAGTGGAGAAGGGTAATCTCCAATGTTTGGGGGAAAAGGTGACTCAAAAATAGGTTAGGTGGTGTCCAAATGGGTTGCCCCAATTTATTATAACACTTTGTTTAAGTTGGATTGATGGAAAAGGTACTCTCCAAAGGTTGGGAGAGAAGGTGACTCCCAAATAGGTTGCTAGAGAAGTGTAATATCCAATGGTTGGGGGAGAAGGTGAATCCCAAATGGGTTAGTGGATAAGGGTAATATCCCATGGTTGGGGGAGAAGGTGACTCCCAAATAAGTTGGTGATCACAAAAAAATGTGAAAAAGGTGGCAAAAAATAACTAAGGTTAAAGTCATTTGGTTGGTTGGTTGATGGAGAAGGGTGATCTCTAATAGTTTCATGGTTAAGTTAAGGTCATTGGTTGGTGAGTTCTCAGGTATCTAAGGTAGGATGTGATCCTAATAAACCACAAACAGTTGGTAAGAGGGATAAGGGTAAGGAGAAAGGTAATGTACAATAGTTGAGGGTTGGTTTGTTGATAGATTTGGGTGGGTTTGATTTCTTAGGTAAAATTGATAAGGTGGGTTGGTTTGATAGGTTAGGTAAGGTTTATAAGTTATTTTGATAGGTTGAGGAAAAAAATTCCAAGGGTTAGTTTGGTTAATTTTTTGAGGTATGGTTTGGGTTGATAAATGGTCAAATCCTTGTGGAGGGAAAGTTCCCCCTAGTTTGCTCTTTCAATGTATGGTTGAAGATGGGAAAATGATCCTAAGGTGAGGTGTTAGTTAATAAAAGTGTTTAAGAGGGATGAATATTACTTCATACATGTCCCAAAAAGGGGTGTTAGTTGTTAGTAGTTAGGTGTTATTGGTTAGTTGGTTCAAGTTATAGGTGGTGGTTTGGTTGGGATTTCCTCTATTGCACTAAGGCAAGGAAAATGTAGTTGGATCTAATTGAGGTAGGTTAGGGTGGGTTTGATGGGTTGATATTAGTTTACTTTATTAGATAGTTTGGTTATGGTTGAGTTAAGAGGTATGTTGATTGTGGTTGATTGATTTGGTGTAGAGGTTAGTTTGATTGGTTGAGAGATAAGATAAATGGTTGAGTTGGTTTGTTGTTTGGGTTGGTTTGATTATTTGGTTTGGTTGGTGAGGTAAGGTTGGGTGGATGGTTATAGGTAAGGTTAGGTAGATGGTAAGTTATTTTTCATTAATGGTAGGTTTGGTTTGGTTGATGGTAAGTGAGGTAGGATTAATTTTTATTAAGGTTGGGTTGATGGTTGTTAAGGTAGGGTTGATGATAGGTTTCAAAAAAATTGTAAATGGAAGAGGTAGGTTGGTTAGTTCCACATGGGCAAGTGAAAGAGGTTGATAGGTTGATGCCACATATGTAAGTGGAGAAGGTTTGTAGGTTGTTTCCACATAAGTAAGTGGAATAGGATGATTGGTCAGTTCCACATGGGTAAGTGGAAGAGGTAGGTTGGTTGGTTCCACATAGGTGAGTGGAAAAGGTTGGTTGGTTGGTTTTGCATGGGTAAGTGGAATAGGTTGGTTGGTTAATTCCACATGGGTAAGTGGAAGAGATAAGATAGTTTACATGATTATTATTATGAAGGAAAGTTGAGAAGGTTCCACTTGCTTAACAAATGGTTTGGTTAAGGGTTGGATTATGGTTTCCTTAGTTATAAGTTGACTAAGAACCAAATATAATAGATGGACCTCATTATGTTGAGGGATTTGGTTATTAGTGTGCATAATAATAGGTGAAAAAATAGGTTCAATGATGGATTGATCTTGAGTTTGTAATCTAATCAATTGGTTTTATGAGGTTAGTTGGTTTGATAGGTTTTGTTGACTTGATAAGTTGTGTGGGTTTGATTGCTTGGGTAAGGTTGATAAGTTGGGTTGGTTTGATAGGCTAGGTAAGGTTGATAAGTTGGTTTTATATTTTTTAGTTTGATGGCAAAGAATATAGACCAAATATTAATGTTGAGATAAATAAGGATACCTCAAATTCAGTTAGGGTAGTTGATATGATGGTTTGGGTAGGTGATCCAATGGTTGATGAGGTTAGATAGGTTGAAGTTGAGGTTGGTTATGCTAATTGTTAAGTTGGTGTTGATGGGTTGTTAGCTGGTTGTGATTATGGTTAAATGTTTTTTTGATAGGTTTTTTCTTGGTTTTAGTAGATATTTGGTTAGATTTTGGTGAGTATTGATTGGTAATGGGTACCAAATATAGATGACTCTACTTTGATTTTTCAGTCCATTAATAGTGTAACCATCTCAGGTGGTAGTTGAGAATTTGTTGGTTGGTTGTATTGAAAGTTTTATAGATGATAAGTAGGGTTTGATTAGTTGTGTGTGATTTTGGATTGGTTTTTCATGAGGTTGGGTTAGTTTTGGGTAAGATTAGGTTGGTTTTAGGTAAGGTTAGGAGCATAAGTGGCTCATGATGCAAGGTATCACTCTAAGGTGAGATGGTTGTTATCCAAGATCTTAGAAAAGTTAAGATCTCTAGGAGAGAATATATGTTGGTTATCCATTAGACAAGTAAATGGAGGAAATATGGTGGAAGGTAGGTTTATCATAACTCAAAACCATGAATAGACAAGAAAAATTCAAAAAGCCAAAACACACACTAAATCACATTACCTCCTAGGGTTTCTTAGTCTCTCTTTTGGCTTATGCCTTAAGTTTGAAAGAATGTTGGAAGACTTGGCTTGAAAATTGGGTAATAGAAGATAAATCTATGGTTGGTTCTAGGTTAGTTATGTCTCTCAAAAAAAATTATTGGAAATCAATACATGGCTTGGTATTGGGGCCTAACCCCTCACTTCACACATTGTAATGATAAGTATGTTGGGTGCTTAGCCAATATATACTAATTTTTAGAGTTTAGACTCAACTAGAGAGCTGAGTTTTGGTTTCTCTTCTTCGTAGTGAAGTCCAAGTAAGATAGCCCAAGGATGAAGGTTTATTGCTAGGTGATGAAATCCTAGTCAGGCCTTATGTTAGGTGTTAAGATGTGTTAATTGATAAGTGGTTTGGTATGGTGTGTGATAAAGATGTGAAGCTATGATTGATTAATTTAATTTTAATTTAACTAAATGAGATAAAAATTCAAGCAATCAATTTATGTAGTTAATTTTAAACCCAAAAGAAAGTTTCAATTTCATTGTATGAGTATAAAATAAAGAAGAAAAGGGGGCTAGATATAACTAGGTCCCACTAGGCATGCCAAAAATGCTTTATTAAATTTTTTATTTTTATCTATTTATAGAAGAAAGGTAAAACTAAAAGAGGGGTATAGGTTGGTAGAACCTAGATGGGTGTGCATTTCATAATATATATAGTTTTAGATATTATTCTTTGGATTGGGAAGATGACCTACAATAAGAGAGAATTAGAAAAGGGTTGGTTAGTTAACTAGGTGTTATCACTTAGATTTACACCCTTTGAGGAGATGTCTCAACACTTCTCATTCAATTAGCATAATTAAAACACCTCTAGGGTTTTGGGTAGACTATGGATGAGGTGAATCCCTAGATAGGGCTAGCTCCCCTGATGTACCACTATGGATCACTACTACACCTAAATTTTAAGGGGAAAAGGGAGAGAGAAAAATTAAAAAAACTATCCTAAGGGAGGTGATACACCAAATAAATTGATGACTTCTAAGCAACTACATGCTACACATGAGAATAAATGACTAACCAAATATACACTTCTCTAATCTACATCTTCTCACATCAAAATTACATTATGAGGTTATATATGAATGTTTAGGCTAAGACTAGACAAGAGGCCTTGAATGGCACTAGTGAATAGTCTAGATCACTAAACCTTGAAACTTACTAGAACACTTCACATAACTTGTAAGAAGAAGCTTTCCAACTACAAATAGGTGAGAGAATGAAACAACCATGCTAGGAAACAAAAAGTCATCACTTATGCAAGATCAAACATTCAAGTAATCACACTATGAATAGTTATGGAAGAGGTAAAAATTAGTAGTATTATAGATCAAATGGTATGAAAATGATCATGGATTCACCATACTTAGGTGGATCATAAGTTACAATGGACAAAACGGCTAGTTTTTATAGAACTTGAGAGAGAGAGAGAGGAGAAGATATAAGTCTAAGGGTCACAAATACACTTTTAAAGATGATAAATGGAGCTAATTATGTATTATAATATGATTTGGGATGAACCATTCAAGGTCAGAAGAGACAAGTGGTCATACGAGGCATGAAACTTATGAAAAGTGGCATGAAACTCTTTGTGTTGGCTCAGAAAACTACCTTCATCATCCACACATATTTGAACGTCCTAAAATTAATTAGGGATAGGTATGATGGTTAGAATTAAGTGAAAATATTTTATACATTCATATAAATTAATTGGTTTAAACCTTGGTCATCTGGAATCTTCTCAAAATAAGCTATCACCATCTATAGTCCAAATAACTCTTCTTTCATACACCCTACACAATTGGCCTCAAAATTAGCTTTAATTTCCAATGAAAATACATGGGATTGAGTGGATTACATGTTTTAGGACTCTACATGTACTTATATTAATTAGGCACACCTTAAAATAAGTTCACTTGAAGTGTTCTATCCTTCTCACTAGCTTGTCCACTATGCTAGTTTTGGCTGGCTAAGATGAGAGCTATTGTTTGGAAACTTATGAGTTGTTATGAATAATTAAATGGACATGAAGTTTTATCCTAAGTTTTAATCCTTTTCTAAAATTTTTTTCATCTTCAAACTCCTCTTGGAACCTAAAAAATAGTCAAAAGTTCCTTATTTTATACCCTATCCATATGGATCCATACCTATAATCCTAATGGGGAGTAGCTTGAATGAGTCCTCTACAACATCCAATCCTTGTTTTATAAAAAATAAGTAATTTTGATGCATTATCTCCTTCATTTTACACATCAAGTCTAGACTAAGGGTTTAAAAGGGTTTTAAATAGTTTTACCCTCTTAGATATTATTCAAATTTCAATCCAATGCCATAAAATAGTTGTATAAGACCATTTATAACTTCTCAAAACTTCTTAAGTTCCCATGCAAATCACCAAGAGATATGAACTTCAAAATTTACTCTATCAAGCTCTTCCTTCCACTTACATAGGCCTAACACTACCTTTGAGCCAAAATTGGATTCCCCTATAACTCCTCTACCTTCCACAAGATTTATCACCTCTATTAAGACCATATGAACATTCCAAAATTCATTATAATGGGCTACCAAGGTTGGAAAGGAAGTTGTCCCTTCATTTGGATTTTAGGCCTAGACATAACTCATAGACCTAATTACAACCTTAAGAGTGTAGGGTACCCTATTGAGTTACATCATTTTGTGTATTTTATACCATATTTACCTAGACTTTTTTCAACTCTCCACACTTTCATACAAGGCTCTCTTATCTTATGGTTCATGCTTTCTCACCCATCTTCTCCAAAATGCAAATTTTATGCCCAAGGGAGTGCCCTCTATCTGAGAGAAAATAGAGGTCACTTCCTTTATTTTCTAAGACAAAATAAATTTTTTAGGGGATTATTCATGTTTTGAATATTTCATACAAAAAAACTCAGCCCTTTGTCTTATGGTTAGATCCTTCAAAAGCATTAGAAACCAAAATAGACCTATGAGACAAAGACTTTGTGCAGGGTTTAAAGAATGGGTTGTGTGGTATTGTCTTGATACTTTAATTTGATTTGTTTTCATTGTGAAAAGACACTTTAAATAATTAAAACCATGATGATTATGTCCCAAGTTTTTTTATTACTTTGACTGTCCCACATACTCATCCTACTTTAACTGATCATGACTAAGTTTGACCTCTACCTAACTATGTTTCCTATTTTACTCCCTCAAGGATGACCCTTTTAGGTTAATTTTAATGAATTAGGATTTAAATACAATGTATAAGTTTATGTATATCCTTCCAATATGAATTTAATTTATTATCTTATCCACCTCACACCTTAGGCTCTCGAAATAAAGTGTATTTCTTGATTATTTCTCTTTAAGATAGTATTCATGTAGATGCCTTCCATGTTTTAGGCATGAGAACAAGCTGTAAAAAATTTATTAAAAATTACCTAACCATTTAAAAATAATTTAAATAATTTATTCATCTTGAGACATGCATTATCAATATTTAAGGTAAACTTTCTGCTCACTACCCCTCATAGTAAACTATAATTGACTGTGTGTGGTCCTGTAAGTGTTAAGGGAACATGTTGAAATATGATCATGCTATGTAGAGACCCTTACTAAGTCTCAAAGGTCACATATAATCTGTATATACATGCATTCACCTTATATTCCCTAAAACACCACCTAAACACTATCTGCTATCCTACAATCTACCTACTCAGTTGTAGGTGAGTATTTCCTTATGAAGAGACACATATATGTGTGAGTTGGATTCAACACCTTGTTCCTTAACTATTTTTATCCCATATATGAGACAAAAATTCCTTTTAAACCATTTTAAACCATTCAAAAAAGTTTTCATAGTCTAATTTTTCAATTTGGGTGGAGAGGGTCTCTTTGAAGTCCAAACCTGTAGGTGATAATGACTATGTTTAATGCATAAAAGTGCATATTTAAGGCTTCCAACAATCACGTTATAGTAAACACACACCTCAAAAAAATTTAAAATTTATTATACTATATAGGTACTATAAGGTGAGATCATTAATATGTATCAAATCTCTTGACATTCCTATTATATGATTTCCATAAAAAGACAGTATTTTATTTCTTCATTTTAGGTATTTGATCCTAGAATTCAGTCTCTTCCTACTAGAAGGTAATATTCAAATTTGAAAAGCAATATATAACTTTATATATTCATATTATGATCCCTTAAACATGTTATGTCTTTAGGATTAGTTTCAAAACTTGTCTAACATTTCAAAATGGCTCTTTAACCCCTACTAAGCCACTTATAGGTATATATTTTTAGTGTATACAAGTAATGGACAGAATATGGACAATATGCATTGATTTAGACATATTATGAGTTGTATATACATATAAAAAAACTCAAATGAATTATTCACACCTCAAATAGCTTGAAACCACTAAAAAGGCTCCCATCATAGCATGATGTCATCATGGTAAACCTGTGTGGAGATTTAGTTGTATATAGGCAAACAATGATTTAGGTAGTAGAGATGAATTTTAATCCATGACAAAACTCTTTCACTTGAAAATATTAAAATTATGTATTATGATATTAAATTATTTGAGGAAAACCTATACACCACATTACAACATTTCAAAACTTATAAGTACACACTCCAATGGTAGACTATATGCAAAAGTTGTTGATGATTACACAATCCCTCTACACACTATTTGTAGACTCAAACCTAATAATTAATGTTTATAAATAAATTTTAAAAGTTTTTAGACCCTCACTACACCTCCATTATCACACTAGATAGTTTCATACATGTGATTACAACCATGGTAGTAAGTGAAAAGTGAACAAAGAGTTGGTTGCATAGTGTTCATGACTGTAACTCATGGAATGTTGCTTTAGAGATGAGATTTAAATTATAATGGAATAAAAATAACACTTATAACATTATAAAATACTTATCACAATGCATTAAAACCATGATCAAGAATAAAGTTCCTAAAAATGGTGAAAAAATACTTGTAGCATAAAATGGTGTATTCTTTTGTAACATGAGATGATTTTCATATCAAAACACCTTGAAACATGAAAATAAGAATATGGATAATTATATAAGGAATATAAAATAATTTTTAATCAACCTCATTAACTGGTTTGTATAGAACTACCCAAAATAGAGCAAAACCTATAGGGTGCATGAAATAGTGAGTAGAAAAACATAGTCAGCTTGTAAAGGATGGTTCATAAAGCATGGTTGATAAATATTAAAAATATTGTTATGGAAATGGAGATATATAATTTTAATACAAACTCCAAAAAAAATTTGACCTAGAACCTCTTTTACTGACCATACCAAGCATGAACTTGTTGATCACTTTTTCATGTCTATAAGGGCAAAAAAGGATATTAATGGTTTTGGGCCTTTTTTTACCACTTAAAAAGTGTTTAAATCAATAATATTAGTGTGAGTAATATTAATATATTTTCCATGACATTATCCCATATTTCACCTTCACCCATGGGTCGTACAAGTGTTAAACTCCCCTTTTGCAGTTGGTTTCTTAAATTTTAGTTAGATAACCTAAAATATTTTAATTAAAGTAACATTATTGATATTTAATCTGACCTATTAGATTCTTAAAAGGAAAAAAGGGAACCTACGCACCTTTGTAACCATGCCACTTACATTTATGACCCCTAAAAGCCCACTAAATGACCCAAAATGACAAATTGACTAATATGACTAAGACCAAGGCTAAGATGACATTAAATGACTTAAAATAAACTACAATATAACCCATGAAAAAGTAATAAACCCCATATAAAATTATAAAAAATAATTTTTACCTACATAGGTCCCAATTCGACCTATGGGGTTAGATTTAGTTAACAATAGGTTGGGTGGATTACCTAACAAGATAGATCTAAGAAGCATGAAATATCTAAGAGGCTACCAATCTACCTTTTGATACAAGTTGATGTTGATAAAAATGTTTCATAAATGAAAGTAATTAATCTAAATAAAGTAAACACTTTTTTAAAGAGATGCTTGTTCTAACAAAATAACATTAAGGTAAATGATAAGCTATCAAAGAATGGTTTAGGTATGGTCAGGTTGTGATTTATAGTCTGTAAGGTGGCATAGATAAAGAAAATAGGGATTTGGTTAAGTTTGGTAGCCAGTTGATGCTTGATATTTTATTTTTTGGTTTGGTTCACATAGTGACCATAGGTGGTCAAGGTGACTATTAATGGTTAGAAGAAACAATCAGTGGTTGGGTGATTGTCAATGGTTAGGGCCAACCATCAGTGGTCACGATGATCATTGATGGTTACTATCAATTAATAAGGTCAAGTTTAAGGTTGAAGTTTGGATTATGAGTAAATGGCAGACAAACACAATAGGTTATTAGGGGTTAGTTAATTAGTTGAGAGGTCATAGGTAGCTAGTTGGAAGTGGTCTTTTAGGTAGAGGTGTTAAAATAAAACAAAGTAATAGAATAATACAAAAAAAATACATTGCTTTTTTGTTGAAGTTGGTGGAAGATGTTCATTAAGCCTAGAGGAATTTTGGTAGAGTAATAGTGCCTATAGTTGTAAATCAATTTTGGAAAAGTATTATATCCCTGTTATGCTAGCTAGTTTTCTAGAAGGAAGAACTTTAAAATAAAATCCTGATGAAGAAGTCTTGTCTAAAAATATCATATATCATGAAGCCCATTTTTTGGTCCTACTCTCTTTCTTTTGTAAGTAAAGAGAGATGGAAGTAGAAGGTTCTCTAAGATGTTTGTTTTATGGTTTTGATGTTTCATGATACATTATAACTAGAGAAGGTGGTCATCTAGATAAGATTTTGACATGCTAGCTTTCACATTGATCAAGTTGGTAAGTTTAGGTGATAACCATCAGTGGTCAGAGTGATAACCATTGGTTGTCATAGTGACCATTAATAGTTGAGGGTCAAAAGGTTAAGCTTGGTTAAGATTGGTTAGAAGGTGAGTTGTTTAAAGAATGTTTTGACTCAGGTTTGTGGTTGAAAGTATGAGTATGATAGGCTGGGTATCTAGGGGTATTTTGACAACTAGAACCATAGTGTGTAGTTTTCTAGTGTCTACATCTTGATTTGACCAATCTTCTTCAAACCTAAAAAAATTATTACTTCCTTCAAGTGACACTTCATCTCATGATCAATCAACTACTATAACCTTATTCACCCATGGTTGATTGAAGTGGCATATTTGGCTCTCAATAACCTCTTAAGGATTTTCCACTTATTCATCCAACATTTATATATTTCTAATTGGGTCACCAAGACTACCTCTAATTACGTTAGTCAACTCATAATTACCTAAAAACAACATATATCTTGCTTCCAACACTTCAAACAAGTCTTCATAGTTAGTTTGTTTAACTATTTCTCGCACATTTGAAGCATTATTGAGGACATCTAGTTGCAAGTAAACTACATTAAGATCTTAAACCTTACCAAGATGTTCTAAGAACTTCTCCTCTATTTCTTTGTCTTTTTAATTTATAACCTCTTTAACATGATCAACTAATTGATTGACTACTACATCCATATCAATTTCTACACCTTACTCATCTTCATCTTTAAGCATACTAATTGGAAGCTTTTAAAATAAATAAAATTCTCTTTTTCTCTTAGTTTTAACCTAAATACACATTTATTTAAGTATGAAGGCATCAATACTACTTTTAACTGACTTTACCACTTGTGATTGGTCAACCTATGCAAACTCATTTTGGTCTTCTATTCCTTCATTCATAGTAACATCTTGAGGACCTATTTGTGTCTCTATCATGGAAAACTCATCAAGCCTTTCCTCTTCACCATGAATTGGTATAACAGGTCCCTTATTCAAGAGTAAGATGGTGGAAGGGTGAAAAAGTTCACCTTTCTTGAAAATTAGGAAAGTATCCTTCCAACTAGTGACTTTGAAAGCTCTTTTAGGTATCTCTTGGGGAAGGGAGAGAGAGTCTTAAGAATATTGTAGAGTAAGCTCATTAAGCTGAGCTAACAACTCTTTTTTATTTTGTTTAACCAATAACTCCTCCTTCTCTTTAAATGTTTTTTAGACCACCACAACTAACACCTCTTCTTCTTTATACCTTTTTAAACTGATTTCCATGATGGAAATGTGTAAGATATATCCACCTCATCCTATTATTAAATGGGTATACGAGAGGGTGGTTTCACAAGAGAGGGCTTGACATAGTTGGGGTCAAAGGTGTAGGAGGAGATCTATAGTGGGATGCTTTCAAAATATTGAATGGGAATGGGTGTAAGGGTAGGATAGGGAAAACTAATTGGTTTGGGTTTGACATACTCATCTTCCCAATGAGTCAACATCTCCTCTATCAAGAGTATCCATTCCTTTACTTGTTTCTTCTCAAAGTATAGATAATTTCTATACTTAATGGCTACCCACACACTCCCATACTATTGTAAGAAGTCATTTTTCCTATTCATGACATGGATGGGGAACTCTTTGCTAAGGGATACCTTGGCATTCACCTTCATGATTGATCTCCCATGGTATAGAATGATTTGCTTGATTCTTGACAAAGATGATATTTGATAAGGTGGACTAGGGGGCTAGATTTGAGCATAAATAGGGGTAGGAAAGGGAAATCAGGGACTAGGTTTAGCTAATCTCATTCTTAAGAACAATTGATAGTCATTTTATTTCTTATCTTGGTCTTGCCTAACCAAGCACTCTTCTTGAAACCTCAACTCTTGCTCTTGAATAAAAGCTTAGTGTTCAATATTTTATTACTACCTATAACACTCTTCCACCCTATCAATCTCTCTCAATTCTATTTCAAAATCAAGACATATCTCTCTAAGACTCTTTTATGGTTGACTGAAGAGAGATAAAATCTGATAAGGATGATACATTGAAGCTTGAGATCCACTTTGGGTGAAGCCATAAACATTACTAATCTGATATAAAGGATAAGGGATCAAAGAACATGCATTTTGATCAAGTGAGTGATAATAAATAACAAATAATGATGATTAATCACTTGGGATACTTATACCAATTGATAAATACTTGGATTCACCATTAGTTCTTGCACACATACCTCCAAAGGCTGATTGGATGAAGATAACACATAAAATCTTCACTTACTGAATAGCATAGTCCTAATGGGTGTGCCAAAAACTATTGTAGTGTAGAATTTCACCATTTTGGTAGAGTTTTTTAGGATATCTCACTCTTATCTACAATATTGGAGTAACCTCAAGCTGTGTTTATCCTGTAGTGAGTTTGAACCTTTGGAGAAGGTCAACGTCCTATTGGTAGATAACTTAGACTATTATTTCTACTTGGAAAAGGGATAGAGAGGGTATAAGATGAATAAGAACAATAAAAGGGTGATACACAAAATTTATTGACACTCACATAAGTATTAAATAAACACTAATTCAGTATAAGATAATTCTTTCTCACATAACCTCACTAACTAGCTAATTTGCATTAATGTTTCATAAACTTGGCTCACTAAACAATACATGAAGCAAAGATGAATTTCAAAATTCATACCAATAATACATTAATGGTGGAAATATCTCAACTTCAGACCTAAAACTAACTTGGAAACACCTAAAAATAGGTAAAAAAGAAGGATAATGTACATGGAAGAACACTTCTTCACAAGGTCATCATCCAAAAACTTGCTAAACATAATTCAAAGGCAAGAGATAGGTGAAAAATGATCTTTATTGTTTCAAAATATCTTTCTTACAAATTTTGATAGGATTTCTCCTTGTCAAATGAGAATATATTTCATAAATGAGGGAGAAATAGGAGATATAGGATAAAATGGGAAGAGAGAGAGAGAAGAAGCAAGAAAACAAATAAAATTCAATAAATGAGACACAACCACCCTCTATGGATTCTCACACAAATTTGGGTTAATTAGGACTAATCCTTCCTCAAAATATTTTAACCTCCATTATCCCAAATAATCTTAAATCCCTCTCATTGGCTTAGAAACATACCACACGATAAGAAATTATTGAGGATGATGATGTCATGATCCACTAAGAGGAAAATTCTCCAAAGACTTTGAAAATGCATTGAATAATCCACTTACACTCTCCAACCTTAAAATATCTATCTTTTGGAATTCTATGTGCCCCATCCACTTGCATTCTAGAAGATGCTTAGGTAAAAGTTAGTTGACTTAGAATTTTGTGCTTAACTAACCTTGGAGGTTAAATTTCATGTTTTATTTTTAAGGCCAGTTTATATTTTCAACTTGATTTTGTTCATCCAACCTAAAACAAACTCCATGATACTTGCAAATTTTATAAACCCCATTGATGGATGTCACAAGCTTGAGCCACGCTGAACCAACTAACCTAAAAACTATTCCCAAGGCTATTTGGCACCTTGAAGACCACTTTTGGACCTGTATAACACTAACATACATCTATGTAATGTGTATGATGAATAAAATGAATATTTGGAAAGCCTTAAATATGTGCAATAATGATGAAAATCACCATTAAACCTCTAACATTTCAAAAAATGTAAAAAAACTTAGTTTTTGACCCTTTAGCTCAACTAGACACCATAAAAACTATTGTGAAGAGATATAAGTTCCATATAATAGTGTTCTATACCACATTAAACCTTTTCCATGGGTTTAGACATTTTCTCTCTTTGAAGACATATAAAAGTAGGTAATTTTGAGCCATTTTGGGCCTCTTAGGAACCCAAACATGCTATGTTTTTCTATAAAATAGGTTTTTCAAGATATGGAGGAATTAATATACACATTATATTTTGTTTCTAAATAATTTAAATCCATTTGATATACTTATGCATCTAAAAACACAAAACTAGTCAAGAAACCTCCTTTGCAAGCCTAGATAAGCTCACCCTCAAGATGATTGTTCATAAAATTAATACACCCATTCCACCACTTATTTATATGGATTAATAGTACATAAACGCCTTCAAAACCCTTGAAAATATTGGGATCCCATTCAGATGGTATGAAAATATATACACATAAAGATTATTGCCTATAAGGTTTATAAGCATCTAAATATGCTTACACTCTTAAAGATTGTTGATAAAACTTATAATATTAACCAACATCAATACATAATTAATTTAAATTAAATAGGGTTAATAAAAACATACTATAATCACTTGGAACAACTCTTCATGGTATGAAAGAAACGAGCATCTGAAGATGGGCTAAATTTGGGTGTCTTAAGCCTAAAAAAGCTTGAATTCCTCCAAAGTAAAAATTTAAACTTTCCACTAATCATATTTTATTTAAAATATCTTCATGAAACTTTAAACACCTCATAAAACCTTTCTAAACGATCCAAACTCAACTTTTCCTTTTATGCCTTTGAGACTACCTATGGAGTTTTAAGCCTACCTACGATGTTTTATGGAAGTTGTGAGTGTGAAAACTATTTAAAGGTATTTAATAAGATAAAAAACATATTAAAATTATTTTAAAACACTTCCCTAATATTTTAACCTTCAACCACACCTTAAAACTCCAAAAAATATGCTTGCATGAATAACGACCCTTATGAGACATAGGGGGACTGTGTTAAAATAGAGAGCACTTACACTTGTTAAATCACCCTAAAAATATTATTTAAGGATATAATATTTCATTATTACAAATATTACCAATTTTAAATTCACTTATATGTGTATTTTGTCTTATAGACCCTTTTTACAAAAAGTTACATTGTGTTGCCTGCATGCTTCCTTCATGCTAAAATTTGTCATTATTCAAAATTTTGCATGAAAAATCTAAATTTTATAACTTATATAGGATAATATAGGTCTAAAACATAATATTATACCATTTCAAGACCTCTCCAAGGCCTAAACTTCTTCTTCGTACCCAGAACTGACAAAACTTCATTTGGTATCTAATGGTTGCCTTCTTGACTGCTTGTGGACTATGTCAAAATAAAATGAAATTTATCTCTTTATAAAACATTTAGGATTTAATTTGATGATTTTTTAGGTCATGGATACAATTTATACCAAATTTTGTTCTTTGACTCAACTTGGAGATGCCCAAAAATGGCCAATTCCTCTAAGGCATGCTCCAATGTTGATTGTGATTTAACATAGGGTTAAATATTAAAATAATTGAATATTTAACATTGTTTAAAATCATTAAAAATATTTTTATTGTTTATATTAATTCATAAAAATCCTCTCTAACAAATTTCATGATTGGATCTTGCATATTTTGGCTTATAGGCCTATTTTGGCAAAAGCTAGTGACACATGTCTACTTGGTCCAATTTCACAAATGAGTTTTTGTTCCCTTTAAATTATTTTTAGATTTAATAAGGTTAATTTTATTTTAATATGTCATTAATACCTCCCATTTAATTATTCCACTCTTTATTTTATATCTTCACCCTCGTTCAACCTCTCTCAAGATCATAGTTCCTCAGGAAGCCTGTTTGTATGTACAAATAGTATGTAGGTGTGTGTTTATGAAGATTGAACCTGATAATAAATTTATTTGGATAAATTATTAATGTAATTAGCCTAAAATTACTCATTATTATTCTTTTAATCATTTATATTTAACAAAAAATCCAACTGTTGACCACTATGTTATCAACCATCAAGAGCTTGTAGATAGGTTTGTGTTTCCCATGACTATATTTGCTTGTTTCAAAGGTGTATGACTTAATTTTTTGTATTTTAATATATATATTCTACATAAAAATGATAATATATCATAATTTTTACCTTTATTACCTTTCCTTGAACATATAACCTCCTTATATACCACTATGCTCTTATTCAACCTTCCAATCTAAGTATGAACCCAAAAGAGGCTGTGGGATTCTCATTGTATGGAATATATCCTTAATTTATTCTTGAATTATTTTTAAGACTATTGATAAGATGTGTTAATTTCCTTTACTTTTTCATTCTCTTCATTATGGAACTATTTCATTATGGAACTCTAAATATATGACCATTTAGCTCATCATTTTCCCTTTGTTTGGATATAATCCTATGTCTAAAAAACCTATAGGTGAGTATTTAAGCCTTGATGTTGGTTTTAAAATTGATTTAAATACCCTTTTCATGATATCTAGGGTCCATTTATTGGGGTTTCTAATTAAAAAAGTCATTTACATAATACTCCTTTTATAAATCATTCCCCCCTTCAGCCCATATTTACTTGAAGATAGACCTCAAGCCCTAGGATGGTTGTAGGTACATGTTTAAAAAAAAAAATCCTAATATAGTACCTAATTTTGTTTTTTAAACTAGTAAAAATACCTTGATAAATAATCATCATCATTGGTTCCTTGGAATGAAACTCTTAGCATAATTAAAGATTGAAACCCCTATGGATGGTTATAGGTGTACATTATGAGATAAAATTGACTGTATGTGACTATTATTGAAAATTTATTGATAATATTTGACATATTTTTGTAATTTAAGAGTTAAATAGAACACAAATCCTCCTTTATAATGGATTTGAACTATAAAACCACTTTAACAC
This sequence comes from Torreya grandis, assembly GCA_037957365.1. Classification (NCBI taxonomy): domain Eukaryota; kingdom Viridiplantae; phylum Streptophyta; class Pinopsida; order Cupressales; family Taxaceae; genus Torreya; species Torreya grandis. The sequence goes on from JARHVA010001324.1 coordinate 1,673,082, forward strand.
ACTTTGATTACATAACAATTACCATGAAACCTATGACTTACATTACCATAGTTGTACGTGTGTGCTAAGGTTTGATATTTCTATATATTTAGGTGATTTATAAATATTTTAAAATTATAATTTATTACCTATAACCCTTTTAATATTGAAACATCTCCTTCGGCATTAACCACTTCAAACTATCACTGTGTTTTCAAACTAGTACAAAAAGAGAAGAAGCTTGTTTCCTTGATGACTATAAGTGTACATTTGATAATTGGATGTAGATTAATTTATCCCCTCTTAATTCCTTCATGAAATTAATTTTTTTCCCTCTTGTTCTTTTCATCAAAATTAAACCTTAATTCTAAGATGCATATGATGATTGATCTAGCCTCCTTGAGCCATAAAAAGACTTAACTTTTGTCAAACTTCTATAAGTCACTACTCTAAATTAATCTTATAGGTTTATTATGTTTTTTTAATATAAAAATATATTGGTATTACATATATATCATCAATTAAAGCAAAATAATCATGAATATCTTCATGAAATAACCTCTCAAGTATGAATCTCTATAAGAACTCTGCCTAATATCCTTCACCATGCTTGGAATACGATTGTGCTTGGTGGATTTAGGTCTTTATTGAAGATTAATATAGGTATTAATTAGTTTAAAAACCAATCCTCTTATTTTTTTCCATGAATATAATATTCATTTAACTCCAAAAATCATTTGTCTCACTCTTTTTACCATACAACCCTTTCACTAGTTTTCCACTAGGCAATTCACTTAGGTCTCAAAGGACAAATTTTGATTTAAATGTCAAGAGTTCAAAATTTAATCATGGATGGTTTTAGGTGACATAATTAAACTTTCCATAAGACATTTCAAGTTATCCAACACACTCCAACATCCAATTTCACATACAAGGCTCATCTTGGGTTTCTAAGGCTTGTAGGCCCTGTTTTGAACATTTATCCATGGTTTGACCATTAAATGAATTATATTGAAAATATGAGACAATTTATAGATAATATTTATCTCATTATAGGTTTTGTACAAGTTTCATGATCTGATTCCACTCCAAGATCACACGTTTTTTGGAAACCACCCTTCATTTAGGCCTAGTTAGCCCTAATCAAAACCCTCAGCCACCAAATCTATATTGTATAGACTCCAATCAATATAAAACCTCTCTAATAACTTATATAACCTTTAAATACATAATATTAAAAAAACATTCAAATTTTGAGTGTTAAAACTCTTGGAATCAACAAAATCCTAGTTTAGGGCTTCTCTCATGCTCTTTTTGAGACCCTATTTTGGATTGAGGGGGTTAAAATGAGTTATAGGCCTCACCTAGATATAATTTTGGATCCATTAGATAGGTATAAATGGGAAATAACTATCATATTTTTAAAAAATAGAAAAACATTACCAAGATCTCAAACAAAAAATAACAAAAAAGTGTTAGCTTGTTGCCCTATTTTTGCTTTGATGATGGTTCTTGAGTTCTAGGTGTCAAATAGGAAAACTGAGAGAGGTTTAGGTATCTAACCCATTCCCAAAAATAAAATACAAATTTTAGCTCATAAATCCAAAATAATGTATTATTTTCATCCCCTTCTCTTTTGGTATTCTAGGCCTCTCTTAGTTCTCTAGGCCCAAAAAACTAAAAAAGGGACATGTTACCCTTTTCATTTATGAAAACACTTGGTAAAAGTTTCATTCACCATAGGGATGATACCATGATGTCCCATACCAAATTTGAGACCTTGTATTTCTATATTGGGGTGTGAAGTTCTTTTGAGGCTCAAATCTACTAGAAGTCACTAAAAACCTATAGTGAATAATTTCATGATTTGGGAGTCTTCAAACATAATGCTACTCTAATAACACACCCCTTATTTTTTTCATGGCTATTCACCTAGGATAGGTATACAATATAAATGCATTTGGGTTCACCAGAAAAAATTGCTACATTGTTCTATGGCATAAAAAAAAGTGTTTAGGACCTATTTTGGAAATTTTATGGATTTTATCCCTAAAACTCAAATTCTCAACTTTGCTCATGACTCTTAATAATTCCAACTGTTAAAATGTTTTTATTATGACCATTAAGGTATATAAAACTTTAAAATCCTCAATGTAACATCAAAACATGTTAAACAATTCTATATCACACTGATAGACCCTTGTGTAAGATGTCTATAGGTGTACATAAAGGTTCATACCTAGCTTCTAATATCCCTTAACATTTTCAAGTGGAATCCACCATATCTCAATGCTTAATACAAGATCAATTATCCTATAGGTGAAAGACAATTTCTTTATTGGTTTTCAAAATGGTTGTACTTAGTAAGAAGAGACAAATATGCCAAAATCTGTAAAGGAAATAATTTATTTCATTCCTTGTTAAACCATGTTTTTAGATGGATATTTATTAGGAAACATCAAGGGTGAAAATATCATATAATATTTACTTTGAAGCCACTATAGGAAATATAAATCTATGTAGTTGATAAAATTAGTTGCAACTCCATTGGAGCTCTAACTAGAAACTAATTATTTAACCTACCAAGGATTTGATAAACCATTAGTTATTGAGGAGAAATATCAATTGAATTTTTTTGATGTGGAATAAGGAGGATGAGGCAAATTATCCCTGTAACCCAATTTTTGCTCTAGAACTGATCAAATGGCCATTCACAAGGACAATAAGGAAAATTTGTTTTATGTCATAATTACCTTCCTAATATTAAATATATGATGAAAAAATTGTAATATATCTTATTTTACCTTGAAAACCCATTTCTCAAACCATTACTTCTCATTAAATTTTGAATAAAAGAAATAAGGAAAAACTTGGACCCTGTTTGGATGAGCAGACCATCTAGACACTCCTAAAATGTTAATGAATGTTCATAAATATGGAGAGATTAAATAGATAAAAAAATTAAAAAAAATATAATTTTATTATATTATATATCACTTTCCAAAATATTATATCCCAACTCTCTCTCTTCTTACTATATCGAGCAAAAATGTGAGGCTCTCCTAGAGTTGTTCAAAACCGCCCAAACTAGTTTTTCCTTAGCATGAAGATCCAGAAGTATTCCTATTAAATATAAAATTTATAAAATTATTTTTTTAATATTAATGAACTTTCCTTCCTTTTTTAAACCTTCTAAAATACTTGGCCCTCCATTAATGGTAGAAAACCTATCTTATGCCTAGTTTGTAGCTAATAGGTTTTCCTTACCTCTATTGATTCTCATGATAGAATGTGATTTAAAAGGATTATGAGATGATGTTATGGACACCATGTATTCTTAAATATGACATTTTATCCCTTTAATCAAATCCTTAAAGAACCTATTCTACCAAACCTCCAAAATGCTCCAAAATGCTCCAAAATGCATTTTTTTGCTCCCAAACTCCTCTCCTCTACTCAAAATGATCTCAAATGACCTTTAACGTGTATAAAAGGGTAAAAATTACCATATTTAAGTGTTATTAATTCAAAACCAATTTTAATTCCTAAAAAAGACATTTTTTCACTTGAAATTTCTATTTTGAGGACACTTAAGTTATCTAATGCACTTTTGGGGTTCTTGTGGGAATAATAGCTTCTCTAGGACTCATTTTTGGCTCATTAAAATATATAAGACTTTTTGTAAAACTCATTCATGACATTTAATGTTTGAACACCATGGAAACCTACTGGATCCTTCACTTGTATTTTTAGATCTGTTTCTAGGCCTATTTCTCAAAATCACTAGATTTACCTTAAAGTTTGATTAAAGTGTTAAGAAGTTTACAAGTAACATGAGGTAGGGTCATGAGGTTTATATTATTATTCCACCATTATATCACTCACTCAACCAAAACTCTACTTGACTTCTCACACCACACCAGGACCTCCCATAATATTGCACTACATCATCAATTTAGAACCATAAAGGGACTAGTCAGGGGGGTAGAAGGTTACTAAAAGTTTCAAGAGAGTGGCCTGATCCATCTAGGAAAAAATTTCATATTTAGGCCAATTTAGGCCAAAAATTACCTCATTGTATTAATCAATGATGTTGATGTGGTTTTAAATTCATTCTAGTTTATTTCATTCACTTTAGAGATCAATCTCTCTTGAATGGTCAAAATTGGTCTTCTAGGCAGCCTATGAGTGCCTTATCATATTAATGATGATTCATAAATTATATGACCCTAAATTATGATATAATTCCCATATTTTTGAGTTAATATACCCTAATAATCACCCCTAAGAACTTTGGACACCAAACAAATTTTCATGAGAGATTTAAACAAAACTTTGAGCTTCTTTGGGTGGCTAAATATGCATTCTTTGAGGTCAAGGGATAAATTAGGATTAAAATTGATGTTTTGAAACTTGGTTTAAGTTATAATTCCCTATGAATGTTAAAAAAATATCTATTGACCATATCTATTGATTTTTATCATCATTTATATCATTAATAATCTCTATAACATCTTTGATTGAGATTGGGGATTTAGGAGGAAATGGGTCATTTTAACCCTAATAGTCCTATTTTGACCTCCTTTTTATCTACCAAGGAAGTTAATCATGTTATAAAATTTATTTACACATTATAAAAACTACATATTCCCAAATTGAATTTGTTTATCTTCATCTTGATGGTCTAGTACTTACCAAACCTAAGAGTAATTATTTTTAGAGTGAGGTTTAACCCTATTGAAATTTATTATAAGAAAACAAAAGGATCCTTATTATATATTTATCGTTATATCACTCTAAAACCTCATGATTTAAACAAAACTTGTAAGTGCATATTAGGCCCTTCTTGACTACAAGTTTGAAATGATCCTATTCAACTGGTTTTTTAACACGTTGGTGGTAAAAAATGGTATTTTATGGATATATGCATGATCATATTATACTTTTATAAAACTTACTTCATTAATAACACATATATTCTTCAATATACTTAGGCCTAATAATCTACCTATAGGTCTCTATTAGGGTCAGGTTCTCTCTTTTTCTTCACTGTTGGAGACTCCTTAAATAATTTCATGAGAGATTTCCTTGAAGTATTAGTATCCTTATCAAGGTTTTTATATATAATATTACCTTCAATCCATAAAAACTACATAATATTTCCACACATAGGCCTATGTGGTAGGTTTATTCCTATGTGGTCTAAATAGATCTCTTGGGTGTAAGCTCTCTAATTGAGCATCTTTGAGTTGGTTCATTATTAAAGTAATTATTTGAATATATAGATCCTAAACTAAAATATCCTTATAAATATTACTTCCTCTTGGTTTATAAATACCATTTAATATGCACTCTTCATACCTCGTGACCTCCATGTCATTATCCACATAATACGCCTAATTGAGTTTATGATACTATTTAACTGTGAGTTGAAGTTTACTTCATCTTTATGTCATTTTCTGATATCTTCAATATATTATATATTCTCCTTGTATAATTGGAACCAAAAATATAATAAATACACTATACCTTCTCTTCATGTACTTACAAAGGTCTATATGACTCATTGGTTGTACATGATCATTGAGTATCTTAATTGTTTACTTAAGATCAGAACTTTTTAATGTGGTCACTAGCTCTTTTGATATTTTTAGTCCCAATATTAAAAGTGTATTTAATTAGGTTGAAAAGGATTTAGACCTGTACCTACATCAAAATATACAAGACTTATTAATATATTTACACAAAAGCTTGAATATATATTACAACTTGTATCTAGTTTCATCTTGCTTGGTCATTATATACAACCCATTTCCAATGTCTATTTCCCTTATGGAAAATTACCTATGACTCTCATCACAAGTTTATATTGACATTGTAATGATATAACCACTATTATATTCTAAGTTATATCCTTTAATTTCTCTATAGGCCTTTCAAAACCTCCAAATCAAATAATCACCTTGACTATCTAGATCATATAGGACTGACTGTGATTTAAGAGTTATGTGACTATAGGGATAGGGTATACTCACTTTTAGAACACTTTATGATGTTTCTTGAGATCATATTAGTTTAAAATTGATAACTCCTTGAATAAAATAGTTTGAACCTTGTCCCTACTTAGTGCGAGTGCACAAATATTTTATTAATATTTAAAAATCAAGTACATAAGGGTGTCTTTACTCCGTTAACCCTTTCTCATTGAAAACATTGATTTATATAGTTTTTACCAATGACTGGTAAAAATAAGTAAACTATAAAAAAATATTCATGGGAGAACAACATGTAAGGTAGTTCTAATTAATTAACTCAAAAATATAAAACTACCTAAAACTAAAACTAAGTAACATTATTTTATGGGGGTGTCTTTACTAAAAGATGCATGCCCCATTTACAATAATATTTATTAACCTACCAAAAATATAACCTAATGATAAGACTTTGGAACAAGTCCTAACAAACCCCCTATGATCCAAAGTTAGGTCTTTTGACACATACCAAGCATTTTTATAATTTTTCAAATTTGATTCTATTGAGGGGTTTTGTGAAGCTATCAGCTATCGAATCGGCAGTTGGGCAATATATTGGATCAAGAGCTTTCTTTGCCTCCAGCATTTGTAGATAATGGTATTTGACATCCATATGTTTTGTTTTGACATGAAACACTAGATTCTTGAACATCTTGATTTCACTTTGATTATCAATGTATAACTATGTAGGAGTAAACTGAGAAACTTGAAGATCTTCAAGAATATGATGAAGGTAAAAAATTTCCCTAAAAACATCCCATGCTGCAATATACTCTGATTCTACTCATGAATTTGCCACTGTATCCTACTTCTTACAACACCAATTAATGGCAGCTGAACCCATATGCATAGTGTATCCTGTGGTTGACACTCTATCATCCACACATCTGCCAAAATCTACATCACAATATCCAACAAGTTTGAAGTTATTGTTGTGGCGGTATTCAAGGCCATATGTTTTCATTCTCTAAAGGTAACGAAGTACTCATTTTCCTGCATGCCAATGAATTTATCTAGGCTTATGCATAAACCTAGATAAAATTCCAATTGAAAATGAAATATCAGGCCTAGTAGTCATTGAGTATATCAAACCTCCCATGAATTGTCTATATGTGGTGCCATCAAAAAAGGCACTGCTATCATCCTTAGACAATTTCAAGTTACTTTCCATGGGAGTGAGGGTAGGTTTGCAATCACTCATGCCAAACCTATCTAATAACTCAGAAATATACTTAGTTTTTGAAATGAAAATACTATGCTATTTCTCAGTTACCTATATGCCTAGATAGTAGTGAAGAAGTCCAAGATCTATCATCTCAAACCCATCTTTTAATTCCTTCTTCATAGACTTGTTATGGTTTTCATCATTACCTGTAATAAATAAGTCATCGACATAGAGAACAAGTATCACCATTTTCTTACCCTATACTCAAAAATAGAGAGTATCATCAGATTCACTTTGATGAAAATCAATGGATTTCAAGCATGAATCCATTTTCTCATACCAAGCCCTGGGTGCCTATTTGATCCCATACAAAGCTTTTATCAATTTACATACTTTGTGTTTGGCACCCACCTATTCAAAATCCTGAGGTTGTTTCATATATACTTCTTCCTATAAATCACCATTTAAAAAAACACTTTTAACATCCAATTGATGTACTTTCCAACTATTTTGTGCTGCTAAGGCAAGTACCATACAAATAGTGTGCCATTTGGCAATTGGTGCAAATGTTTCCTCATAGTCAATACTTTCTTGTTGCAAAAATCCTTTTGGAACAAGTCTTGCCTTATGTTTATCAATGGATCCATTTGATTTATACTTAATCCTATAAACCCATTTACATCTGATGGGTTTAACATGTGGAGGAGGATCAACTAAAACCCATGTATTATTGTTAAGTATGGAATCATACTCACATTTCATTGCCTATTGCCAAACATGTTTAGTAGAAGCCTCCTCAAAAGTGGATGGCTTAGTGGAAGAAGTAGTAATAACCATAGCATATTCTACCTATTTTTGAGAATTATTGGGCCTTGTTAAACCAACTTCATCTACTGTCAAGTTAGAAAAAGTACTTTGAGCCCATTTTGGATACTTAGTCAAATTATTCAAATCAGGGACTCTAGAATTCTCATTATGTGCATTATTCAAAGGGGGACTTAGATAATTTTCAACAATTTCTAAGTCATCAATCTATGAACTTGTAGATGAAGGAGAAAAAAGTGAAGGAATTTGAGTCTCATACCATAGCTTTGAAGAATTATCCCCATTATTCAAACCCTTATTTCCTTTTGTATTTTCTCTCTCTAATCTATCAAGTTGAGAATCAATCTCTACAGTGTTCATAGTCCTAAACTCATCAAATATTACATATCGACTCGCTATGAGTATTCTTGAATCATGTGCAAGTAAATGAAACCCCTTTTTATCTTTAGAATAACCAAGAAAGATGCATTTTTGACTTCCTAGTTCCAACTTAGTTCTATGTTTGATAGGAACCAAAGAAAAATAAAGACATCCAAAAAATTTCAAGTGTTTATCTTTTGGTTTAAATCCACACCATGCCTCATATGGAGTTTGTCCCAAAAGTGCAACTTTGGGGGACCTATTTCTCAAATACACTACAGTACCAATGGCTTCAGTCCAAAACTTATCATTAAGCTATTTATAGTGCAACATGGCACATGATGTGCCCTCTAAAGTTCTATTCATTCATTCAGATACTCCATTTTTCTATGGAGTATAAGCATTACAATATTGTCGATGAATACCATGTTCTCAACAATAATCTAAAAATTCATTAGAGGTGTACTTACCTCCATTATCTAAATGAAGAGTGGCCAAATGTGAACCTGTTTCTTTTTTGACTAATTGTAACCAATCAACAAACTTAGTGAAAACTTTATATTTGTTTTTCATAAAGAATACCCAAGTCATCCAAGAAAATTCATCAATAAACAAGACAAAGTATCTACACCCACCAATGGATGATTTTTTCATGTCACATACATCACTATGAACGAACTATAAACATATGTTAGCTCTCCAAGATGACTGTTTAGGAAAATTTTCCAAATTTTGTTTGCCCAAAACACATGACTCACAAAGAATACTATCTTTGCAAAAAGTGGGAAACCCATTCACCATACCATATATTTGAAAATCCACTAAATATTGGATATTCAAATGTCCATAATGGAGATGCCATAACCACTATGTAGACATAGTACTTTTACCTACGTCAATAACTGCCACAAGTTCTATAGTGGGAGGAATCATTTTACAATGCAATCTAACCAAGTTTCCATCTTCATATCTTGTATATATTATTTTATCATCATCTTTCACTGAATTGATGTAAATGAGCCCATTTTCAATTACAATTTGATAGCCTTTATTTTGAATAGTTACCAAAGAAAGTAAGTGTTTATTCAATATGGGAACATACCAAACATCCTCCAAGTATTTTATAAACCCATTAGGAAGAAGAATCCGAATAGACCCAAGTCCTAGTGGTGTATGGATAGACTTATCTGCTAAGGAAAATAGAAAGAGAGAATCTTACTTATAAGACCAAAGGAAATCTCTCCTAAATGTCATGTGTTTGGTTGTTCCTATGTCTAAAACCCATAAATGTGTGAGCTCATCTCTAGCCTCATATTTAGTATAATAAATGTGCCCCAATGTAGTGAATGTAGGTTCATGGGCAACATTACTAGACTCATCATAGTCATGATTAGCATATTGACTAGAGTTAGACTTAGTCACTTGTTGTGGCCTCTAAATTTTATCTAAAGGAATCTTACATTGTGAGGCAATGTGACCAAATTTTCCACATCTATGACACTAAATGTCTGATCTACCTCAACCTCTACCCCTATATGAGTTGTGACCATGTCCTTGATCACTTATTTCATGTAAATGTGATTGGTTATATTATTGATTATTTGAATGATCCCTAGCTCTATTTTGATATCTGCCTCTTTTGTAACCTTAACCCCCTCTATTATTTTGATGCCCTAATGAAGATGAACTAGGCTTTGACTCTAAAACATGGGCTTCTTCAGTTTTATTAGATTTCTTGGGTAGAGAGAGGTCATGTTGGATGATAAAATTATCCAAATTATCAAAGGTGATGCCTATGATCTTGTTAGAGACATGTAACATTTCAACAAAATTTCTATAGGACCCTGGTAGTCCTTTCAAAGTAGCAGTGACTATGAGGTCATCATCTAGTTTTCCAAAACTAGCCTTAGTGTACTCAGTAGTGATATTTTTCAACTTAGACATATATTCTCCCATATACCCATCTTCATCTAATGACAAAGTAAAAAAATGCATATGAATATATATCTTCTTATGCTTAGGTTTCTTATCATACAAATCTAACAATGTTTTCCATGCAGTGTAACTATGAGGAGAATTTTCAATATGAAAATAAGTATCATGAGTAAAACATCATTTAATGAGAGCTAAGGCCTTATAATCATGCAAATTGAATATAACTAATTTAGCTTGCTCTATTGTCAATGTGGGATTTTCCTTCTTGACAATATCCCATAACTCATTAAAAACTAGTGAAGCCTCCATCAATCATTTCCAATCAGAATAATTATAAATTGTTAATCTATCACCATCTAAAAGAAAATTTTGAATTTTTGACATCTTGAAATGAAAGTAAGTGTAGTAGAGAAAAGTGCGACAAAATGTAAAAGAGATGAAATAAATATCAGACTCACTGCATAAGACACTTCTTCAACGGGGTTTTTCACTTAACCTCCACATAGAGCGCAAAAGAAAAATAATAATTTTTTATGGTTTTTTCAATTAACCTCACCATAAATCAATGATTACACCCTTATTTCACCAAATTAAAACCTTATTCCACCAATTACACCCTTATATCACCACAACAATGTAAAATAAATAGAATTGAATTCTCCTTTTTTTGAATTTTTATAATAACACAGTACAATAAGTATGTGTTTTACAACTTTTAGATTTAAAATAAAAATATTCCTTTTACAAAAAAAAGTATATTCTAAAGTAAAAATAAATTTTTAAAATAATGGATTTGAACCCTTGACCTCCTCCTTTGCAAACTTCTTACAAAATAAGCTTAACCAATTTCTCTAAGAGCATTTTCAAAATATGTTACTCAGAAATTTCTACTTATTCTAGATTTTTTCTGTGAGGGGAAAAGAAATTACATGTGTGTAAATAAATCAAAACTTTTCCTTTTTTTAGCCTTCTCAAGCAAGCTTCCTCACGTGGGACCCAATGCATAATTTTTCATATCCAAAAAACTTTAGAAACAACAAAACAATATTTCTTGAGTTTAAACCTGCGACATTCTTCCCTGGGATGCCATGGCTGCTCCTGGAAGTTTCTCTACACCTGTTTCCTCTCCTCTAGGCCATATAGATCCGTATAGGTAGTATAAAAAGGATTTTGACTGAGTTTTGGCAAATTTTTCAAGGTATTTTTGTAGGGAATGAGTTCAAAATGAATTCAGGGCGTTGGAAGGCCATAGAATAGGCCGTACAACTCAGATTTTTCCAAATTTTTCATTTAGAATGCAAAAATAGGGGTTTTAATAATATTTGCAGGTGTTTTGGATTTTAAGAGGCATGAGAATGAAATGAATTAATAATGGAAGCCATGAATGGAAATTTCAGAGGTTTTTCTTAACTAAATAGGTCATATAAATCCATTTGTACAAAAAAATAATGAATTTTAATAACATTTAAATGCTAAAAAATTCATTTTTAATGACAGGAGTTTGAACACAATTTTAATGGAGTATGAATGATCAAAATGACTAGATGGTGGTATATGGAAAATAGATAGGTTTAAATGTAAAAAGTATTTGAAAAATTAAAATAATTTAATAATTTTTCAAAC
>JARHVA010001324.1:1690000-1792500 GCA_037957365.1 Torreya grandis
AGATTTTTAAATTTAAATTTTGTATATTCCATCTTTAACATCTCTGTAAATGAATCCAAATCCCTTAAAATCATCTTTAAGTTCAAATAAGGCTACTGTATGTTAGATGATCTCATGTAAAGAAAATATATCATACCAAGACCTTATATGAATTCAAATGACTTATTCACCATATCATTTAATGTTCCATGTAATAAAATCACCTTGAGAAATCTTATTTTGGTCACAATTAAAACCTAGGTTTCTCCAAAAACCTTAAACTTTGCTAAAATACCTCAATTCCATCAAACAAGATTAGAAAGATTTAAAACAAGTGACCAAGTGAAAGGACTCGACTTGATAGACTATATACCATATTGACACATCATGACATATCCCTAAGACCCACTATACTAAATTTTAAAGCATTAGAAATATTGGAAAATATATTACCTTAAACAATGCTAATAATACCTTTAAAAGACCATTTTAAGATCACATAAGCATGACATAGTTATGAACATGGTTGTAGAAGCTTGACAAGTAATGTTTCAAATTATAGGGCTAAAAAATTGACTTATGAGTTCAATCTTGTCAACATTTTGGTGACTCAACTAGGAATATTGCCTTCTATGCTTATGAACCATTAAATTTTCAACTCTTTTGAGCTCATGGAGTCTCTCTCACTCTAATTTAAAAATGATCAAACATTGACCTTGGCTGAAATAATCTTGAATAAGATAAGATTACTAATTGACCTCCAACACACACAAAAATACAAAGCACTAGAAATACACACACCATACTTGTACTAAAAATTAATTAGGGAACACAATAAGCACAAGCAAACTACTATGTACAAACTAAAATGCCAATATTGATCCTCCTTTATCAAAAGGGAATAGTTTGAGATCATCTTCTTCATGTGATGAGAAAGGATGTGAAACAAGCTACCTCTTGGACCTTTTCTTTTTTAATCTCAGCTATGTTTTGGTTTATAATCATCTTGGTAGACCTTTAAGTTAATAATAATCATCAAATATGTCCCAAAAATTCATCTTGATTCTCAATATTTACCTAATGTTGATGTTCCATATTGAGTATCTCTCCAATTTGACTATAACTACAACTTCAAAATTTGATAACTCATTAGGATCATGACTTTCACTATGTTTAATCTGATCAAATTCCTCTTGAACAATTTTAATTAAGAGTATAGGTTTTTCATCTAAACACAAACAAAAAATTTTAAGCTCTTCCCAAAATGTAGCCTCCTATTGGTCATTTGAAAGGATATCAATTTCAACTTCATTCATGCCATTTTATTTAAGGATAATAGGCTCATAAAATGATTAAATTATACCATGGTCTAGATGTGTTTTTAATTATTAAACATTTACAACTTACTCATGATGCTCAATAAGAATAGTTACCAAATTATCATCATGAGATATTACTTGATACTCAACTGTAATTTCATTCAAGACCACCATGTCATCATCAATTGCTTCAACATATACCTCATGCTTCATCCTATTAGTCTCCTCATCTTTCTCTTGATGAGATCCATTATTGGTTAAAAATTTAATCTCTCCCATGAATTCATGGTAAAACTACTACCATGATTTCTCTTCATCTTGTTTATCAAGCCTCAATCTAAGAGGACTAGATTGATCTTCTTCGTCATCCATGAAGAATGGAAGACCATTTGTCCAAGAGATAGCTAAATCATCATGATTTTCAAACTCCAAGTCTAATTTTTTTATTTTCCCTCATGAAGAAGAATACCAATGATAAATTATTCGTCATATTCACTCAAAACATCTTCATTAGGGGTCATTTGAGTCTTTATTAGAGTTACAACCTGATCAAGCCTCTCAAGGACTACTACTTTCTCTAACTTACTTGACAAAATCTCATTTCTAGATATATGTTCATCTTATTCCCTCAAATCAATAGGTTATTGGGAGTTAAAAAGAGATAATTGGATAGATTAAGGCTTAAAATAGTGTGCTTCCAACTTGGGATTTTGAGTTTAGGCTTTTTAAAGGATTATTGGAGAGGCTCTTAGGAAAGGAGGATATAATTGTTATTTTATTTATTCCACTAAAAAATCAACTTATCAACATCCAAAGTGCTTTGAGACTCATAGGAAAATAAGACTTAACGAGTAGATTAAAGATTTGGAAAGATTGAGAACTCCCTTAGATTGACTTCTAACACTCTTTCTCCCTCTTGGTCTCAATCTTGAGCATGAAGAGTCTCTTTCAAACTTGGGAATTTATTTAGTATGGCCTCAACAACTTATTATTTCACTTAATCTAGGAATGGTTCATTCTTATTTTCCAGTGACATAACCACTTTTTTCTAATTTTGGACCTTGGACTTAGGATCCTCCTCTAGAAGAGGCATTGTAACTTTAGGGGTGCATATAGGATTTGATAAGCTTAAAATATACCTTGGAGACTCATCTAATTTCTAATTTTGTATGGGAATAAGGGAAAGATATTGAAAAGGGATAGGAGGGGATTCATCCACAAGAGTTGGAATATTGTAACCAATAATCATATCCCAAGAAGGACTCAAAGATGAAGATATCTTATTTTCTTAATGATGGATAGGTGTATCTTGAATGAAACTTGGAATAAGTGAAGGTTGACAATAGGATATGATGGCTAAGGTTTTTTGGGTTGGATCTCTTGATTTTCCCACCTCACTAATATTTATACCCACAATTGGATCAAGGTACTCATTTAATACAACCCATCAACTATAATATATTTATTTTCCTCTCTAACTACTATCCACTTATCCATCAACATCTTTGCTCACTTCCTCATCTTCTCTAAGAGGTAAAAAGGAATCACATATAATTTTGTATCCCATTTTCTCATCACCCATTTAGACTTTAGCATATTTGGCTTGAATTCTAATAAGGATATTATAGGGTAAATGTGTTTTTGAGATGGAAATGGAGTATGAGGAGGTTAGTATGAATATTGTGAGTATTTATAAGGATGTTGAGGTATATAATTTGAATCATATGAAGGAAAATTAGGATAATCATAGGAATTGTAAGGCTCATTATTAGACTAATTAGGATCATGATAAGCCTATTATGGTTCATTATATTGTTGATAAGGAAGTATAACATCAAAATTATCTTCATACCTAGTTATTAAAATTCAAAAAAATAGTGAAGTAAAAACACAACTTACTTGAACCAGTGCCTAGGATGCTAGAACCAGTTGATTGAGCTTAGAGATGCCATTGGTATTTTTAATGCCTCCAAAGGTTGATATTTAGAAGAATAGAACAAATAATACTCCCACTTATTTGTACCTTGGTCCCATATATCATGCCAAAAACTATTATCTACTCAAACTTTCACCCTTATTAAAGTTGTTTAGGCCTTCACAATTTGAAGTGACAAAGAGACAATCCTAGGTTGTGGTTGGCCTAATCTATGGATTAAATCTATAATTTTAGAGGGTAAAATCTCCTTGATGTATTAGTTAGGCCCTCTACACCACACTACTATATTTAAATGGAAAAGAGAGGAAGATAACATGAAATAAAATTTACATAAATAGGTGATACACAAAAATGTCTCCTTCTCGGACCTGTAATATGCACTAATAAGATGAATTATGACAAGAACCTCATTTCACTACTCAAATAAGGGGTCTCCATAAATAAATGTTTCACATAGATGATATTATATTGATGCATGATCTAAGGTAGTTGATCAATAGGTATCTCAAGGAAACTAATGAAGGATTACACTTTCCATACATATAATGTTATTCAATCACACTGTGTAACCTATAAGGATGATTAACCACTTGTAAATAGGTAAATAGGAATGGAAAAATGAAATAAATAATTCACTTTCACTGACAATCATATACAAACCATAAGCATAAACTATTTACAATCATTAAAGAGGCCAAAATTTAATCTTATTTAGTTCAAAAATCTAAATACAAGCATTTTTTTATTAGGCCTCTATCACAAATTCATGTTAAGGATGCTTAAAAATTCCAAAACCAATCATATTTAAATAAAAAAGGATAAAGGAGAGAGAGGGATAAAAGCCTAAAAACTAGGGACGAGTTATCCACCTAGTCCTCCTTCAACTCCTATGTAGTACGTGATAAATTCTTTCTTCCTTTCCTTTTTAAAAATGGTGTAGAGGTTAGAGTTAGATTTATTTGGGAAGATTGAATAAGTTTTTAGCATTTATTGATGAATTTTTACCACTTGAAATTCCTTTATATTTTATCACATTCCCTATATACTTGCTTACATGTCTTCTTTGATAGATAAGTCTTCTTCCATGAAAATAGGTCTTTAATTATTCATTAATTCCTCCATTAAATAATTATCCTCATCAATTTAGGAGGTATCTCCTCTTTGATAAGGTTTTTATAAGTCTCTTATTACACCTTTGACTTTGTATACTTAACTTGGCATAAGAGAGGAAAAGGTCTCTTCAAGGTTGTGAGATTCCTTCAACCAATTGAATCCTTATTACAACCAACTACTCACATTTATTTTCTTGACCTACTATGGTAGACAAAGGAGTCACATTGATAAAGCTTGTTAAATATCTCTTATAAATTGATTTGGTGGTTTGATAAATTGAACAAATCCTCATTCATCATGGAATATAAGGTGATAAAACTTGAATTTTCCTTGAGGAAATTAAAACTCTCCATGGATGGCCTCTCAACATCATATCAAACCTAAAACAAGACACTTATAGCCATAAAATAACTCAAGAGATATAATTTTTCACCTTTACCTTATTTTTCTCTCAACTCCTTGTATCCCTCAAAATAGGTAAAACTCCTTGTGTATAATAATTTACAGAAGATCTTAGGAAACTGAAGACATATTTGAGGACTTATTATCCCTTTATATCTCCATGTCATGTTTTAGGACCTATCATTTGAGAAGTACACTTTATAGTAGGGTAAATTTTAGTCTCTATTTTTCATTAATTAATGAATATTTTAGTTTTAGAAATTAGAATTTGGATATTTTATGTTGTGGTGAAAAATGTGGATTCACATAAATTATCTGGGTGTAAGTTAATTTTATAAGTTGATTCACCTACTATTTAAAATAATTTTCATACATATAAATATAGTTCACCACTCCATTGAAAGTTAATATGATCTTATTATCCATTATATGTAAACATACATCTACCCATATAATCATAATGACAACTTTTAGTATCGAGAAAGGGATGAAGGAAGTGTCTATAGGTTTTATGTACAATCACATGCCTATTTAGATTCTACACCATATTATGATTCACCTATCATTTTATTTCCTCACCTAAACACCATATTATAACTTTTTACAAAATTTTAAAACACATACTTATATATTTTCCAAAAAAACCAAGTAAAGTTTTATTTAGACCACTAAAATTTACCCTACTTTTTATCTCATTTTCTCTCTCTAATTAGGCCTCATTGCCTATAAACAAAGTTTTTCCTCCTCAATTATACCACATATTTGAAAACTAAAAAAATGTTTGATATAGTTTACCCATGATATAACCATCCTCCATGCCAATTTTTGGCTTATGGAACCTTGTGTAGGTAGTCAAACCAAGAAATGGCAAAAAAACTAGCCCTTTCTCAAGCCTATTTTAGAATACCATGAAAAATGAGACTTATAGGTGTAATTTCAAGGTATATTTTATGGTTTTTTATATTTTTAAAATGTATAATAGATCAAAAATTATCTTCCTAAACCATTTTCATCTGTCCATTATCCTCTATACCTTATTTTGAGCCCCAAAACTCACAAAAGTATAGTTTTTAATGCATTTGTACAATTTTTGATACAATAAAATGACATAGTATGGAAATAATTAGAGTGATCCATTATTTTCAAGTGGTTTTATTGTAATTATTTTAAATTTAAATCACTTTAGATATCAATCTGTCTTGACTGGTCAAAACTAGCCTTCTAGGCAGTCTGAATGCATCATCATATTAACGATGATTCATAAAGTACAAGCCCCTAACTTGAGAAATAATTCCCAATGTTTTGAGGTAATATACCTTATTAATCACCTTTAATATATTATTACACCATGTAACTTCTCATGATATATCTAATCAGAAGTTTGAGCTTCTCAATTGATTGAATATGCACTTTGTGAGGTCAAGGGAGAAATTAGGCTTGAAAGTGACGTTTTGACACTTGGTTTTAGTGATAATAAATTAGAAAGGTTTTAATAATATTTATTGACCATATACAATTATTTTATCACCATTTATTTCCTCAAGAAGATCTGTGACATTTCTTATTGAGATTGAGGGTTTAGGAGCAAATTGGTCATTTTGACCCTAATAATCCTATTTTGACCGCCTTTTTCTCTACCAAGGATGTGAATAATATTATAAAAATTATGTAGTATCCTTTACACCTGTATAAAATCCAAATTCTAAAATTTAACACAAAATTTTCATCCTTCTTACATTGTGTCTTGTATGCAACTTGTATATCTTCATCTTGATGGTCTACTACTTACCAAACCTAAGTGTACTTCTTCTTATAGTTTGGTTTACCCCTATTGGAATTGATTAAGATAAAATTAAAGTATAATTATTATATTTTTATCCTTATATCACTCTCCAACCTCATTCTTTAAGTAAAACTTTTGCCCTTTCTACCCTATTATACTAAGACTACCCTTGGTTGTAGGTGCATACTAGGCCCTTCTTGACTGCAAGTTTTAAATGATCTTATTCAAATGGTATTTTACCACCTTGGTGGTCAATATATATATTTTATGGTTATATACATTCTATTTTTATAATTTTACATAACTTACTTCATCAATCACATACATAGGCTTCAAGACACGTAGGCCTGATAATCTGCCTGTAGGTCTCCGTTAGGTTTTGGTTCTCTATTTTTCATCACTATTAGAGGATCCATAAAAAATTCATGAGATATTTCATTGAATTATTATTCTCCTTCTCAAGGTTTCTATATTTCATCCTACCTTCAATCAATCAAAATGTGCACTATATTTTAGATATAATATATGTTACTAATTCTAGTAATAAAAACCTAAAACTCAATCACACAAATAAGAATGGGTAAAAGAGGAAAATTAGAATAATAATAACATGAATAAAATATTTTTTTCCTCCTTATTTATCCACTCTATGATTTTAAAATGGATTATTTTATGTCTAAAACTTGAAATCTTAGATTGCTTGATAAGTGTTGATAATGGCTTCCAAGTGGTTGAATGGGCTTAATAGTGGCTATGGATGGATACAAGAGAGATTTTATGGATGGAGGATAGTATAAAGGTGATGTATTTATGGATTTAAAATTTATTTACAATGTATTATATAATTTTTTTAAATATATTTTTGAGGGAAGAATCAATGGTTGAGGTTTATTTAAAAAATTTAAAATTCCCCTCTAGGTTTAGAGTCTTCTAAAGAGGAAGGGTTAGAATAGAGAAGTTTCTAGAATTTGAGGGTTTTAAAATAATTATTAGTTCTAATTATTATTAGATTTATGTTAGGTTAATTTTATGTGTGACTATAATATTATTATGTCATGACTATGGGAATAGGCTTGTAGGAAAGCCAAGGAGTAGGCTAGAGTAGGTGGACAGGCAAGGCATGTGAATTTAAAATTCCTAAATAATGAATAATATAGATTAGTATGGTATTATAATTAATTAGGTAAATTAATGATGAATTGGGATGGACTAAGGTTAGTGTATTAATAAATAATATAAGGGAGATATTAGATAAATGTCTAGAAAAGCGGGGATAAATTAGTAAGATGAATTGTTGTAAATGAGATAAGTAGAATTAGTGTCAACTAATAGTAATATTAGTGACAATTAATGAAGTGAGAAAATTTAGGTGTATAATTTTCCCCCATATTTTAAATGGAATTATGAGTGGATAAAATTAATGGTATTTTAAATAAAAATCATGTCATTAGGTTGTGTCAAATGTTATTAGGATATGATGCCCCTAAAGGGAGATTATGGAGAGAAATAAACTTGGATGGTCACTCAAAATGAATTATTGGGGTGGAATAACACAATAAGAGAATGGCTTTGGGATGCCCCAATTGAAAATTAATATGTCTCAATAGGGAAGGATAAATATTGGCTCATGTGATGGGTTTTAGATAGTCAACAAATGTCTAGAAAGAATTTTGATTAATATGACAAGATTGACATGAATAGGATGGTTTTAAGCTAGTGATGAGTTTCATGGAAAGGACACATGCTAGGGAGAGATTGAAAAGGGATAATATTTATAAATATTTGTGATCAATGATAGAGAGCTACTTTTCATAAGATGTTAGGCTTCAAAATGTCATGTGATTAGTGTCCAAGTATTGTGAAGATGGGATGGTGATAATAGATAGATGGTGGTTGAGCTATCCCTAAGCACAAAAGTGTAATTAAGTGTTGCCTACATAGTCCTAAAATACCTTAGGATATTGTATTTCTTGACACAAGATAGGGTGGATGATAAATCATTGGGAATTTCATACCCTAAATAATGTTAAAAGGTGATTTAAAGTGATTAGATTAGGACAATTGGGAAATTAGATTATATTGGAGATAGTTAGTGTTAATAATGGGTCATTAAGGGTGTATGGGGGGGTTCATATAGGACAAAATGATCAAAATTGGATCATTTTCAATTTTTGACTTATTATGATTTGAGCTCTAAGGTAAGACCATGAACTAGTTACCTTGAGCTTCCAATCATGGTGAGAGGGTTTGAGAGTACCATATAGAAGCTGATGCTAAAATTGTGATGAGTATCAAAACCCTAGCTTAGTAATTTTGTGAATTTTTGCAAGAAGAAATTCCTTCAAAATCGCTCCATCAAAACTATGACTATCAATTTTTCCCTTAGTCATGATTTTTTCATCATGAGTGGTGGTTTTGAGGGGGTCACCTATGGTATTAAAATATCACAAGTTCACAATTTTGGTATTAAAATACTACAAGTAGGGACTTGTGATATTTTAATAATATGTCTAGAGACTCATCATTTTACAATATCACTAGTAGGGGATCCTGATTTTGTAGGTCAAATAATACCACAAATGTGGAGTGGCATTTTTTTTAAAACCACCACTAAAGGATTCCTTATGATTAATAATTTTGTTGGGGCTATGAAGAATGGGTAAGTTCTGGGTTGATGGGTTGGTTGGGATGATTTAGGGATTAAAACTAGTGAGTTAGATAGGTAGGTTGGATTGGTTAGATGGGTAATATGAGGTAGATAGGAAAGAGGATCAATTGGTTGTTATGAAACACCTATAAAGGAGTGGGTTTATTATGTTAATTAGATGTTAACATTTTAGGGATGTGGGGATATATAGTGGTTTGGGTAATGTTAGTCAGATAGGGATCAAGATAGGGTAATAAAGGATTAGGGATTAGTCAATATTTCTAGGTGATTTAGGATAGATAGGATAGGGGAGTTAGGATAGGTATTTGATGATGGAGGTATTTATGTGTAGATGATGATTAGTACAAGAGGATAGAGGCATCATGGCATCATGGTTGTGGCATCTATAAGTGCTTCATGAGATGCATATGCTGATAGAGGTAGAGTTTAGGGTACTAAAAATGATAGGTCTACATGATGTAGTAACTATTCACATGATACATATTGGTTAGTCCTTGATTATAACACTAGTGGAGTGCTAGCATTTAGAGACTATCACCTTTCACTTTATTATGGGTGAGATGAATTGACTCTATAAGATTTCTATAAGATTTATCATTTGCCTATGCAGAGATACCATATATATTGGAGGTCTCATACATTGGCTTAACATTGCAATACCTAGTGGGGTGATTACAAGTGTGGTTATGGGATAAATACATTGATATTAATAGGTGCTTACATGAGAGTACCATTGATAGGCTAATGATGGTGGTGATTTCTCTTGTTTCTCACATAATCCTACTAGACAAGAGTGGTTAGTAGTTTTGTCTAGGCCTTGGAGATGTGGTGGTTGATATGGTTTAGGATCATCAAGTATTTGCTTGGGATCCTATGGTTATGGTACATCTATACATAGAGCTTCACTTGGGAGCATACAAAAGAGAAATGAGCTTTAAAGACTTTATACTTTTGTAGATCTAGATCTAGGAGCATGTCACTATCCAATGACTATTAGGGACACTAGTAGATTAGTAGCCTAAGCAATCAATGGCTTTTGGTTGGTACATGTTTTTAATAATGCAATTAAGGCACACGAGTGAGATGAGATTTTATAAAGATGATTTTGACATCCTGTACCCAGAGCATATTATGTGGATGCTATTTAGAGGCCTCCAATTTGGATGAGATGATGAGGTCATGACTCAGTAAATGTTTAAAAATTGCTACTTGATCGGCTAAAGAGATCTAATTATTGAGAGATATCACCCTAATCATGTGCATGATGTGTTGGATGTGGATGGGGGAGAATGTTAAAAAATCCTTAATCACTCTAGTCTATAGTTGTTTAGTGCATGTGTGAAGGATCTTTTTAGGTTCCATAATGACTTGTAATTATTCATCCAATTTAAGTAACTCATTATGAGTGGAAAATCTATGATAAATTACCTTCTTTAGGCAAGATACATGGAATATTGGATGTATGCGAGTGGATGGGGGTAATTCTAGTATTTAAGCCACACTACCAATTTTATTCATGATTTGATCAGGTCCATCATACTTAAGTGAAAACTTTTTATCCTTTTTTATATTAATTTAGATACATCCTCTTATATGGATGATGACACATAAAGACCCAATCACCTATGTCAAAATTACACTCACTATGATGTTGATCTGCTTGTTGCTTTATTATATTTTGTGCTATGAATAAATTATCTCATAAACTAACTATAACATCATGTTTATGGTGATTGTATTCATAAATAAATTGAACCTTGAGATTCACTATTAAGGATGAAGTGATAGATGGGGGATGATACACATATAATGCCACAAAGGGAGACATTTTGGAAGAAGTGTTATACCTCAATTTTTTATAATAACAATTCACTAATAAGGGGGTGGAAAATTAGTGACCTTAAAAATATTTATAAACTATACATTACCTTTCATTAACCATCAAATCAATGGAGTAATTAGGCAATGCATCAAAAACCAATCACACAAACATGAAATAATGATCATAACAAAATATGAGTGAGAAAACCCTGAATGGAATAAAACTCACTATTATTTATGTAATTGGACTATAATCCTATAAATTTTTAAAAAATATCAAATTATATTGATCACCAACTCAACTTGGAGCACCAACCCCAAACTATCAAACACCCACTTCACCAATGTTTTAGAAAGCACTCACTTACTATGAAGCTACAACCCCCTTTATGGCTAAGCACCAACTAAGTCATATATAATTTATGAAAAACATATGATTCATTTGTTTCTCAATCAACATTATGATTATCATTTATTCTTTCTCTACTCTTTAATCTCAATGTGCACTCTTCTTCACTTGTCTAACCCTCATCAAGTCTGATTAGGTCATGTATCCCTGATCTTCACATATTGACAATTTAAAAACTTCTCATGAATAATTATATTATCTCCTATAATGGTTAAAAAATATGTTTCAAAAAATTATTATACACATACATCTTCTATTTCACACTCACACATCAAAATGATTGATTTTCTTATATACAAGCCTAATGATCATATGATAATATAGTCAGCCATTCACATTATTCCTTCAAAATAGTTATCAAATTATCTTGAAGAAATTATTCAAATATTTTTCATCCATAATTAAATAACATATTGGCTGACCATATCACCTTATAACCTTATTTATCCATTAGGACTCAATGAGACCTAATTGAATTAGCTATGTCTAGTAACATGTATAACATGGTCCCTTGGAACACCTTTCACCTACATAGAAGAAAATATATTTCCAAATAAAATTAAACAATAAACTATCTAGAATAATATAATATATACAAGATATTTTATATCCAACCACTTCATAAAAACACTCCTTGTAGATTATTGTCATATTAGGCCTATGAACACTCACTAACTGTTTAATTTCTCTCATACTTGATCACATTCATGTCATGTAATAAAAATATATAAATAATGTTTAAAATAAATGTATGACCCTAAGTTCATATTCAATAAAATATAAAAATGTGACTTATTGACCAATATTGGTCTTGCAGACCAATTTTTTGACTCCATTCCTTATGCTCAAATTTGCCTATAACTAGATAACTTGAATGAACTATTTAGAAAATTATAAGGATATAAATACCTTATAAAACATCATGTAAATATTCATTAATTATATATCATTATCTAAATTTTATTTTCATTCCTTGATCAATCTATTTTCTGATAGAAACTACAAAACTCTGATAAACTAGCCCTTTTCTATATGATCTTTTGTCTCTTCTAACAAGTCAATACCACTAGGAGGTATGTGAGATATTTTTATACCTATTTCATTAGTTTTTTTGATCAATTAAATACATTATTAGATTTTTTAAATCAAATATTTATCATTAGGTCTTTATTTGGGTTTTAGGGATGTTTAAGAGAATTTTTAGTGTAGTGATTATTTATAGCAAACTACCAACAAAATTCAAAACTAATGAACATAGATTTTAGATAGGACCCTTATCCATCTAATATTAAGGAATCAGGGCACCATGTCATGGATTTACATGGCAAAAAATTCTTGAAAGTGATTCTCAGGTTTGAGTACCTCATTCTGTGAGCTTGAGAAAGCCTAAAATAATGATTCATGCATATTTCCTTTAAATATTGACCTCGAACTTTGTGAGAAATTTTATGTCAACATAGTTAACCTTTTTTCATGCATAAATGACATAATTCATATTAACAATTGGTCATGAGACCTTGATAGGGGAAAATAGGGTTTTGGAGTGCCTTGGATACAACCCTTGAATGAAGGTCCTGTTTATGTAGGGGTAAATTAAAGTCCATGGGAAGGTTACCTCATACTCTCAACATGATAAATGTACTTCCCATGAACTTTAGGAAGGTCTTTTCCTTTCAAATATCAATAAAATCCCCATGATAGACTCTACTCCTTGATAGGATTTTAAGGCTTTTCAATATCAAACATCTTTCTCTCTCAACAATGAAAAACAACACTTCATCAAATCGTCAAGAATGGCTTCTAAACATCCTCTTTGACATAAATGACAATTAAATGCTCAAAAAATACCACTTTTTATCATTGATGGTAAACACTCTTCTAACCTTTGGAAACATATATCTTCATCATTCAATCCCTCCATCACTAAAAAATCATAGCATCTAAATAATTGAAATGTATTATCAACACTTTGACTTGTTATCATCACTTTGACTTGTATCACCTAATTCCTCTAGTCTACTATCTAGCCTTTTCTCCCAAAACAAGGTCTTTTCAAACTAGCTTTTTTCTCCCCCTTTGACATCAATGGAAAAGAGGAACCTATAAAATATTGAATCATACCTTTTGCAATAAAATATCAATAAATAGGTTCATAGAGTCTATGAAGCATCACACAAACATGCTCCCCCTATCTTCATGCATACCAAAATCACCTTGTCCTTGACATGATTGACATAGAGTTTTAGATCAAACTCTTTATCACTCACTAAGCCACCACATATGTTCTTATCTAACATAAACATTTTTACTAAAGAATTAAATACTCCACCCTTATCTTCATAGCATATTATGATCATATTATTCATCAAGAATCAAGGACCATTCTCAACATGTATATAAGAACCTTTTATTGGATCACACTAGTATCACAATTAGATTTTTTCTTACCTCTCAATTTGCCTATATGCCTATCATGACTTCACAATCCTTTTTGGCATTGATCACCTTTTATTGGGGCAAATAAACCACCTTGATTATCTCCCATTACCCTTGACTTGTTCAATGACTAATATGGGTGGGAGTTACTCCCAATTCTAATATTAGATGCTAAAATGTTGCTTTATAAGTGGCTTGGTTAGAACATCTATAATCTGATCCTTCAAAAAAACATATTCAAGTTTAACATTTTGTTCACTTACCTATTATCTTAGGAAATGATACTTGATGGGAATGTGCTTAGTTCTTGAATGCATGATATGATTCTTTGAGATGATTATGACACTTGTATTGTCACAATAGATAGGACTAGGACTATCATACTCCACCTTGTAGTCTTTTAAGGTCTATCTCATCCATAAGACATGAGTGCAAAATGAAGCTACTACAATGTAATTAACCTCAATAGTAGAGAATGACACTTAGGACTACTTCTATATTATCCATAACACTAGGCATTTTCCTAAGAATAAATCTTCTCTACTAGTTCTCTTCTTATTATCTAGACTCCCTTCCCAATATTCATCTATATAGGCTATTAAATTAAAATCCTTGATCCTTGGATACCACAACCCAAACTCCATAGTCCCCTTAAGATACCTAAGTATCCTCTTCACTACTTGTAAATGGTTTTGCTTTGGATTTGATTGAAATCTTCCCACAAGACCTACTACTTGCATGATATCATGTCTAGAGGTGTTAATGTATAACAAAATTCTAATCATGGGCATGTATGATGTTTTATTGACCTTTGGAGATTGATCCTCCTTGGTTAACTTACACACTATGATCATAGGTGTGTTAATTGCTTTGAAATCTTCCATATCATATTTCTTCAACATCTCTCTTATGTAATTATCTTGGGAAATGAATATAACTTTTTGTGATTGAATTGTTTTTAACCCAAGGAATAATTATAGTTCTCCCAACATGGACATATCAAAGTCTTTATTCATCACCTATGCAAAGGCTTTAGTCATAATCTCATTGTTTCCACCAAATATGAGGTCATCCACATAGAAAACCACTATCAACTGATGATTATTTTCTATCTTTATGTACAAATTACTATCTATAACTCCTCTCTTTAAACCTTGGTCTAATATGTACTTGTCCAATCTAGCATACCAAGCTCTAGGAGCTTTCTTTAGACCATAAAGTGCCTTTTTCAATATACATAAATAGTCCTTATTACTTTATAATGAAATAAATCTTAGTCTACTCTATGTATACATCCTCTTCCAAGTTTTGATTTAGAAAATCTGATTTGACATTCATTTGATACACCTTGAACCCTTTGAAGCCTACATATGATAAGAATAATATAATAGCCTCCAATCTTGTTATTAGAACAAAGGTCTTATAAAATTATACCCCTTATACTTTTTCATACCCCTTTCATACCAATATATCCTTATTGCTAGAGACTTCTCCATTTTCATTCAAGTTGTTCCTAAACACCCATTTTGTGCCAATGACATTCTTGTCTTTAGGCCTAGGAACCAGTTCCCAAGTCTCATTATTTTCCATTTGATATAAATATTTCATAGAACCTATCCAAAACTTATATTTTATTGATTATAAAATTTTTTTAGGTTAAATCATGGACAAAAGAGCAACATTCTCTTGGTTTAGGTTTTAGATTAAGGTAAAAATAGGTTTTGAAGGGGCCCCGAAACCCTAGTACAAGGAAGGAAAGAAAGAGTGTCCAAGACCACAGGCAAAGCCTAAAAACTACTACAAGGAAGTAGAAAAAATAGGTTTTAAATGGACCTAAAACCACCAAAAAGACTACCGATCAAAACCCATATTTAACAAAGATCTGGCTACACCATAGGCAGAAGATTACAAAAAGAAACCATTGAATAAGACCAGTTTACATAACCAACAAGAGGAACCAGACTATTCATCTAGTTCCAATATCATTTTCATGGTTTCTTTTCCTTTCACAACAATATCCTAGGTAGTGATAGCTACCATCATGGCTCCCTCTTGTGTGGCCTTCTTTCTTGAACTTTGTCTCATCCTTTTGCTAGGTCCCTCCAAGGCTTTGGTCTCCTCATTAGCTCTTTTTCCAATATTGAAAGTAGCAACACAAATATTGGACGTAACTTCCTCAATTTTTGTTCTATTGTCCTTGATGAGTTCCTGGAGGTTATTCTCGTAGGCTTTGAGCTTGACTGGGATATCTCTTATCTGATTTTCCATATTGTTAATTTTGTTCCATACAGTTTTCAGAGTATCTTCCATAGTTTCCACTTTCCTTTTGAGATCCATGATCTCCCTACACATCCAAGAATCAAGTTGGAAAGATGCCTCTGCTTTGCAATCAACCCAAGTCATTGGTGTGTGTGTTTCATCATTCTATTTTTTCTCTCTCCATTCCTCAAAATTTTTATTGGGACTGTTCCTGGCTTCTTCAAAGATATCCACTTGACCCTTTTGATCCTGTTCTTTAATTCCAGTTTGAATTTCCATGTCCATTTCTTGATTATCATCCTGAACTGTAGTTTCCTTTTTGTTTCTTGAAGCAGGGTCCTCAACAGGGCCATCCTAGACAAATTCATCCTCCGACACTTTCTAATTTTCCTCCGTATCTTCTGTTCTGTTTGTAGAATCCTCCTCTATGTTGACATCTTCTTTTTCATTCTTCTCAGGACATTCTTCATCCTCATTAGAGTTTGTATCCCAGCTTTCAGTTCCTTCTTCTTCCTCCAAATTTTCCTCCCTGGGTTTATCAATTCTCTCTCATTCAGTATCTTCTTCTACATTCTAATTTTTAGCACTAGGGAGCTTGATTTTGCCTTTCCCTTTTACACTTTCACTCTTTCTGCTTCTTGACTCCTTATTTTTCCCCTGGTTAGGGTACTTTACCATTGCATTATTCTTTCAATAGCCTTTGATTACCAATATAAGGCCTTCATGTAGGATAGGGCGCGTTTCCTTTTTCCTATGAGCATATAAACTTTGGACCAAGGAGAAGCGAAGGTAAAAGGGAAAAGACAATCTTACCTTGTGCCTGAAATGATTAAGGAAGACAAAGTGAAATTTTTGCACTCACTTACTTCTTCCGTCCAAGATGAAGTACTCCCTTATATAGCTTAAGACATCCCTCCATATCCCTTTAATCTGATCTAATTCATAGAAATCCCCATTCTTGACCAGCTTCTGCTCTTCCACATCCATCTTGGGGAACTTACAAAAGGCCTCATTCGAAATGCTTGTCTACTTGGAGAATTTAAGTCCATCCGTAGGCAGCCCTGTAACCTCTACTATAAAATCCTCTGTTAGGTTCACTGTGATACCATGCAAGGTGACCCTTTCATTAGTCCAATTTTCGAAAAAAGCCATTGTGATATGAGGTTGCGACTTTACCTTTCTATAGAATTCTCTAGACTTCTTGTTTCTCTTTCCATTCATCACAGCTTTTGGGTTCCTGCTTCCTGGGTTCTACCTTCCTTTTGCGCACCATACTTGTTTTCTTTGAAACCCAGTCGCTATGGTCTTTACAATGATCCCACCTGCTACCAAATTGATTAGAAAGTTAGCTTTGTTTGTGCATATTCAGGATCCACTTCTCACTCTTGAGGGCCTTCCTCTTTAATTATTATTGTCCTTTCCCTACGCTACCACTCCTCCAACTCATTATATTTCTATTACAATCCAATCTTTCCTTCCTTTGCATGAGTTACATCATGAAGAATGAGCACCCTCAAATCCACATTGTTTTCTAATGTTTCATGCCACCTCACTGTTTGACCTATCTGGACTACACAATTAGCTAGCCAATCTGCAACACCATTGGCTTCACGAAAGGTCTCTTGGTTTAGGTTACTTACCATCTTTTTCCTTATTTACATACGTATATCCTTATTGTCAATTATTTGTGATTTAGGATGGTCTATTTGAATATTTCTTAAGGGTACTTTTGAATCTTGTATTTAATCAAATCATTTTTATTCCTCATATAATTTTGTTTCTTATTATTCATTCTTAAATTCTAAATTGTATGATGCATCCTTTGATTAAGAGTGTGAGTTCTTAGAACTAGTCTCATTAATCTTCACATTGGTGCTTTCCACTATCTTATATAACCTCTTGTTATAACATCTATAGGTATAACTTATTGATGATCATCCAAATAATATTCCTTAATTATACCTTGAATAAAACTTACCTAATTATTCCTCATCTCTCTTGATAAAGCATTTTCTTCCAAACACTCTAAAGTGTTCCACATTAGTAGGTTTGCCTTTCCATAGTTCATAGGGGTTTTGTTATCATTAATCCTTATCTCCCCTCTATTTAAAATGTATACTACATTGCTCATTTATTATATCTATTATCCATTAGATAATATTGATTCATTTATCATAGTCCTTGCCATTTCTTAAATTGTTCTATTCTTTCTTTCCACTACCCCATTATGCTGAGGTGTCCTAACTACTAAGAATTGTCTCCTTATCCCATAAAGCTCATAAAAATCATGAAATTCATTGGACCAAATCTCTCCTCCTCTATTATATCTTAGGAATTTTATCTTTACATTCATTTCATTCTCAACTAGAGCCTTGAATGCCCTAAACTTATCAAGAGTTTCTGACTTTTCTTTCAAGAATGTTACCTAGGTCATTCTTGTGTAATCATCTATGAGTAACATGAATATCTACCTCCTTGAATGATTTAGATTATTTTAGGTCCACAAATATCAATGTTTATTATTTCTAAAGGCCTTTTAGTATAATAGTAATTATAATTAAACCCTCTTCTAGTTTTCTTACCATGTTGACATGCCTTGCAAAGTGTATTTGTTGGTTTGGTGATTTTAGGCATATTCTTCATAGACTTCTTAGAGATGATCTTGACTAGATTATCAAAGTTTAGGTGGATCAAACTTATATGACATATCCAAAATTCATCCACCTTGATCATAATTTATCTCTCCCTTTTTATCTCATTCGAGATATATATATATATATATATATATATATATATATATATATATATATATATATATATATATATATATATATAGTTCTCAAGCCTCTTAGCATTGACAATCAACCTTCCTAATTTGGCTCTCCTTATATCACACCCTCTATCATGAAAGGTTAGTGTGTCCTTAGTTTCACATTTGACTTACACTAATAAATTTATGTTTCAATACTATTACATATAGTACATTATTTATCTTAGTTTTTCTATTATCCAAACTTAATATACTCTTGCCAATAATATTGGTAGTTGTGTTATCTCCAAATCTCATTGTTCTTGTATCACTCTTATTTAATGAAAAAAACTTGCTCTTGTGTCATGTCATGTGGCTTGATAAACCACTATCCATATACCACTTCATTTCATCATTTTTAATGTGAAATGAAGTTTAAGTTAGCATATATTCTTCTTATTTAGTCTTTTGCTCCTCCTTCACCTTGTCATAGGGTCTAACTTCTTGGTCCACTTCTCAGTGGTATGACTATATACATTTTTGTCTTGAATAATCTTCCTTATATGCCTCATATTTTAATCCCTTGAAATATGTCTTATATTATCATAATTATATCACAAAATTTTGATTATAATGTTGAAATGATCATTCATCATATTCCTTCATGAGGAATAAATTCTATCATGATGCCTACAATCCATAGCTTTATGTCCATATTGATTTCATGAGAAATAGTAACCATTGAAAGAATTCACATATCTTTTCTATATAATAATATTTTTATGAATATTTAATGATGCACCTATGCCTTTATTATATCTTAAATGAGTTATATTGTTCTTAACTTTTTGATGGCTAATTTGGATATCTAATTTGAGAGTTTATGGATAGGTCTTCACTCTATTAGTATCATCACTTCTTGATATTCCATTGTCCTTTGAGGTCTAACTCTCTTTGTTTCCTTTTGGTATTATTTTAACCCAAGACATATCTTATCATGTGGATATTTTTATCTATTCATAATATCATTGATAATTTTAGTGCTCTTTTCAAATTTATGATATGTCTTTATTTTATTATTACTCAATCCAATTCTTCCTTCATGGACTCCATTTCCATTCTTAACTTGGTGCATTCTTTCTCATTGGTATTAAGACTTGTATTGATAATTTTAGACTGAGTTTCTAACTTTGTAACGATATCTTCATGTTCATTTGTGTTGTTACTTAGTCTCTCTTCAAATATATTTATTTGTTCCTTTTAATCCTTAACCAATGATCACAGTTTCTAATTCTTCCTACTTTGGAACTTCAACTCTTCTAGATCCCTCACCAATTTTCATGATCATAGCCCAAGGACATTAGATAGGTCTTCATTTTGATGCGCCAAAATACATAGTTAGTCCTATTTAAGAGAGGGTCATTTTTAGTTGAGAAACATCCTTATATTTTGTGACTAGATATGATTATACTTTTAAGATATCCTTAAATATTCAGGCTTGCTTAAAAGGACCAAGCTCTAATACTATTTTTTATAAACACAATTCACTAAGAGTGGGGTGAATCATTGACCTTACAAAACTTATACAACTATAGATTACCTTTAATTAAAAATTAAAATAATGGAGTGATCAATAAATGCATCAATAACCAATCAAACAAAAATTGAATAATGAGCATAACATAATATGCGTGAGAAAACCTCAAAGTGAAGAAAACTTACTATGATATCTGTAATTGGACTAAAGTCTTCTAAATGTTTAAAAAATATCAAATTATGTTGAGTAATAACTTAATCATCTCTAATTTATGATAGTAATCTAATTGAGTTGTTACTCAATCAACATATGATGATCACTTCTTCCTTCTTTACTCTTTAATCTTAATGCACAATCTTCTTCACTTGTCTAACCCTCATCAAGTATGATTAGTTCATGTATCCATGATATTCATATGTAAAAAACCTAAAAAATTATCATGAATACTTATATTCTCTCTTATAAGGATTTAGAATATGTTTTAAAACATTCTTATACACATACATCTTTTATTTCACACTCACACATCAGAAAGATTAATTTGCTTATATACAAGCCTAATGATCATATGATAATATAGTCATCAATTTATAGTATTCCTTCAATACCAGTAATAGAATTATATTTAAGACCTTATTAAAATATTTTTTATCCACAACTCAATCAAATATTGGCTAGCTTCAATACCTTATAGCCTCATTTATCCATTAGGACTTATGGAGACCTAATTGTATTAGGTTTGTCTAGTAATGTGTAAACCATGTTCCCTTAGAACACATTTCACTTCCATAGATAATAATATACTTTCAAATACAATTAAAATATACCACATATAACATCCTCTAATCACTACAAGATATTTTAGATCCAACCACTTCATGAAAACACTCCTTATAGTTTACTATCATATTAGGCTTGTAAATACTCATTAACTATCTGATATCTCTCATGCTTGATCACCTTCATATCATGTAATCAAGGCATAAAAATAATGTTTACAAAAAATAAATGACCCTAAGTTCATAATTAATAACATATAAAAATATGAATTAATGACCAATATTAGTCTTATAGACCAATTTCTTGACTCCATTCTTTATGCTCAATTTGCCTATGACTAACAAACTTGAATGAATTATTTAGAAAAATATAAGACTATAAATTCCTTATAAAAAATCATGGACATATTATTAAATTCTCTATAATCCTATGTAATATTTTTTCACTCCTCAATCAATCCAATTTTTTAGAGAAACTATAAAATTCTGATAAACAAGCCCTTTTCTATATGGTCTTCTCTATCTTCTAACAAACCAATACCACAATGAGGTAATTGAGAGAGTAATCAACATATTACAATAGGTTTTTTGATGAATTTAATACATTATGATATGTTTTTAATCAAATATTTCTCATTGGGTCTTTATTAGGGTTTTAGGGAGGTTTAAAATAGTTTACAGTGTTAGTGATTATTCACAGCGAACTACCAAAAAAATTCAAAAATAATGAACATAGAATTTATCTAGGGCCCTTCTCCATCTCCAATGAAAGAATCAAGGCAATGTGAAATGAATTTACATTCCAAAAATTCCTAAAATTTCTTCTCAGGTTTGAGTACCTCATTATGTGAGCTCGAGAAAGCCTAAAATAATGACTCACACACTTTTCCTTCGAATATTAACCTCAAACTTTGTGATAAACTATATATAAACATTATTAAAATCTTTCCATGCTTACATGAGATAATTAACCTTGAAAAATGGTAATGTGACCTTGATAGGGGTAAATAGGGTTTTGGAGTGCTTTAGGCACAACCCTTAAATGAAGGTATTGTTTATGTAGGGATGTCATAAAGGCCTTTTTAAGGTTCCCTCATACTCTCAAAATGCTTAACCTAATTATTATGAAATTTTTTAAGGTATCCTCCTTGAAAAGATCAATAAAAAATCCAAGATATATTCTACTCCTTGATAAGGTTTTAAGGATTTTTAAGATCAAGCATATTTTTCTATCATCAATGACAAACAACACTTCATCATATAATAAATAATGGCATATAGACATCCCACTTTACACCAATGAAAATAAAATTCTCAACAACATTTTTCAATTGGAAACAAATGAACACATTTATCCTATTTGTCAAAAATAAAACAACAAAGATACCCTTCTATACATTTATTGAATACCTCTATTTGTCCATTGTATTAAGGATGATAGGATGAGATATGATCCAATTGGATTCTTAAACATGAAAATAACTAATTCCAAAATTTACTATTAAATATGGGATATTGGTCACTTATAATGATATTTGGAGTATCATACAATTTAAGAATTATATTGAGAAAGAACCTAATGTATTGATAGTAAATGGTTGTGATAAGGAACAAAAATGATAATAATTGGTGATTTGATCCAAAATTAACATAAAAAAATTTACCCTTATACTATGGCAAACTAGGAATGAAATCCATGCAATCCTCCTCCAATTTCTAACTAGGGATAGATAACGACTACAAAAAACCTGGGGTCTTAATGGTTTTAGCTTTGTTCTATTAGCATACCATGCATTAATCCACATATTTATAGACATACCCATTAATTAATTCCCACAATAAATATTTCTTAATTATATGATTTGTTTTTAAAAATCCATAGTGACCTCTAAGTGGAGAGGAATGAAGTTTTTGAAGATTTTTATATCTTAGGAGAGAATGCTTACAGAGGTATAATCTATATTTATACCATAATATATTCCCTTCCATGATTTTTTTTTAGATTCATTATAACACTAATAAATATTATGAATAAATTCTTTGGTATTACTTTATTTCTCCCATTTTGATTTTTCTTCCTCTAGTCAATATGCCTACCACATGATCATGGTGCATAATAATGCCTCAACTGATTCATCCCATTAGGAGAGGGAATATGCCACCACATTATATTTTACTTCCATATATACTATTTAAAAATTATAGCCTAACATTTTAGTCTCCCATTTATATTTTTATTTACATGATAATTGTTTCTCTAAATAATATTTGAGGCTATCATGATCAGACTTTATGTAAAAGTGACAACCCATCAGGTAAGGTCTCCATTACTTGACTACATGCAAAACAACCATCATATATTTATCATAGATTGGTTTTATCCTATTTTCTCCATTTAGATGGTGAATTTAAAATGCTAGTGTTATAAATTATTGCATGAGTATAAACTCCATGCCATATCTTGATGAATCACACTCCATAATTAATGTTTTTTAAAAATTAGGAGTAGACAAAACTAGAGTTATGAACATAGCCATATTTTTTACAACCCTATGATAGTAATTAGTTAGAACTATAAATCCTTAAAGATTATTTAGGGTATTAATAATTGTACCACTCCACAATCACTTGGATTTTTTTAGTATCAACTTTAAATCCTTCATGTGAAATAATATGACCCAAGTAACCCACCTCTTAGACACCAAAACTAAATTTGGAAGGTTTGTCATAAATTTGATGTTTTATAACTAAAATAACTATTTTACATGCTTCATTGGTCTTCCAAATATTTATTTTAGATGAGGATATCATCAAAAAACATACAAAATTTATCAAAAATGGCCTAAAAATAGTATTAATCAAACTCTAAAATGTAAATGGTGTATTTATTAAGCAAACCGGCATACCCATAAATTCAAACTGGCCTTCATGAGATATAAAATTTATTTTAGGTATGTAATCATTATGGATTCAAATTTTATTATACCTAAAGTGAAGGTCTAACTTGGTAAAATAAATATAACCATGTAATTCATCTAGAAGATCATCAATTACTGGAATAGGAAAATTATTTTTGATGGTGTACTTATTGAGTTATTTGTAGTCTAAGTACATCCTCCAAGTGTCATCATTTTTACAAACCATGACCATAGGGAAGGAATATTCACTTTGACTATGTCAGATGATTCCTACCTCTAACATCTCATGTACCATCTTTTTAATTTCACTCTTCTAGGCATATGAATACCTATAGAGTCTAATGATGGGTTGGGTGATTCTTAGAGTGAGACTAATGGCATGATATTGTGTGTAACATAGAGTAATTCATTTTTTAATGTCACTAAAAATAATATAATAGTTATCCAACACCTTTTACAAATCAATATGTGTATACTCCTTAGGTGGTTAAAACTCTATGGGAAATAAGCATAGAAAAAATACCATAACACATTTTATGAGAACCTTCCTCACCTAATGGGAACTAACCATTTGTGTAAATTTAGCTTTTAATCCATGAAATTAAAAGTCCATACCTTTTTAATATAACTTCATGAGTATTTACTAGAAATTCAACTTAATGGTGGCTAAAGTGGTGAGACACTACACTCCCAAAAAAATAGCATATCCTCCCACAAGAATAAAAACCATATGGGAATCTAAAAAGTATTTTACCATAGTAAGATTAATGCTATGACATTTTATATAAAATTTGATGGTACCACCATATACAATCATTAACTAAAATTTAAGAGCTAGGTAAATGAAATAATTCAAATGAGTAGCCAACTTACTATTGATGAAGTTATGTGTACTCCCAGAGTTAATTAACATAGTCACCTTTTTTTTCTTCAAGAAACCCACCCCCTTAATATTTGGAGGAGTACTAATGCCTAAAATTGAATTACGTGAAATAGTAGGTTGAAAATATTTATATTCATCCTTAGATTTTTCCAAACATAACCCTAATTACTCATCACATTCTTTCTCATTATTGGCACCTTCAATGTAAAAAAACTTATTTTCATCACATTGATGTCCTTTGATCCATTTTTTTTTAAATCCAAAACATAATCCATTTACATTATTTTCTTTAATTTACTGAGGTGATAATCTAGAAATCTATAAAAATGATAGTGTTAGGAAGGTGCATTCATGAACATTAGTGAGAGGTCTTCTTTTGATCATCTTTTTTTTCTCAACCATGTGTTCTCTTAGTATTTATTCACATACATTATTAGGATGAAACATCTGAACCAATAATTGGATGTTACATTTGAGGCCACCCAAAAATAGGTTAGTTATATTTTCCTTAGTGATGTTTTCCACACATAAGGTGAGATTCTAAAATTAATGATTGTAATCCTTTATAGTCTTAGGTTGACACAACATGGCTAGTTGGCTGAAGTAGTTTTTAGAGACATTGTTGTGATAGTAGAGATACAACACCTAAAAAAATATTGACCATGAAATTGAGACACCATGATTTATATTTTGATCACACAACCAATGATACCAAATGAAATGCTTTGGTTATAGATACAGAGAGGCCATGACCACTTTTTTGAATAAGGAGTCTACTGTAGATCAAATAATTTTTCAATTTGAGTAATCCATGTGATTGGATCATTACCATAAAACTTATGTAGGTCCAATTTTGGAAATAATGGACTCATACAAGGATTATAGCTATGATTTTTTGGA
Source organism: Torreya grandis (assembly GCA_037957365.1). NCBI lineage: Eukaryota > Viridiplantae > Streptophyta > Pinopsida > Cupressales > Taxaceae > Torreya > Torreya grandis. The sequence continues at coordinate 1,715,892 of JARHVA010001324.1, forward strand.
GGAAGAGAACCGAACTAGAATGGTGAAGGGTTATTTTGAAATTGTTGAGCTAAAAAGTTAGTAAATTACCTAGTTAACTTTTTTAATTCATCCCACAAGCCATTTGTGTCCCCTCTAAAACTTTTGAAGCCTCATTTTAAATATATCTAGATCATCTTTCTACACCATGCCATGCAACTCTAACTTAAGTTTTTGAACTACCTTTGAAATACTTGGATCAAAAATTTTGGACTCTATGTCATCCTTATGAGGAGTTTTAGGTGTTTCTTTTCGTTTCTCTCATATACGAGTGTTATGCCCAAACATGCACAAATTGTACAAGGTTTAAAACCTTAAAAAAACTATACTATCATATGATACCATTGTGATTTCCTCACCAAGATAAATCTAACAATTTCTAATGTGCACAAGGGTGAGAATTCTTTACCCAAAAAAGTGTACAGGTATAATATACCATTAGAATCATCTCATAGAGATCAATCCAAAGACTGATAATTTATACAAGGTAAAATAGGTTCTATACTCTTATTATTTTTTTATTTTTTAAAAAAATTCCCATGAATAGAAATATTGTGATGAAAAAATTATAATATTCCCAGATTAAAAGTTATATTTTTTTTACCTTTTAATGCTCAAGATGCCTGACCTAAATAAAACACCACATAATCTTTCCCAATTCAAAGTTGGATACACATATAATTAAATTAATTGTATTATTCACAAAAATATAATAATATATTTTAGAATTAAGAAAAAAATAAGTATATCCACAACAACAATTAGTGAAAGAGCAGAATGCATGATATATGACTAAGCCACTTGAAGGGGAAAACCTCTACAATAATGTAATAAGAATATAATTCACAATATGATGCTAAAATACTAACCACTACCTCATATATATATTCTAATTATCCATGGTTATTCTATATGATGACCATATTAAGAACATAGAAAAAAGTAATAAAATAATTTGAATGTATGTAAGCCACAAGTCAGCCACACATATCCCTAGATGCATGATAGGTTAAGGGTATACTATTTTTATCTTTGTGTGTAAATTTCCCCTAGATATCACTATTTTCCACCCTCTACCCTATGATTATCTACTTGTGAAGTCTTTTTTGTGATGGGTACAACTTTCCTATGTCCAACTTACCTAGAAAACATAGTTAGTCTAATAAAATTCTCCAACTCTATCAAAATAGTTTAAGGTAGCATAAATTAAAAAATATATTTAATTTATTTAAAAACGAATAATTCATCATTTCAACATGAGTTTCATGTATATTTATAAATTTTTAATCCAGAATTAAAATTCTAAACATAATTATTTAAACTATCATAACGATAATGAAGTTAACAATTTCATAATCTAGTAATAAAATAAACCAACATTTCATTCTAATTTAAATATAATAGAGTATGATGTAACAAACTAAATCTAATTAACATAAAAATAAAGTTAATCAAAATTTAAATAAAATTTAACTACTTTTATCTAACTAATTTATAAAATTTTTATTTTTATAATTTGAAATTCATTAAATAATCATGTGCCTCTTTATTTAAAAAAATTAAGACAAAACAAACATTTATAATAGATGGGGGCCATCTACTTGTTTAAAATCACTCAAAAAATTGCTAACAATGCCTTATGTAATTAAATAATCAATATGACTATGACTAATGATTATTCCATTTTCATAATTAAATTTCTATAAATAAGATATATCATAACTACAATGCAATCAATTCTTTTGTCCATAGTAACATCATCAAAATAATAAAAAATATTGAATTTACAATCACATCAAAAAATGTTGTGAGTAAAATAAACACTCTGACAAAGTCAACTACTGATCAACTACATGTACTAAATCTAAAAATAGGGATGAAATGAAAGATCAAAATGAGAAATATCTCAAATAGCCAAATTATCAAGTCTATAAAGTAAATCTATTAAATAAAATATAAAATTAAGTCACAACATCATAATTATTAATTAGAAGCATATTCTTATGTGATAAAATAAATCAATGGTTTACCTTTATTAGTCTAATATGTTTTGTATTTGAGAGTTTAATTTGGCAGATTTATCACATTGGTACCACTAGACTCATTGGCTACCTCAAGATTCACATTCTTCTTTAGGTGAGTCACCATAGAAAGTGAGAAAGGACTAATATTATATTATTAGATAGATGGGTCAATAATATTAGGAGATGATAATATTATATTAAGAATAATTGCAAATGTATCATCGAAAAGATTAATATTTATTTTAGGGAATAATTTAGAGTTACGAGGTATAATATCAACATTAGGAAATGAATTATGTGAAATGTGCATCTCTTGAGAGGAGACACTTAGAATACCACATCAAATGGATGAGATATAAAAAAACCTCATTTCATAACTCCATTTAATTTATTACCATGTAAAGATAATGAATCAGATGGAATGTTATTAAGAATATCCCAAAAAAATTGATCAATTACATCAAAATTTAAATAAACTCTAGTTCAGTGATTTAAAGGTCATGAAAATACATTAGCAATCCTAAGACTTCAAAAGGGCCTACCTTGGTGATTACCTCCAGGATGGGTTTGACTATTTTGATTCATATTTCCCCTACACCATACATTTATATCTAATTTATATGAATCCTAACTCTAACTAGACATGATTCTATATTTGAAAACAAATTTATAATGAGACACTTAAAAATATGTCATTCAAAATATCATACAGGCAAAAAATATGATATTAATTAATCATATGTTGACTATGAAACTAAAATATTATATAATACTTTAATATTTGAACTAAAAATCCATAATGTATTCAAATAAAGCATATATCAAATCAAACATCAATTTATCTTAACGAAAGATGAACAAACCTTTCATTGACTAAAAAGTCAATACATATTATATTACAATATATTTAACTTTCTCAAAATGTGCAACTTATTTGATCTCAAAAATATGCCTTGTATTTCAAAATCTACTGACCTTTTGAATTTCCAAAATTCTTGCATGTATCCCTTTAACTCAAAAGTGAACATACACTCACCAAAATATAATTCTTAAATTTACAATTAAGACGTAGGGTTTTAAGATATAAATTGAAAACAACATGCAAAAATTAAAAAAAAATGTTACTTCTTCAGATATTCCTTACAATGTCAAAATATAAAAATATAGGACTATCAAACAAGTAATCATTCTCTTTATCCCAAAAATTGAAAACTGAGTAAGATATTCATTATCTCAATACTGAATCATAAAGAAGAGCAACCATGAAATTTTTTGTGAAACCTTGACTTATTATTGAATTCAAGTTTAAAAAAGAAACTTATAAACTCATCAAGAAAATATATTATCGATATCAATCACAAATAATTTTGAAATACCACCCACATGCTTTGTCCAAAGCCAAAATGGAGTAAATCTATTCAAACTAAAAAACAAAGATAAATCAACATGGCATCTTGTTTCAAGTTTTAAGACATAGTTCAAATTATCAAGAAGTATGCTTATATCATTAATATTATTTAATTACCATTTAAAATCCATGAACTTATGAAAACCATTATAGTCCTTTCAAGTCAGCCACTAAAAACTAGAACATCTTTATAGACAATATCAAAAGTACATTTCATGGTTGAGTATCAATGGCATGTTCTAAAACCTATTAATAAATTTTATATGTAAATAGTCTTTGGAAAAATAAATAAATCATTCAAAACTATTTTACAATATATTAGTGAATGAGTGTCATTTTCCATTTTTTTTCAAAACTTTAAGGATTTGGAACTAAAACTGAGTTGTATAGTACACAGAATGAAACCCCAAAAAGCAATGAAAATCCACATGTAGTGTCTAGAAAAGAAGTCAATAAAATGTAATAAGATGAAATATTTTTAAATATAATACTTACTCATATATATACCCAAAGTCAAACCAATTATGAATTAAACATCCATCTAAAATTATTTTCACGGAATGTACAAACTAAGAAACAACCAAAATGGATTTTTAAACTCAATTTTATTTCTAAAAGATGAAATACTTTGAATTTATCAATTATATAAACTCATAGGCTTTCATAAACTTGCATGTATTACTTTAAATTTGAGTTTCATGGCTTCATGGCTTCATATCAAAACCATATAAATATTCACAATCTAAAACTTCATTTTTAAATAACCACATACCTACCACAATTTTTTTTGAAATGTTCTATAAGATAAAAAAATGTTGATTTGATCTACCGAACAAATTATTTCTCACATATTTTCCATCCAAAATATCTTAGAATAAAAAAATTCAAAGTTTTAGTTTTTCAAAAAACTTGAGATTGAATGATGAATGAGAGAAAAGATAATTATATTAATCTCACTTCTTCTAAAATATCCACATTGAATGCTATGTACATTGACACATCCACCAGATTTAGTAGGTTGGACAAATATTTTCTAATCTAGACATAATTCTAAAATTTCATCAAATATGTATAGAAACATTCTCAACATAAATAAAAATATTTGAAACAAAATAAAATAGTGAATCCACCAATTTTTCTCTATACATTCACCAATTTTATTTCTAAACATGTTTCAATCAAATTTGTGCCAAAATTTTCCATGCTTGATATACAACACAAGGACGTATTTAATAAATGAAATATAGATAAAATCAAAATATCAAATCCAACTTAGCTTCAAATTTAATTCAAACTATCTAAGTCATTATGACTTGAATATTAAGTAAAATAATAATCACATCACCTTATCACCATGTTAATCACCAAAGTGTTAAGAAATATGTTGGTGACCACATCGATATTATCAATGTAACCAAGTGGTACCATAAATATGAACTTGAACCAACATTTCATTTTTATGCCAACCATAATATTAGAGTTTTCACTTTGGGGTTTAAGTATGTGTTTGAATTGAACCAAAGGACATCAATGTAGACATTAATTAAGGTTAAAGGCCATCAAATACTAGATATTATCAACACAAACCTTGAAACTTTTCAAGTTTATATTTATGTGATGAAAGTGAAATATTTGTGTCAAAATGAAATACTTCTAACTACTCCATCCATTATCTTGCTCAGTTGAAAAAATATTGAATTTAAAAACAATGTTTAGGATTAGGTCTAGGTTTAGGGTTGTGATATAATGATAAAAGAAACTAATCATAAACTAAACTAAGATAAAACAGGGAATAAAAAGTTTAATAGGACAAGAAAATTAGATGCATCCACTTTTAATGTGAGACTATCAATCCATGTTAATTCCACTATACAAGTATTACCATTTTCAAATACTTTTGAATTTTTGTGACTATTATGAGGTATTAATTATAATTTATTGTTATAGAAAAAACATCATTTACTGAATTGATTTAATACTTACTATAAGTTATGTATTCACATGAATGATTAATGTGAATATGAATATGAAATCATTTATAAATAATCAACTATCACATTAAATCACATGTAAATAATAAATTAATGTCAAGTGTTTTAAATAAATTGGCCCTTACCAATGTAGTTTTAGATGTTATGGCACCAACTATCATATGACATAATTTGTAGAATTCAAAAAATTTAAAAATTGGGATACTAAAAATTTACATAGAATATTTCATATTATTAAAACAAGTGTTATAGGTTGAGGTGTAAGATAAAATATATTACCAATAACAATAACATTCATTTAAGCAGACCTAAAGAAGAGGTTAGACCAAATCAAAATGAAAATGAAAAGTTGATTTTTTTCAATAATCCATTTCCAAATAATGGAAAAATAGAAGCAAAGGATATTTTATAGATACACCATGATTACATTTCACATCCTCCTCCTCATATATATGGACATCCAAAATATGGTATTATTAGTACATTTATAGTTACATCAATACCACATTATATGATCAAATTTGATGATAATGAGATATTTGATGAATAAAAGACAAACATGCACTTTTTATTTGAGATTATATCAAAAACCACCCCATATACAATGTCATGATTCATAATGGGTCAAGTGAAAATGCATGTAAAATTAAAACTATTTTCTCTCTTTATTACATAGTGTAATATTTATGAAATACATCAAAAGTGATTAAAGAATTTGATGGACATATATAGAATACTATTGGGGATAATGTGATACCTCTTTAGGTATTTTCACTAACAATGGGTTATCTATTCTTAGTATCATAAACCATGGGGGGTATTTGATATTTTATTAAGATTCCTTTGGATACAAACTATCTGCATAATACCATTTATAATACATTGATGTCTCAAATATATGCGTTATAATCATGTGGTCAAATTTTTAAGTATATGATATGATCACCTTATAAAAAATGGGTAACTTATCATACTCAACCACCATCACCATAATTCATCATTATAGCTATTCAATAACACAATGTAGAATTATTTTTCACATATTTTATAGCTTTTTACATAGACAAGTGTTGCACATATACAATATATTTATATGCAACAAACTTAAAGGAGAGTGGTATACCATCACAAACAAAAATATTCACATCATATAGTTATTTATAATTTAAATATATCTTCATATTCTAAATTGTGCCCTAAGGAAGTGTTATCTACTCAAACTTACACCCTTGAGAAGGTTATTTAGGGATTAATAGTTTAGAGTAACATGGAGACAATCCTAAGTTTTGGGTCACCTAATAGGTGGCTTGAATCTCTAAATTTATAGGGATATCTCCCCTTGATGGATTAATTATTACCTCTACACTATACTAGTATATTTCAAGGGAAAAGAGAAGAAGACAACATGAAATAAAATCTACCTAAGGGGTTGATACACCAAAATCTCTCATTCACTCACTTGCCTAATATGCACTAAGAATTTGAATTATGAAATAAACTTTATTTCACTAATCAAAAAAGGGGTCTCCAAACATAAATGTTTCACATAGAGGTTATTATCGTGATGCATGATCTAAGGTAGTGATCAATAAGTCTCTTAAGGAATCTAATGAAGGATTATACTTTCCATACATACAAGGCTATTAAATCACATTATGTAACCTATAAGGATGATTAAACACCTAAAAATAGGTAAATAAGAATTGACAAATGCAATGAATCATTTACTAGCAATAAAATTCATCTAAAAGCCATAATCTTACACTAGTTACAAGCATATAGGAGGCCAAAATTCAGTCTTATTAAATTAAAAGAGCCAAGTACATGTTTTGTTTTTTGAGTAGGGATATGTCATAACTCAAGTTAATGATGCCTATAAATGACAAAATTAGGCATACTTAAAGAAAAATGAGAAAGGAAAGAGAGAGAGAAAAGCCTAAAAATTAGGGATGAGTCATCCACCTAGTCCTCCTTCAACTCCTACATAGTACATGATAAATTATCTCTTACTTTCCTTTTTAAAAATGGCATAGAGGTTAGATTTAAAATTAATATGTCTTGAGCATTGACTGGTAAAGTGTGACCACTTGAAATACCTATATCTTTGCTCACATTCCCTATATACTTGATTTCACATCTTCCTTGATGAACAAGTCTTATTCCATGAAAGAAATTCTTAAAGTATTCATAAATTCCTCTATTGAGTACTTATCCTCATCTAGTTATAAGGTCTATCCCATTTTATAGGGATGTTAGAAGTATCTTAATACATATTTGACTTTATCTACTTTACTTAGCATAGGAGAGGAAAAGGTCTCTTCAAGGTTGTCAAGACTCATTAAACTAATTTAATCATTTTTGAAACCAAATCCTAACCTTTTCTTTCTTGACTTACTATGGGATACAAGGAGTAACATTGATAAAGCTTATTGAATAGCTCTTATGCATTGATTTGGTGGTTTGACAACTTGAACTCTTCCTCTTGCATCATGCTGTAAAAGGTGAGAAAACTTGATTTTACCTTGAATAAATTAAAATTCCTCCATGAATGTCCTCTAAAAGTCATATATAACCTAAAAAAAGACACTTGGATCCATCAAATAGTTTAAGAGATCTAATTTTGCACCTTTTCCTTGTTTTTCTCTCAACTCCTTGTACCCCTAAAAATAGGTAAACCTCCTTATGTATAATAATTTATGAATTATATTTGGAAAATAAAAACATATTTGAGGAATTAATATCTTGTTACATCTCCTTATCAATTTTCAAGACCTAAATTTGAGTAGAAGTACATTTTTAGCCCATTTCTCTCTCTAATTAGGCATAATTAGGCCTCCTTACCTAGAAATTAAATTTTTCTCCAAAATTATCCCAAACATGTGATATATAGAATAAAATGTTTGATTAACTTTAACCATGTTGTAAAAATCCTCCATGCTAATTTTGGGCTTCTAGAACCTTGTGTGGGTAGGCAAACCAAGAAATGGCCAAAAAACTAGCCCTCTCTCAAGCTTGTTTTAGACTGGCATTGAAAACCATACCTGTAGGTGTAATTTTATGGTAAAGTTTAAATTTTTTAGAATTTAATAGCTATAATAAATCCAAAATCATCCCACCCTAATCTTTTAATCTATTAATGATCCTCTATACCTTACTTTGAGCCCAAAAACTCACAAAAGTATAATTTTAATGTATCTGCATAGTTGTAGGTACATGAAAATGACATGGTAGAGATGTAATTATAGTGATACATGATATTAATGTGGTTTTAAATTAATTATAGTTCATTTCATTCACTTTAGAGATCAATCTCTCTTGATTGGTCAAAATTGGTCTTTTAGGCAGCTTGTGAGTGCTGCATCATCTTAATGATGATTCATAAAGTATAGGCCTCTATCTTGAGAAATAATTCCCATATGTTTGATTTAATATACCAAAATAATAAAAACTAATAAATTTGGACACCAATAAACTTCTCATGATAAATCTAATCAAAACTTTGAGCTTCTTTGGTGGCTAAATATGCATTATATGAGGTCAAGGAATAAACTATGCTTGAAAGTGATGTTTTGACACTTGGATTGAGTGAAAATACCATATGAAGTTAAAAAAAATATATATTGACCATATTTATTTATTATTATTATTATTTATATCTGTAATAATCTCTATAACATATTTGACTGAGATTGAGGGTTCAGGAGCAAATTGGTTATTTTGACACTAATAGTCCTATTTTGACCTCCTTTTTCTCTTCCAAGGAAGTGAATCATGTTATAAAAATTATGTATTATCCTTTAAAATTTATAAAAAAATTATATTTACAAATTAAACACAAAATTTTCACACTTCTTGAATGTTGTCTTGTATGTAACTTGTGTATCTTCGTCTTGATGATCTAGTACTTACCGAACTTGAGAGTACTTATTCTTAGAGTGAGGTTTAACCATCTTGGAATTAATTCCAAGAAAATGAAATGATATTTATTATATTTTTATCCTTATATCACTCTTCAAACTCATTATTCAAACAAAAATTATGCTCTCTCTACCTTATTATGCTTAGATTGCCCTTGGTTGTAGGTGTATACTAGGCCCTTCTTTACTGTAAGTTTGAAATGATCCTCTTTAACTAGTATATTACCACCTTTGGTGGTTAAAAATGGTATTGGAGGGTTATATAAATGTTACTATTATAATTTTACATAACTTCATCAATAACATACATAGGCTAAAATATACTTAGGCCTGACAATTTACCTGTAGGTTTCCATTAGGGCATGGTTCTCTCTTTTTCTTCACTATTGGAGACTCCTTTAATAATTTCATGAGATTTTTCCTTGAATTATTAGTCTCATTATTAAGTTTTATATATTTCATCTTACCTTCAATCAATCAACCCTACATAAAATTTTTACACATAGGCCTATGTGTGTAGGTTTAGTCCTATTCCATTTAAATAGATCTCTTGGTTGTAAGATATCTAATTGAGCATCTTTGAGTTGGTTTATTATTCAATTAGTGATTAGAATAGATATATCCTAAACTCAAATATGATTCTAACTCTTAATTACTCTTAATTTCTCAATATCATTTAATATTCACTCTTCATACCTCGTGACCTCCATGTCATTATCCTTATAATATATGTAACTAAGTTTATGAGACTGTTTGACTATAAGTTGAAGTTTACTTCCTCTTTATGTCATTATCTGATATCTTAAAGATCTTATCTAGTTTCCTTACATGTATAATTATAACCTAATCTCTAATTAATACACTATACCCTCTCTTTGTCTACATATAGAGGTCTATATGACTCATTGTTTGTATCTAAGCATTGATTATCTTAACTATTTAATTAAGATTAGAAATTTCTAGTGTGGTCATGAGCTCTTTTGATATTTTTAGTCCCCATATTAAAGGTGTCTTTAATCAGGTTTAAAATGTTTTTATACCTTTACCTACCTTAAAAGACACAAGAATTATTAATAGATTTACATATAGGCTTGATTATAAATGACAACTTGTAGATAGTTTCATCTTGCTTGGTCATTTCATATTACCCATTTCTAATATCTATTCCCCTCATGGAAAACTACCTATGACTCTCATCACAAGTTGATATCAACATTAGAGTGATCTAACCACTATTATAAGATAAGTTGGATCCTTTAATTTATCTTTAGACCTTTCAAACCCTCTAAAACAAATATTCACCCTACTTATCAATATCATATAGGACTGACTATGAGTTAAGAGTTGTGTGACTATAGGCACATGGTATACTCACTTTGAAAACACTTTATGGTGTTTTTTTAGATCATATTAGTTTAAAATTACTCCATAAACCTATTTATCCATATAATATCAAAATTACACACACCTATATCACATATTCTTCTACAAACTTGAGAGGTAACTAAATTCTCAAGTAGGCCTGACTACTACCATTTAGGCCTCTTAGGTTTTCATGATAGTGTTAAGTATAAAGAACAAAAATTTCAAAAATAAGTTTCCTCCTTTATGATGTAAACTATATCGATGATGTTTTAATATGCTATTATGCATTAAATAAAAACATTACACTTCATTTTCAAGCAAGGTTTATTGCATTTTACACATAAGGAGACCTACATGTCTAAATTTTATTCATATTAGCCTTCTTGATCATGCTTTTTGGAACCATGTTATTATCAATAACAATCCTCCAATTCTCTTTAATTTGTTTCATGAAGTTTTATACTTAATATAACCCTCATAATAGATATTTGGCATTTCTTCTCTTTATATATATGTAGAAGAATGTATGTATAGAGGCTATAACCCAAAATGGAGTTAGGCTTGTCTCTTTAAGCATGAAATCAATTTTTGATTTCTTCTTGTACACATTGTCAAGTATTGGGTCAATATTACATATTTCATTATAACCTTTGAGAATTATTCCAAAAAAAATATTTATTACATCTAGTTTTCATAGGTGCCAAAGACACCTATAGGTCTAAGTCAACCTGTAGGTCTACATCTTAGTGCAAGAAGCCTTTTTAATTAGGTATGTTTTGACCTTCTCAAACTTTAAGATCATATTTCACTAATTTTGTACCTCTATCATGAGGAGATGACATTTATAAACTTTTAAACAAGGAAAACCAAGACATCCTTACTCTATTATTGTAGGCATATCCATGACATAGTATTTCTCTCTATTTTTTTGCCTTTTCTTAGTTTTGGAAGAAAGAAACCAGTGATAAGGGGTGTGTAGAAAAAAAATTTAAAATTGCATGTGTTGAATATATATGATTGTGGATAAATATTATTTAGATAGGTAATAATACCTTAAAATAAGAAAACACTACTACAAACTTATTTGTTAGACAAGGAGATGGGTGGATTGCCTAACATAAGCTAGATCCTAGAAGCGAAATCTTTCTAGGAGGTTGTCAATCCACCTAATTTAAAATATCTAAGTTTGATAAAATTAATTAAGGGTAGAATAAAATAAAAACAAACTAAGACTAGAAATAATAAATTAATTAAGAAACCAAAATACTTTGCTAAGATGATTAAATTTAAGCAAGTAGTTTGAATAATGCTAATGCTAAAAATAAGCCAAGTTAAGGGTTATGATTTTGGTTTGGTAATTTGGTAAGGGTTAAAAGGATGGTTTATTTGAGGTTGGTAAGTGGTTTAAATTATAAAATGGTAAGGGTTGAAAAGAGGTAAATGGTTAAGATAACAAATATGGCAAAAGGGGCAAATGGGTAAAGGGGCAAAAGGATAAATGGGATGAAGGTGAAAATGAAGTAAATAGGATAAATGGATAAAGAGAATAGGTAAAGGGGTTTATTTTATAAGTCAATAAATAATAGGCAAAGGATGTGGTTTAGAATTCAATAGAGAAGAGGCAAAAGGAGATAATAAGTTGAAATGAAATAAATAAACAAGGTTACCTTTGAGATGGTTGTCAATGAAGGTGTTGTTGATGATATTATTGATGAAATCCTAGAGTTATTCTTGAAGAGGTTTTATGATTTGAATATTTTATCCTAAAATATGAGTATGACCTCCTTATCAAGTGGATAACCTCTTCTAAAAACCTGCAACAAAATATTAATAACAAAAAATACAATTTTTTCCACTTTCCAACTTAACCCTAGGTGAAGAAGAGAGGGTATTTATAAAATATGTTATAAAGAGTCATGCCAAAAGAGGAATAATATAATTATGGCACCATTTTATATGTGGTGGATGAATTCTTCAAAATGAGGTGGGTGGTGATTCCCATTTGGGTTGGTGAGTGTCCCATTTAGGTTAAGAAGTCAAAAAAGGGTGCCCTTTATCTTAAAGAGGTAGGTATCTTATTTTGGAGGGTGATTTCATGTAAAATACATGTTTAATAATCCTCCCTTGAGGGTAAATTTTACATATTTCAAGGGGGTGGACTTGTAATGCTTAAATGAGGTCATCAAGCACTTTGGAAAGGGTCCCAGGTGGGGTATGATGTCCCACATCAAGCCACATCTCTTCTAAGCCATGTCACATTCCATATCACCTCCAAAATTACCTTTTATGTCACATGCCATGTTACTTTCCATGTCACATGCCATGCCACTTTCCATGTCATCATGAATAGTGATAGTGAATAATACTTTTGAATAGTAATTTCAAATAGTATTTTTGAATAGTATTATGTGATTAGGAAAATAGTGATTTATTTGGGTTAAGAGGGGTTTGTTAAGGGTTAATAAGGTTTATGAGGTCTTTGTGGGGGGGGGTTCTCAAGGCATTTAGTCATTAAAAATACAAGTGCATAGTTTTCTAGTGTTTATATTCTACCCCTTTTTATTATGCAAATTTGAGTTAACAAGCTACAAAAAAAAATGAATCACTTGGTCAAAGGTCAGGGTTATCTGAGTATGTGAAGAGGTGTTACCCCTTCAATTTAGAGTTGATGAGAGAATTATGAATTGGGTATAGTTTTGATAAGTATTTGTTGTGCAAGCACTAGGTGGTGTCACAAGGTAGATGGGCTTGTGAAATAAAAATGGGTGTAAAAAATATGAATAAGCATGATAGTCAAGATTGTATAAAGATTAAATGTTCCAATTTTGGTAACAATAAGGTTGATCTAATATAGGCATGTGATAAGGATAACTGATCCATAGTGTTGGTCATAGTTAATCGAGTTAGGCATATCAAGTCATCTAGATAGGTTTGATGTTTGTCACAAGTATTTAGGGTAGGAAGTGATTTGTTAAATAACATAATTGGCTATGTCATGAATAAGGTGGTTCAAATGTTGAAAATTTCAACATGGTAAGGTTGGTCATTGTAGACAAATGTTTTTTCAAAACATGCCAATGTTCTAGGTTAGAAGCAGTCAATGTCAAGGTGTACATGGTGAAATCATGGGTGGATTGGGTATGGGTTGGAAGGGGATGGCTGAGATAACTCCAAATGCATGTGATGAGTGGATACTACCTACATAGTTACATGAATAGGAATACAAAAATAAAATTAGGGTAAATGTAGTTATTTTGAGGTGAAGAGTGTTGGTTAACTTGGTTATCCCAATTTGATATCATGTAGTTAGGTCTAGTTAAAGGACATTAGAGAAAGGTAAGTTCTAAAAATCTATAAAATATGGGTATCAAATAGTTTTTTGATTAATCTGGTAGAAATAATGGATGAGATTACCTATGATGCAATTAGATGATTACATCAACTATGAAAAAGGAATATATAGTTGTGGATAAGCAAGTTTAAGCATAAAATTTTGATCACCATTTAAAAAAAAGGATAAATATGATTTACCATTCTTTAAATAATCTAGCACTACTAGAATTGTCATGATGATCTAAGGGGTTATTTTATCACCATCCAAATAAGCTAATATTATGCATACTTGACAACAATGTCATTAATAGGCTATGGAATGGTATGATTCAACAATCCAAGGAAGAAAAGTAATAGGGTGGGTAAATGAGAAGTGGAAAATATTTAAACCCTTGACCCTTGAGTTAGTGGAGCCCCAAAATAAGTAAAATTTGAGTTTTGAGGGAATTTAAAGAAAGATGTTGAGGGGTTTCAAAATATGATGTGAGGTAAATAATAATAATAATAATAATAATAATAATAATAATAATAATAATAATAATAATAATAATAATAATAATAATAATAATAATAATAATAATAATAATAAAATGAGGGAGTAGGTTGTGGATTGTGATTAAAGAGTAGGGCTATTTCAAGGCATAAGAAGATGTAGTATGAGAAGGGAGAATCAAGGGAAATTATTGGTCAGAAGGTTAGGGCATGTGAGAGGGTGTAGCTATCATCCCCATGTGGGTATCCCAAATCTTCCCTTTGAAGGTGGTTTTAGTTTTGATTCTAACATCTTCAAAGGTTAGATTAAAAGGGGTTTAAAGTAGGTAATACTAGAGGGGGTGGGAAAGGAACCTTCGTCTTGATGGATTAGTGACTCTCAGGCTTAATGGTTGGTCATATGAGCCCATGGTCCTATCCAATTTTTTCATAGAGCCATAAGATTGGTATATATCTCACAATAGACCAAAATTAAGTAGAAGACTTTTGAGGCTGTAACATGCTCAAAATGGGTAGAGGTTTGAAAGGGAGAAAGATTATAGGTAGGGTGAATGGATTAGCTAGAGAGGTACAAGAAAGAGGGTCTAAGTGCAACACATAGAGACATTAAAGGAAGATAAGGATGCACCTAAAGTAATGAACTTGACCATATTTCATGCAATAAGGCAAGGGTATGGAGGACATGAGGAAGTAGACTAGGAGATGTACACAAAATTAATTCAACTTGTGACCACACTCTAATGAGTGAGAAGGTGGAGTGCCAATGGGAAGGAATAAATGAGTTTTCAAAAGGGATGAGGTGAAGGTAGACTAGGATATGAAGAAATAGGTAGAGAAAATAACAAAGTCATAAATAATGATGAAGGTAGAGAAGGATGGAAGGAGCCAATCATGGTCATATGGGAGGAAAAATAAGGTTAGGAAGAATAAGGAATGTCCTCAAGATGAGAAAAATTGAAAGGAAATGGAGAAAAGGGAGAGGATGGTGGAAAACAATGAAAGGAAATGAGATGAATATAAAGGATGAAGATCATGGATGATAATAAGAAAAAAGAATAATTGAAGTAGGGATAAAAATTAAGGATACTCACATAGATGCAAAACACAAGTGAGTACCAAGATGGAAAGAGGAAAAGGGTAATGCAAAAGGCAAAAGGAAAGAATTGAGAAGAAGAAAAGAGGCAATCATGGAAGGCTTCTTAAAGGATAAAACCCAGGGAGAAACTAGTTGTGGAGGAAAAAAACAAGATAAAAAGGATGGAAAAAAACAACCAATAAGAATGCAAAATGGGTACTATGGAAAAAATAGCAAAAGGGTGGAGAGTGGTGGTACATGTAAATAAAAAATATAGTAATAGAGGAAACAACTTGCAAGATGCATAGTATGATGTGGAATTTATGAATAAAAGAGAGTGATAACTAGGGTACAACAAATAGCCAAGGGTGAGGGGATATTTTGATGATAGTGAAAGAATATGAAGGGAATAAAGGACAAGGTTGTTAATAAGTGGAGAGAGAGACCAAAAACATGAAAAGTGGGTGAGGGAGTGAGTTGTGAAGTATGCACAAGGAAAGGTGATGGGGAGGCTAGTGAGGCAGAGTAGGTGGTAGTTTTATGGGAGATAAGAGGGGAAAATGAGGAAGGCTATCAACCCTTGTGTTAAAAGATATTGACAAGTTGGGAAAGTGGTTTAAAAAGATTGATAATCTGAAGGAAGGGAGGTGGTGGGGGGATAGGTAGAGAAGTGGAGGAAGAGAATTTTGGTGAGAAGGGAAAACAAAATAAAGGATGCAACTGAGCTTACTTCAGTAACTAAGTGATACCTACATAGTCCAAAAATACCTTAGGTTGATGTAGTTCTCCCAACTATGGGGGAAAAACTTAAGATGAAGTATTATATGGTGTTAAAACACAAGGACATTGAATGAAGAATTCAAATCTTCCTTGATGTAGGATGCCCTAAGCAAGAAGGCACTATTATCAGTGGAAATGAGTGAGAAGGAAAAAAGGGGATGGTAATTAGTTGTTAGTGGTCAAGCTAACCATAGAAGTAAATCATCACCTACATAGTCCATGGACATCATGCCATTATAGTTTAACAAGGTTTGTTGAGTGGTGTTCAAATTGGCTGCCCCAGTTTGATGAACCACATGGGTTGGTTTGGGTTGAGGGAAAAGGATTTATAAAACAAGCATTTTGTGTTTTGGTGAAGCTGTTAGTAAAAGTGAATGGTGTAGACCAGTAAATAGTTACCATAATGATCCAACATTTAGTAGGATTAGAGATACGAATGGGCAAGGTAGGATAAATTAGAAGGTAAAACAATGGTAAATACCACAAAATATCTTCAATGGAGTTAAACCAAAGAAGAGGTGATCTTTTTAGAAGGTTACACCTTATGAAATTATATGAGGGTAGGAGTTTGGAGATAGTTTCAACTGCTATGAGCCAAGTTTTAAGAGGTGGGGGTCTATCTAGATTTGTAGTCACTTTGGCCAAGTTTCATCACTACTATGAGCTAGGTTTTAAGGGAAGTAGTGAAGTGATGACCTATAAATAATTTATTTAATGATCAAGTAGATTATACAATTAATGAAGTTAGTAGCATGGTGAGTGATAGAAGATAGACCTAGCCTAACCCAAGATCTACATGGGTAGGCTATACAAATGGTGGCCATGTCTACATCTATTGTCCTAACTCCATGGAACCAATGACTTATTGGTTCCAATAGTTTGGGCCTAACCAGCAAGAATCTACATGGCTAGGAGAAGATGATGGTTCCCTTACTTCATATGAATGTTTAGCTAATATAAAAGAAAAGACTACCATGTTGGAGTATGTATTAGCAATGGTTAGGGCCTAATATTCAGAGCTTACGAAAATGGGTTGGCAGTAAGGGGAGGGTAGAGGGGACAATAAATTGAATGTCTTAGTGTGAATTCATGGTGGCCTACCTTTGATGGAAGAGTTTCTACAATGGTAACAATTTAGGAGTTACCACCACTAGCAATAGTGGTAGTTTTGAAGGCATGATCATTACAACAACCCATGGTTGGAAGCTAATTTACATCAACTAGGCCAAAGGTGATAATGACACAAATGACCAAAAATCCTACGAGGGTCATGAGATGGAAAAGTAAGGAAAGACATCAGATGTGAAATGGATGATAAGGGCAACAAAAATATATCATGATGGTGTATAATGGATTTATCGAGATGACCAATCATATCGAGGGTGATGTGTCCATGTGAAAAGGTAGGTAAAGATGAGCATTTCCAATGGGAAGACTATTCAAGGGAATTAATGACATAATATGACCTTCCTAGTCAACAAAATGGAGAACCAAGTCAATGAGGAAGAATGGGTAGGTATTATATTTGAAGAATCATTATAAGGACCAGTAGCAGGATCATATCATGTCCTTCATGTGATCACATCTACCTTCACACAATCATCATTAAACTTTCCATTGAAAGTGATGGTGTATGTCCCTCCATGCACTAAGACTACCATATTCAACCACATTCATCATCAAAAACAATAACAATGAAAAAGAGTGTCATCCGCTCATCCCACACTAATACTACCATCTAGCTCATGAGGTAAACTTTATTAAATAAATGATTCCTTCTTTATAAGGTATGCTAATGTATACATGTGCTTTAGGCCATGTTTAATCTGATGACTATGTATGTGTCATGTAATTCCACATACCCTAAATAAAGTATTGCATAATTTTTTATGTACAAAATGTGTTAGATGTCACTAGTTGAATGATATCATGCTTAAGGTTGTGTGGATACTTATAAATGTTATGGTTATGGTTAAAATTAGTATGGTTATAATTGGTATAATATCACTGAATGTAAAAAGAATGATTATTATTGTTACAACACTAGATGGTAAAAGTCGTGATGAAAACACCAACCAAGCACATTAAGAACAAGGCATAATGATTGATTTTTGACAAGGACTAAAAATAGACCTAAAGTGGGACCAACCTAATGAATATAATCCCCTAAAACATTGTTCATGAGAGGTCATTAGTTGATAAAAAAGGTTTCTTGATCATAGGGTGTCAAGTAAGCTCTAGATCGCTTGATTTACAGATACTCTAAAGGGAATATGGGTGATGGGTGGTGTGAAGGGTAATGTGTGATATGTATGATAAGCACATGTGAATTCATTTTACCCTTCTATAGGTGACCTAAGAAGTGTAATAGACAATTCCATATCATATACTAGATGTAGACTAATCAATGTGATAATTTTACATGTGGAAGCTGATTGTGGCTTTCAACTTATTATATTCCTAGAGAGCCAATTGTAGCTTTTGAATTTGTTTTGATAGTAGGTCTTTTGATTTATTTCTATATATGGGAAGTTGATAAATGCAAGAAAATTCCAAGAAATTTCTCTACTTTTTAAAAAGTGAACTTAGCCATACTTCAAGGGAACGGTCTAAGCTTATTGGCTTTGTTTACTAATCTTGATAGTTATCCTTCAAGGGAGCAGTCTACCTTACATTTGGTAGTTTTTATTTTGTTTTTGGGAAACTATCCTTTGATGGAGTAGTTAGCAATGCTTAAGATATTGACCCAAGTAATTATTGTAAGATGAAATGTGTTTATACATAGACCAATCTAATTAGGTCCAGAGGTTTACCTTTATGAGGGAAAAAATATACACAAGAAGGTTAATGATATGTGAAAGGGTTTTGTTTTGAGAGATAATGACCATGGGATTCCATCTTATTAGAGACAAAAAGTATCCATAAGAACCATTCTATAGGTAGAGCTATGGTACCCATATTTAGGATTAGGCCATGACTATGATGGTTAATCACATGGTTCTATGTTGTAATTAATTTTCCTCAAAATAGGAAGAGGAAGGTGGGTGAAGGTTAAAATATCTTAATGAAGAGATGAGATTAAGTTAGACAAATAAGTGAGCTTGATCCTTCTTTAACAAAAAAATTAACGTAGATGTAAATCATTGAGAGGATCAAGTTTTGGTTTGCCTTCAAGAGAGGAAAAATGATAAGCTCCTAATCCATACTTATAAGTAATGATGTAGGTTCCAATCCAATTAAAACAAAACTTGCCTCATTTATTCTTCTCCATGTTGGTCACATGTTGGTTTTCTTTTAGGAAAATATCTCTGATATTGAATTCCCATTATTTGTTGTGCTTGTTATAAGCATGGGTAATACACTTTCTATAGATGTGAAGATGGTTGAGGGTAGCAAGGTGATGTTCATTAAGTAATTTAATGTGTGTGAGGTATTATTGACAATAATACTCTTTATAAATGATGTAGTGTAAGGAAATATAAAGAGAGGGAATATGGAATTCAAGAGGTAGAACATCCTTTGTACTAAAGATTAGGAAAAAAGGTGTAGCACCTATTGTAGTTTGGATACTAGTGAAATAGGCCCATAAAATAAATGGGAGGTGTATGTGCCAATCCTAGACTAAAACACTTACAACTTTGGTCAAAATTTTGATGAGATTTTTATTATAGAATTCTACCTATCCATTTTCTTATGGATGGTAAGATGAGGAATGGTTGAGTTTGATGCGAAAATAATCAAAAAGGGCTTGAACTTTTTTGTATTTTAATGATTTGTTGTTATCTTTTATGATTTTTTGAGGGACCCCAAAATGATAGATAATGTGATGATTGATAAAATCTATAATATTTTTTGGCTTTAATGGAGATAAGGGGGATGGCCTCGACCCATTTAGTGAAATATTATATAGTAGTGATGATATTTTTGTATTTATTAAAAGAGTGAGGATTGATTTCTCCAATGATATACAACCCCCACTACGAGAAGGGATAATAATCCATGGATACCTAAAGGCCATGAGTAGGTGCATGATGTAATTTAGCATGTTGTTGGCATTTAACACACCTATTTACATAATCATAGTAGTCTTGATTGAGGGTAGGAAAATAATAACCTAGGCATATGATTCATTTGGTGATAGAGAGGCCCCTAAAATGTCCCTCACAAACTCCATCATGGGTTTCTTTGATGGCATGAGGAATCTCGTGACTACATAAATAACAAAGGAGAAGACCATCAAAGACACATTTATATAGGATTCCCCACAATATAGTATAATGAGAGGTGCCTTGCACAAAGGAATTCTAAGAATTATTTGAGAGGTCAGGTGTAATGATGCCAAAATTAAAGTAATTAAAGGTTTGGTCATACCAGACATCAGAAAGAGATGCCTCCACACTAAAGATGGTTGGAAGGTTTAAACTGATATATGAGGTCCTAATGAAATTGTGGATGGTGATAAATAATTTGGATTCTGTAGGTTGAGAGGGTATTTGAGATGCAAGAGAGGCCATTGTGTCTATAAATTTGTTAGTAGATCAAGGCACTAATTGGATTTGTTAATGGTCAAAATATGTTAGGAGCTCATCAACAAGGAGATTATACTTTTGTAAATTATCATTTTTACACTGATAAGACCCATTTACCTAGTTAATCATGAGTTGAGAATCACTAAAGATAGAAATGGTTTTGATTTTTAAATTGAGAGCAATTTGGAGACCGATGACCAAAGCTTCATATTCTACCATCTTGTTAGTACATTCAAAGTTGAGTTTAAAGGATAGTGGAAGCGATTCACCATGAAGGGGTATGATAATTATGCCTACACCCCCACCATGTTAACATTTATATCCATTAAAAAACATGGTCATTTGGTAAGAGGGTTCTCTATGAGAAAGAGTTGTAATAGACTCATTAGGAAATGTCAATGGAATGGGATGGTTATCTAGGAGAGGGGATTCAACAAATTGATTAAGAATGACTGACCCTTTAATGGATTTTTTGTGAAGAAACTTGAAATAAAACTCAACTAGAATCATGAGCCACTTAGTCATACCCTAATTTTGGTATGGCTTGGAGTGTATATACTTGAGTGGGTTAGTGTTAGTGATAACATATGTTTTATGATTAAGAAGGTAGTGACAAAGCTTAGAGGAAAAAAAAATGAGACTGAGATAAAGATTTTTAGGATGGGTATATTGTTTCTAATACTCTAAAAGCATGTAATTAATATAGTAAATGGCTTAATCCTTATTTTGTTCATCCTAATGAGCTAGCATGGCACCTAAAGAGTGATTAGTGGTAGATACGTAAAGGTAGAAAGGCTAGTCATGCATATGTGGGATAAGAACAAGTGGAGAAATAAAATACTCATTGAATGAATAAAAGGCTTGTTGATAATATTTGGTCCATCTAAAGGGGGTGTCTTTTTTCAAGAGGTGGTGAAAGGTTTGGAATCTATCTAATAATTAAGAGATGAAGTGATGGATAAATTGGAGTTTTCCCTATAGACTATGAAGTTGCTTAAGGTTTGTTGGATGAGGCATTTCTAGGATGGTCTTGAGTTTAGCAAGGTCAATCTCAGTTCCATGAATGGAGATGATAAATCCCAAAAACTTTCTAGATAAAACCCTAAAAATGCATTTTTTAGGATTGAGCCAAACACAGAATTAGATAAGTCAGTCAAAAATAATAGTAAGAATAGATAAATGCTCCTTATGGTGTTTATATTTTCCAAGGAGATCATCCACATAGTCCTCTACAATTTTATGAATAAGATAAAGTAATACATAGGTCATGGTCCGTTGATAGATTTTTCCTATGTTTTTTAAGCCAAAAGGCATGGCCTGATAGTAGAAGGTTCCCCAAGGAGTAATCAAGGTAGTTTTATGTTAGTTTGAGGGGGTGATCAGGATATGATTATATCCTAAAAATCCATCCATGAGGGATAACATTTCATGACCTATGGTAAGGTTGATTAGTTGGTCAATTTTGGGTAAAGGAAAGTCATCTTTGGAGCATTAAAGGTTAAGGTCTCAAAAATCCATGCAAAGGTGGAGTCCCCTAGTGGGTTTGGTAATGGGAACAATATTAGAGACCCATTCTGGGTAGTCAATGGGTTAAATAAAGTTGATGGATAAAAGACATTGAAGTTATTCCTTGATGAGAAGAGTTATACAAGGGTACATTTTGCAAATCTTTTAATGTATTGGCTTAGCCTCTAAATGGGTAACAATGTTATGAGGGGTGATGGAGGGGTCAATCTTGGGTATATCTTCTTAATACAAAGTGAATGTGATGCTACAGTCTCAAAGGAAGGAGGGATAATTATGTTGCTCATTTGAGTCTAAGGATTGGCCCTAGTTTAATGATATGAGGATTCTCTTGGGTTCTTAAGTTAATGTCAATAGTTGATTCATTGAGCATGGTTTGGTTTTTTAAAGGGAAAGATTTATGGATGGGAGAGTCTCCTACACCAAGGTAGGTGAGGATAGAATTATGATCTTGGCACTAAATGGTATAGAAGGTGGGTGAATCATATTTGATCATTTTAGGGTGGATGAGAGGAAAGGTTTTAATTTGGCCATTATACTGATAGGTCAGTGTGCCTAAACTAACAATACTGATAAAAAAAAACTTGGATGAGATAATGTTGAAGTTTTCAAATAGAGTTGTAAGGGTAGAGGTTCTTAAAATTAGAAAGGTGAGGTTGATAGGGGTAGAAGTTCCTTGACTAGGATTGGTGTGGTTAGAGGTTCTACAAATGAGAGATGGGATTGGTGAGGTTGGAAGTCCATTGATAGTGGTGAGAACTAGTTTTGGTAATGTGGGTTATTCTAGGGGAACATATCCCAATCCAAAAACCTCATGAGGTTTTTGTTTTTTGATGATGTGAAGTTCATGAGGCCCTTGTTCATAGAGTTTAAAACCAAACCCCTTCCAAGCTCTCTAATGAAGGTACATCTAAGCAAAGGTTAGATTAATAAGATAAGAAAAGTTGTAAGTGAATGGATAGATATAAGGCATGGTGATGGGAGTAAGGAGTGGTTTATCAAGACCCTCATAAAAAAAATATGTTCTATTATTGGAAATCCCAAAGGTGACAAGGGTACCAATATTGGGATCATAAGATGGATCATTTTGGATATTCCCAAATTCATGTAGATAAGGGATAGAATCCAAAGCCAGGAGTCAATATTTCCCCAATATGATCTTTGAGATGTGGATTACAAGGGGTTTTCAATCAAGATCTGAGATCAAGGGATGGTTGAATTGGTGGACATTTCCTCATTATTATAGACATAACTGTTGGTGGGTGGGGTTGATGTAGTGTTTTTGTTATAGGTTGGTTATGGATGGGGTGAAGGTGGAATGAGGACATCGTTAGGTTGATATGTCATATTATAATAAGTGAAGGGAATTAGATCAACTTTGATTGTAATGACTTATCCATCATGTTAGAATTTGATACATCGGTGAAGGGTGGAAGGGACACAACACATGGCTCAGATCCAAGGGTGACTGAGTAACACATTATATTAAAATTGGCCCTCTACAACATAAAATAGTTGAAGGCTCCAAACAAATATAGAGACCAACTATTTTTGGAGTGGTATCCAAGGTATCATTGAATGATCAGAGAACTATCAAGCTTTTAGACATGATGTTTTTAGTTAGTTAAAGTTGATCATAATCATGGGAAGAGATGATATTGATACTCATTCCTCCATCAATCATGACTCTTTTGACACATCTTTGATTTATGGATATGATGATGAAAAGAGGGGGATCAGAGTCTTCACTATGATATGGTGGAATTTTTGATTCTTGAAAAGTGGCCATGGCAGCATGTTAGATGGATTTAATTAAAGATGCAAGAGGTTAGAGATCATCTGGTTGAACCTCTATAGAATGTAGTGCTTTAATTAAAGCTTGATAATGTTGAGGCAAGGTGATAATTAAGTAATAAAGGATCATTTTGACTAGAATTTGGTTAATTTTTTTTAACACCAAGCATTAGATGAATAGAGATGCATTGGAAGAAGAAGGGGCTCCCAAAATGGAGACTTTGGTCTTGGGTGGTTGTGAGTGTAAAGGTGAAGGTAAAGGTGTAATTTTTTGGGTGTGGTTAATTGGTTAGGGAGTTAAAGGATAAGACCATGGAATGGCTACCTTGGCCTTTCCCTTTTCATTTTGTTGGAAAGATTTACCCATATTGCTTTGTTGATATTGAAACCAAGTCACCATATGAATGGTATTGATAAGGGGGATGGTTGCTTGCTTCGGTTCCTCTTCTTCATTCCTTAGTGGAAGTAATGAAGTGGATGATTGATAGGTGGATTAGATAAGTGGTAAAAGAGGAAAGGGACTTATAAAAGATTCATCTAGTAGATCATCTTCCTCAAAAATGCCATGAACAATTGATTAGAAGGATTTATAGTATTTTGTATCATGCCTAGGGGTCCTATGATGAAGATAAATCAAATTGTCCTTGAACCAGGTTGGCATTTGGTGAATAGGGTTAAAAGGCTTTATTGGTGGTAAGATAATGATAGAGGCTTGTAATAGTATTTGAAAAATGGTTGTATAAGATTCTGGTAAAAATCTTTAAATTGGTAGAGTTTAAACTCTAGGTATAGGGATCTTATGGGTTAAAGGGTTTTGGATAGGAGGTGTGGTTGGTGGAGTGAGTTTTGTTGGTAGTTTAGGAAGAATTGTCTTATTTTAAATATGTTTAGGAATTGAAGGTATAGATGATGAGGGTTTAATGTATGGGAAAGTGGATGGAGAAAGGTTGGTAAGGAATGATGATGAACTAGAGGGTTGGGTTGTTATAGATAGAGAAATGGGAGATGGTTTTTTGGATGAAGAGTAGGTAACAAGAATGGTGGATGGATGTGGTACCAAAATAGAGGGTCAAGGTGAATGAGGTTGTATGGGACTAACCTAAGGTTGTGGCCTAGACAACCCTCCCTTTTTAATAGGTTTAATTGGATTTGGATTTGATTGGGTTGATATAGTTAAATCCAATCTCAATAGAGAGTGAGTAGAATTAGGTGTGGCAAGGATCCCTAAATTTTTTTTATGGATTTATGAAATAATAATAGGGTGGTTTGAATATTTTATGTGAGGGTAGGTTAGATGGTTCACTGGTGATCTTAAGATGGGTATTTGGTGGAGTTCTAGTAACAGGGTCAAGGGTAGACTTAAGTGAGGTGGAAGGTTCAAATTTGCTTTGATACGGGAGTCTAAGATAAAGCCAAAAAGTGGATCTATAAAAGTTAGGTTGGGAGGTAAATTTAAAACTTTGAATGAGTTGGAAAAAAAGGTTTATAAATGGGTCTTTTTCTCTTATCTTTGGTTTTAAAGTGTAAGCCCTTTGAGGAAGAAGGAGTGGTTTTAATGTTGCTATCTTTTGTGGAAGGTTTTGAAGGTGATTATTGGGTAGATGAGGGGAAGGTTTCTATAGAAATAGATTCCAAGGGATGTTTCTATAATAAAAGTGGTGGGGGTAATGATTTTAGATGGAAGGATAGGCATAGTTTCTTCTTTTGTTTGGTTATACAAAGAAGTAGGTGGTGTTTCTACTTGGATTAGAGGGGTGGATTAAATGGATGATGGGATGACTATCTCCTTGGGTATTTACACCATAGGAGAGGTGGATGGAACTATGGTTTCATCCAAGGAAGTGGATAGGGTAGCTACTTCCTCTATTTGGGCACCTAGAGAAATAGGTGACGGTGGATTATTTTCCTCTTTGTGGGGTGATAAAGGTGACGAATTTTTTAGCAATGGGCACTTTATTGATGACATTAATTACTTGTGCCTCATGTGAGTTGGAGGATTTGGGTTGGTTTTCATGGTGTTTGTTTGAAGGTGGATGATTTGGGAATGGTTTTTGGAAAATATCAAGAGATTGGTTGGAAGGAGCATTTATGTTATCAAACCCAAGCTCCCCTTTATCAATTATGTCTTAGACAATGCTCTTAAACATACTACATCTATCAGTATCATGTCCAACAACTTGATGATAATCAAAATGATCATTTTCATTGTACCACCTAGGAAGGGGGTGAGAATTATCAAATTGTTGAGGGGGCTTGATGGGTGGAAGTTTGATTAGATTAGCTTTAATTAATTTTTCCAAGATTGATGCATAAGACTCCCCAATCAGGGTAAATGGTTTTGAAGGAGCCTAGTTTTGGGTACAATTTTGGTGATTAGAAGGATTGTTAGTTTGAGGTGTTTGAATGATGGTTGGAGGAGGTGTAGTTTTGAGAACAACTGAATGTGTTGATGATTTTGCTTTAGAATCGGTTGGGTTTATGGTTTTGGTGGTGGATGAGTCAGTGGAATTGAAACTAGAATTTTTACTTCAAAGATTTAACTTCCCTTCATCAATAACATATATTTCTAATTTTGGGGCCATAGTGAATGCTTTGTAAAAAGTCCTAAAGGTTTGGACTCAGAGAGTTAGAGTAATATGCTTGGCACACCCCTAAGAGAATAATTTTATCAATTTGGGTTAGGGTAATGGGAAAGTAATTTTATTGATGAGGCCCCTCCATCTAGAAATGGAATCAATAATGGATTCATCTTCAAATTATTTTATGGAGTATAGGTCAATAATGGAAACCTTTTTAGATATGTTTACTGAAAAGTGTTCTAAAAATATTTGTGCCAATTGAGAGAAAGGAAAAGATAATATGAGTGGGAAGGGCACTATACTAGTCAAGGGTAGCTTTGGATGATGACATGGGAAAGTTCTGGAGGAGGAGAGCATCATCATAAGTGATCAAGTAACAAGCATGATGAAAAGCTATTAGGTGATGTTGAGGATCCTCTTTACTTTGGAATTTAGAAAATTTGGGTAATTTACACTAATGAGGGTAAACATGAATGGGAATGGATGGATGGATAGGCTTGTTAAAAATTTAGTCATAAGACAAAATATTAGTTGAGGTGGATATGGATGACTCCAAACTAGTCATTTTTTCTATTAGCATTTTGATTAGATCAGGTTGAGGTTGGGAATACATATAATTAAGAGGTACATTTTGTTGGGGTTGGGTTGTAATAATGTATGAATATGAAAAAAATGGTGTTGAATAAGCCACATATTGAGAAGTGGTATTAAGAGGTTGAGATGGTGTCACATAAGAACTACTTGGTATGAAAACTTGGGTGGAGGGAGGCATGTGCCCTTATGGGTGAGGGACATACTAGCAAGTTGTCATAGGTACTTGTTGAGAAAAATATGTGGTTGGTATGGTTGAGTTAGGAAGAAGTTAGGAAAGTTGAGGTTGGGTAATTAATCTAGTACTGATTGGGGGAAGGTTTTGAGGTATGGAGAGCACTAGGATTTGAAGTAGGACTGTGGCTAAGGGATTGGTTGTAACCGAAGGGAAGATAGAAGTTAAAATGAAAGATAATGCACTGGTGGATGGGGTATAGGTAATAAATGGCAAGGTTAAACCCACATGGGTTATGATAGGAGGTGTTTGGTTAGGGGTGGAAGATTAGTTTGAGGTTGGGTAGATGGGGTGTTGGAAGAGGCTTAGGTCAATGGTTGGGTTGAAGTGGTACCTACCATAAGGTGAGATGGCATGCCAAGAGAAAGATCAAAATAAGGAATCGAAGTAGGTTGGGTACAGTGAAGTAATGTTGAAAATCCACAAAATTATTATTGAGGAAGGCATTAAAAGTTTATATCTCCTCTAGATATTATTTGGATTTTAGAAGGAGAATGTGGTGGAGGAGAATGGTGAGGTGAAGTGTGAGGAGATTTTTCAACATCTTAGGTATAACCATAGATGAAGAATAAGGTGATGGTTGGTTATTTTGATTTCTCACTTGTTGTCTGACTGAAACCATATGAGAAAATAGGGAATGTTATTATGACACTCACACATCAAATTAAAATCAAAACCAAAAATTTCAACGTAATCAATCCATAGACCAAGAAGTACATTTTATCTTTAGGATTACTTTTAAATCACTTTTAGCTTATACCTTAAAGAGTGTGATAAGGGAGGATAGCTTAGAAAATGGGCACTAAAGTGGAATTTTATAGATAGTTTTAGGTTGTTTAGGTGCTAAATTTTAAGATCTATTTTGAACTTCAGTATGTGGCTTGGTGTTTGTGAATTTATCCCCTCACTTCATGATCCTACAGCTAGTGTGAGCACTTAACCAATATATACTGAGTCTAGAGTTTATACTCAACTAGAGAGCTGAGTTGGTTCTCCCCTTGGTGGTGAAATCCAAGTGGGATAGCTAAGAGGGGGTAATTTTAATGCTAGGTGACGAAATCTTGGTCGGTCCTTGTCTCAAGTATTGTTTTGATTTGTAAATTATTTGGTGGTTCATTTTTGTGTGTGATAACAAGTGTGAATGCTATGATAAGATTACTATACCTCATAAGTTACTAAATGAACTAAAATAAACAAGATATTAATGAATGCCAATGGTTTATTTTTAATCCTAAAAATAAATGATTTCATTTTATGATCAAACAATTAAGGAAGAAAGGGAACTAGGTGCCACTAGGCATGCCAAAATGTTTCTCTATATTTTTTTTGTTTTTTCTTAGTTTTGGAAGAAAGAAACTAGTGATAAGGGTTGTGTAGAAAAAATTGTTAAAAATGTGCAAATTGAATCCAAATTATTTTTTATAAATCTTATTTAGCTAGGTAATAATACCTATAAATAAGAAAACACTACCACACACTTGTTTGTTAGACAAAGAGATGGGTGGATTGCCTAGCATAAGCTAGATCCTAGAAGTGAAAGCTTTCTAGGAGGATATCAATCTACCTACTTTAAAACAAGTTAAGTTTGATAAAATGAATGAAGGGTAACATAAAATAACAAAAAATTTAAACTAAAACAAACAAATTAATTAATAAACCAAAATACTTTGCGAAGATGATTAAACTTAAGCAAGTAGTTTGAATAATGTTACTACTGAAAATTGGCCAAGTTAAGGGTTATGATTTTGGTTTGATAATTTGGTAAGGTTAAAAATGATGGTTTATTTTAGGTTGGTAAGTGGTTGAAATGGTAAAAGGGTAAGGTTTAAAAAGAGGTAAATGGTCATGAGAACAAATATGGCAAAAGGGGGAAATGGGTAAAGGGGAAAAAGGATAAATGGGATGAAGGTGAAGATGAAGTAAATGAGATAAATGGATAAAAAGAAGAGGTAAATGGGTTTAGTTTATAATTAAATAAATAATAATCCAAGTATGAGGTTTATAAGTCAAGAGATAATAGGCCAAAGGAGATAATAAGTTGAAATGAAATAAACAAACAAGGTTACCTTTGAGATGCTTGTCAATGAAGGTATTGTTGATTCTATTATTGATGAAATCCTAGAGTGATTCTAGAAAGAGATTCAATGCTTTGAATATTTTCTCCTAAAACATGAGGATGACCTCCTTCTCAAGTGGATAACCTCTTCCAAAAACCTCCAACAAAATGTTAATAATAAAAAATACTAATTTTGCCACTTTCAAACTTAACCCTGGGTAAAAGAGACGGGGCGTATTTATAGCATATGTTGTGAAGAGTCATGTAAAAAGAGGAATAATATAGGTATGGCACCATTTTATATGTGGTGGATGAATTAGTCAAAATGAGGTGGGTGGGGATTCCCATTTGGGCTAGTGAGTGTCCCATTTGGGTTATGAAGTCAAAAATGGGTGCCCTTTATGTTAAAGAGGTAGGTATCTTATTTTGGAGGTTAATCTCATGTAAAATAAATTTTTAATAATGGTAATTTAAGGTTAAATTCACCATATTTCAAGGGGGGTGCCTTTTTATACTTAAATGAGGTCATCAAGCACATTGGGAAGGGTCCCATGTGGGGTTTGATGTCCCACATCAAGCCACATCACTTCTAAGCCATGTCACTTGACATATCACATCCTAAATCACCTTATATGTCACTCTACATATCATATGCCATGTTATTTACCATGCCACTTCCATGTCATCATGAATAGTGATAGTGGGTCCCATAGTGAATAGTGAATAGTGCTTTTGAATAATAATTTAAAATAGTGTTTTTGAATAGTATTATGTAACTAGGAAAATAATGATTTATTTGGGTTTAGATGGATTTTTTAAGGTTTAATAAGGTTTAGGGTGTTTTTATGGGTGTCTAAAGGCATTTAGTCATTTAAAACTACAAGTGCACAGTTTTCTAGTGTCTACACATAGTTTAAAAAGCTTGAAAAAATTATTTGTTGCTTGGAGAAAATGTTATTAAAGTGATCATGGAGAACATTGGTGATTTTTTATATATTTTAGAGGAATGTAAACATGATATGGAATCTTTAGAGACATGATCCAATTTGTTAAGTACCCTAAAACATCAATAAGTAATGATAGTTCTCTTATAAATATGAAAAAATGGAGTTTTCCTTGATAAATGAACTCACACATGCCAAGTGTGGATTCAATAAACATGTGAGATGATTTAATAGACATGACACATCTCCATTAATTTCCCTTAGGCTTTAAATAGACTATAAACTACCATTTCAATAAGAAAAGTGAGCCTGTATGATTTGTAAGTAGTTTTGGGGAACCCTAAAGTCTTAATGACTGTATGGATCTAAGGATCAATGCCACAGATTTTAATCTTACTATTACCCCCTCATTTTAAAAAATCTTAGGACCCAACTCTCTCTCCTATGTCCGTACTAAGAATTTGAAAACTTCCCTTTTGAGCTTGTGAAAAGGGTGATGAAGGAGAAAAAACATGCTTTGAAATTTTAAGACTTATGAAAGATTAAAACTAATGGATATGAATTTTAGAAGACCAATATACACTTAAAGTCATTTTAACCTTCAAGTGAATACCCCAAGTCTATAAAAACTCTTAAAACTACCTTTTTAGAGAAAAACTTAATCATTTTTGACACGTAGATTATTATTATAAATTCCTTCTAACATTAATACATTTAAAGATTTGAAAATTGTAATGGTATGTCTATTCCATCTTTAACATTTTTGAAAATGGACTTAAATCCCTTAAAATCATATTCAAGTGCAAATAAAGCTATTGTATTTTAGATGATCTCATGTAAAGAAATTACATTAGTCCCAGACCCTATATGAATTATTCACCATATGACTTAATTTTCTATGAAATAAAATCACCTTGAGAAGGATTATTTTTGTCACAATTGAAACCTAGGTTTCTTTAAAATTATTGAACTTTGCTAAAATACCTTAATTCCATCAAAAAAGATTAGAAAGCTTCAAACCAAGTGACCAAGTGAAAGGAATTGACTTGATAGACTACACACCATCTTGACACATCATGACATATCCTTAGGACCCACTAGAATAACTTTAAGGCATTATAAATATCATAAAATATATTACCTTAAACAATTATATCAAGACCTAACAAAGACCATTTGAAGATCATATAAGCATGCCAAAGTTATGAACATGGTTATTAAAGCTTGACAAATAAAATTTCAAATTATAAGGGTGAAAGTTTGACCTATGAGGTCAAACTTGTAAAATAAATTGTGACGTAGCTGGGAAGAATGCTTGTTATGCTTATGAACCATTAACTTTTCAACTCTTTTGAGCTCATGGACTCTCTCTCACTCTAAGTTAAACATGATCAAACATTGACTTTGGCTTACAGAATATTAAACAAGATAATATTACTAATTGACCTCCAACACACATAAAATTAGGATAAAACACATAAAAATACAAAACACCAAAAATACACACACTATACTTGTGTCACAAAGCACTTAAGGAACATAAAAAATCCAGTCAAACTACTATTTACAAAATAAGTTGCCAAAATTGATCCTCATAGATTAAAAGGGAAGATTTTGAGATCATATTATTATGTGATGAGAAAGGATGTGAAACAAGCTGCCTATTAGACTTATTATTTCTTAATCTTAGCTACATTTTGGTTACTAATCATCTTGGCAAACCTTCAATTGAATCATCAACATTAAATATGTTCTCAATGAATACAAATTCATCTAGATTCTCAACCTTTTCCACATGTTGATGTTCCATATTAGGGTATCTCTCTAATGTAACTATATATGAAACTTCAAACTCTGATAAATCGTTAGGATCATGCCTTTCAATTTGTTTACTTTGATCAACTTCCTCTTCCACATTTTTACTTGAGAGTATAGGTTTATCATCCAAACTCAAACAAAAATATTAAAGATATTCCTAAAATACAACCTCTACTTGGTCATTTGAAAGTATATCAATTTCAACTTCATTCATGTCATTATATTTAGGGACAATAGGCTCATCAAATTCTTGAATTTTACCATGGTCTATATGGGTTTTGAACTATTCAACCTATACCATTTACTCAAGATGCTCAATAGTAATAGTAACCAAAGTGTCTTCATGAAATTTTACTTCATACTCAACAATAATTTCATTCAAGACCACCATGTCATCATCATTTGCTTCAAGATGTACCTCATGATTCATCCTATTAGTCTCCTCATATTTCTCTGGATGAGATCCACTATTGGTGAACACTTCAATCTCTCCTATGAAGTCATGGTACAACTTCTACCATGAGTTCTCTTCATCTTGTTTATAAATACTCAATATATGAGGACTAGATTGATCTTCTTCTTCCTCCATGAATACTGGAAGATAATTTGTCCAAGAGATACTTAAATCATCATGCTTTTACAAATCTAAGTTTTATTTTATTTTTATTTTCCCTCATGAAGAGGAATACAAATGATGGATTATTCATCATATTCACTCACAAGATATTAGTTATGGATAATTTCAGTCTTTATTAGAGATGCAACCTCACGAAGCCTCTCAAAGACCACTAATTTCTCTAACTTGATTGACAAACTCATATTTTTGGCTAGATTTTCATCTTATTCCCTCAAATAAATAGGTTCTGTTTGACAAAAGGAGAGGGTGGGAGGTAAAAATAGCTCATTTATTGGATTAAGATCTTAAATAGTATCCTTCTAACTTGGGCGTTTGAGTTTAGGCTTTTTGAAGGATTATTGGAGAGGCTCTTGGGGAAGGAGGAGATAATTCTTATTTTATTTCTTCCACTCAAAAATCAACTTATCAACCTCAAATTTTATTTGAGACTCATAGGCAACTAAGACTTAAGGAGTAGATGAAATATTTGGGAAGCTTGAGAACTCCCTTGGATTAACTTCTAACACTCTTTCTCCCTCTTTGTATTGAGCTTGTCCATGACGATTGAATTTCAAAATTGGGAATTTATTTGGTATTGCCTCAACAAATTATCATTTCACTTGATTAATTAATGGTTCATTCTTATTTTCCAATGACCTAACCACTTGTTTCCAACTTATGACCTTGAACTTAGGAGCCTCCTCTAGAAGATGCATTGTAGCTTGAAGGGTAGATATAGAATTTGTTAAGATTAAAAGATACCTTGGAGACTAATCAAATTTATAACTTTGAATGGGCATGAGGGATGGTATGGGATTCATCCACAAGATTTGGCATAGTGTAACTGAGAATCATTGCCCAAGAAGACCTCCAAGATGAAGATATCTTAGATTCTTGAGGATGGATAGGTGTAGCTTGAATGAAAATTTGAATAAAGGAAGGTTGACCATATGATATAATGGAAATGGTTGTTTGGGTTGGATCTCTTGATTATCCCACCTCACTAATATTTATACCCACCATTGGATTAAGGTACTTATTTCATACAAGTTATCAATTATAATATATCGATTTTCCTCTCCAACTACTACCCACTTATCCATCAACATCTTTACTCACTTCGTCATCTTATATATGAGATTAAAATGAATCACATATAATTATATATCACATTTTATCATCACCCCCTCATACTTTATCATATTTGGATTTAATGCTAATAAGGATATGATAGGGGAAACATAGTTTTGAGATGGAAATAGAGGAGGAAGTGAGTATGAGTATTGTAAGTATTGATAAGGATACTAAGGTATATAATTTTAATAATATGTGGGAAAATAATTATAATCATAGGGATAGTAAGGATCATTATATTATTTATTAGGATCATGATAAGGCTAGTATGGCTCATTATAAGGTTGATAAGGAAGTATAACATCAAAATTATCTTCAAACCTAGCCATCAAACTTCATCAAGATAGTGAATTGAAAACACAACTTAATTCACAATTATATGTAAACATACATCCATACATATAATAATAATGACAAATTTTAGTACCAAAAAATAAATGAAGTGTCATAGGTTTTATGTACAATCACACACTCATCTAGATTTTACACCCTATTATGATTCACCTATCCATTTGCATCCTCACATAAATGCCATATATTAAATTTTTATAGAATTTTTAAACAAATTCTTATATATTTTACAACAAAAAAATAATTTTTATTTTGGCCACTAAAATTTAGCCTACTTTTTAGCCTATTTTCTCTCTCCAATTAGGCCTAATCAGGCCTCATTGCCTAGAAAATAAGTTTTTGAATCCTGACATCTCTCACATGTTTTTAACCAATAAAAAATGATTTATTAAATTTATCCATTCATAAAAATCATCCATTCCAATTTTGGGCTTTTGGAACCTTGAGTAGGTAGTGAAACCAAGAAATGGCCAAAAAACTAGCCCTTTTCTCAAGTCTATTTTAGAATGCCATGAAAAACCAGACCTATAGGATTACTTTCATGGTGTATTGTATGGTTTTTTATAATTTAAAAGGTATAATAAATCCAAAATAATCCTCAAAAACCGTTTACATCTAATCATTATCCTCTATACCTTATTTTGAGCCTTAAAACTCATAAAAATGTATTTTTAATGCATCTATATAATTGTAGGTACAAGAAAATTACATGGTATTGAACTCATTGAAGTGATATATGATTTTAAAATGTTTTAAAGTCAATTAAATTCATTTTAAATAAATTTATATATCAATCTCTCTTGACTAGTTAAAACTAGACTTCTAGGCAGCCTGTGAGTGCCTTATCATATTAATAGTGATTCATAAAGTATAGGGCCCTAAATTGAGAAATAATGACCAAATTTTTGAGGTAATATACCATTAATATATTTATACACTATGTAACTTATCATGATATATCTAAGCACAAGTTTGAGCTTTTCAAGTGGTTGAATATGCATTTTATGAGGTCAAGGGAGAAATTAGGCCTGAAAATGATTTTTGACACTTGGTTTAAGTGAAAATAAATTATGAATTTATTAATAATATATATTGACCATATAAAATTATTTTTATCATCATTTATATCCTCAATAATCTCTTCAACATTTTTGATTGAGATTGAGGGTTTAGGAGCAAATTGGTCATTTTGACCTTAATAGTCTTATTTTGACCTCCATTTGCTCTACCATAGATTTGAATAATACTAAAATAATTATGTATTATAATTTAAACATTAAAAAAAATCCAAATTATAAAATTTAACTTAGAATTTTCATACTTATTTCATGGTGTCTTGTGTACAACTTGTGTATCTTTATCTTGATGGTCTAGTATTTACCAAACCTGAGAGTACTTATTATTAGAGTGAGGTTTACCCATATTTGAATTGATTAAAATAAAATAAAATGATAATTATTAAATTTTTATCCTTATATCACTCTCTAACCTCATTCTTGAATTAAAATTTGTGACCTCTCTACCTTATTATGCCAAGACTACCCTTGGTTGTTGGTACATACTAGGCCCTTCCTGATTGCAAGTTTGAAATGATCCTATTTAACTAGTATTTCACAAACTTGGTGTTAAATATAGTTATTATATCTATATATCCATACTAATATTATAATTTTACATAATTTAATTCATCAGTCACACACATAGGCCTAACAATCTACCTATAGGTCAAGACACTTAGGCCTGACAATCTGCCTATAGGTCTCCATTAGGGTTTGGTTCTCTATTTTTATTCACTATTTAAGACTCCTTAAAAAATTCCATTATATTTTTCCTTGATGTCTTAGTATCCTTATAAATTTTTTTATATTTTATCTTACCTTCAATCAATCAAACTGTGCACTAAATTTTATATCCAAACTATGTTACTAATTCTAATGATAAAAACCTAAAACTCAGCCACACCAATATGAATGGATAAGAGAGGAAAATTAAAATAATAATAACATTATTACTATAATTTTTACCTCCTTATGGCTCTAATCAAATATTTTTAAATGGATTTTTTTATGTCCAAAACATGAAATGTTCAACTGCTTGATAAGTGTTGTTAATGGCTCCCAAGTGATTAAATGGGCTTTATAGTGGCTACAGATGGATGAAAGAGAGATTTTATGGATTGAAGATAGTATAAATATGATGTATTTATGGATTTAAAATATATTTATAATGGAGGATATGAGTGGTTTAAATATATTCTGGAGGGAAGAATCAATAGTTGAGGTTTATTTAAGGAATTTAAAATTCCTTAGAAGCCTCTAAATTTAGAGGATTCTAAAGAGGAAGGGTGAAAATATAAAAGATTATATATTTTAAAGGTAATATAATCATTTTTAAGGTTAATTATGATTATAGGGAGGTTATTTAATTATAGGTGGGATTAGAAGGTGATTAGGTCATGACTAGGGGAGTAAGCTTGTAGGAAATCCTAAGAGTAGGTTACTCTAGATGGGTAGGTAGGGCATGAGAATTTAAAATTCTCAAATAATGAATGAGATATATTAGGATGGGATTAAGAAGTGATTATGTAAATTAATTATGATGTGGGATGAACTAATTTTAGTGGATGAATAAATAATAGAAGGGGGATATTAGATAAATGGCTAGGAAAAGGGGGATGAATTAGAGTAAATGATATAAGCAAAATTAGTGTCGACTAATAGTAATATTAGTGAAAATTAATGAATTTAGTGAATTTATTTTTATAAATTATTCACATAATTTAAATGGAATTATGATTGGAGTGGATTAATGGTCTTTAAAAAAATCATGTCATTAGGTAGTGTCAGATGTTAGAAGGATATGATGCCCTATCGAGGGAGCCTGTAGGGAGAAATAAACCTAGATGGTCACTTGAAATGAAATCCCATTGTGGTATAATACCTAAAGAGAATTGGTTTGGTATTCCCTAATTGAAACTTAATATTCTTAAATAGGGAAGGAGAAAAAGTAGCTCAAGTGATGGGATATAGACAGTTAACAAATGTCTAGAAAATGTTTTGATTAATATGAAAAGATTGATTTAAATAGGATGGGGTCAAGTTAATGATGAGTTATATAGCAAGTAAAAATTATAGGTACAGCTTTAAAAGTGATAATAGTGATAATTATTTGTGATAAGTGATAGAGAGATACATTTTGTAATATGCAGGGCATGAAAATGACATGTGATCGGTGATCGACTATTACAAGGATGATATGATGATAATAGATATATGGTGGCCAAGCTATCCATAGGAACAAAATTGTAACTAGGTTCTACCTACATATTCCTAAAATACCCTATGTATATGTAGTTCTTGATGTAAGATAGGTTTGATGATAAGGGGTTGGGCATTTCATACCCTAGACAATGTTAAAATGTGATTTAAAGTGATTAGATTAGGACAATTGGGAAATTTTATGATATTGGAGATATTAAATGTTTGTAATGGGCTATTAGGGGTGTATGGGGGGGTCATATAGGAAAAAAAGATCAAAATTGGATCATTTGAACTTTTTTATTTATAATGATTTGAGCTTTGAGGTGATACCATGGACTAGTTACTTTGAGCTTCCCATCATAGTGATAGGGTCCAAGAGCACTAGAGGCTGATGTTGGACCTATGGTGTGTATCAAAACCCTAGATTAGTAATTTTATGAATTTTTTTCATTTTGGTATGATTTTAGGTGAATTTTTGTAAGAATAAATGCCATCAAAATTGCTTTAGTAAAATCGTGATTGCTAGTTTTTCCCTTAGTCATAATTTTGTCATTGTAAGTGGTAGTTTTAAGGGGGTCATCCATGATATTAAAATACCATAAGTCCATAGTTATGGTATTGCAATATCATAAGTATGGAGTTATGATATTTTAATACCACGACTGTAGAGTCTTTATTTTATAATATCTCTAGTAGGGAATCATGACTTTGTAGGTCAAATAAAATCATAGATGTGGATTGGCAATTTTGTCAGAACTACCATTAATGGCTTCCTCATAATTAATTATTTTATTGGGGATAGGTAGAATGTGTAAGTGCTTTCCAAGGTGATGGGTAGGCTGGGATGATCTAAAGAGTTAAAATAGTGAGTTAGATAGGTGGGTTGGGTGGGTGGGTTAAATGGGTAAGATGAGGTAGATAAGAAAGAGGATCAAGTGGTTGTTAGAGAACACTTATAAGGGAGTGGATTTATTAGGTTAATTATATGTTAATATTTTATGGGTCTAGGGATGTGAATTATTTTGGGTAATGTTAGTGAGATAGGGGTTAGGCTAGGTTAATAAAGGATTAGGGAATAGTCAAGATTTTTATGTCATATAGGATAGATAGGATAGGGGAGTTATGATAGGTATTTGATGATGGAGGTATTCATGGGTAGATGATGATTGGTGTAAGATGATATAGGTGAGATGGCATCTTAACTATGGTGTTTAGAGGTGCTTCATGATATGCATCAATTGATGAAGGTGGAGTTTGAGGTTATAGAGTTGATTGGTTTGCTTGATGAAGTAAATATTCCCATGATATGTATTGATCAAGCCTTGATTACACAACTAGTAGAGTGTTGGCATTCATAGACCATCACATCTCAATTTATTACATGTGAGATGATGATCGGTCTAGAGGATGTCTACATGATTTATCATTTACCTATATAGGGAGACTAAATATATTGTAGGTCTCATACACTATTTTGAACATTATAGTGCTTAGAAAGGGGATTATAGGAGGGGTTGTGGGATAAATGTGTTAATATTTATAGGTTATTACATGAGGGTACCATTGATAGATATATGTTAGTGGTGATGTCTCTTATTTTTGACATTCTCGTATCAACTGAGAGTGGTTATTGGTTTCATCTAGGTCTTGGAGATGTGGTGGTTGATATGGTTCAAGATCATTAGGTATTTGCCTAGCTTCCTATGGTTTTGGAACATCTATATATAGAGATTTACTTAGTAACGTAAAAAGGAGTAAAAATATTTAGTCTTTCATTAATTTTTTAGATCTAGATTTAGGAGCATATCACTATCTAGTAATTGTTGGGGATACTAGTAGTTTTCTAACCTAAACAACCGATGGTTTTTGGTTAGTACATGTTGTTAGGAGTTTATTTGGGGGACACATGTGAGATGAAATTATATATATATATATATATATATATATATATATATATATATATATTATTTTAATATCCTGTTCCTAGAGAATATTATGTAGATGCCATATAGAGACCTTCAATTTGAATGGGATGGTGAGGCCATGACTCAATATATTTTTATGCAATGCTACTTGATGGGCCATAGAGATCTAGTTATTAAGAAATATATCCCTAATCATTTTTAGTTATAATTTAGTTTTATTCAAGATGTTCCAAGGCTAGATAATTTATTCACTCATAGTGAGTGGGAGAGGCCTCAGTGGGGAAGGCCATTAGATAGAGCATAAAATTACATGGATTATGAGAGTATTTACCTAGTGTAGTGGTATTTATATACACTGATATAAGATTCAAGTGTGACAAAGGCTTATATAGTGTGGTGGAGACCTTACATACTAGTTAGATTGACATGTTCTTGGGTTGTGGTTAGGTGGGGTGTTATAAGGAGAGTCCTCCAAGTACAAGCTAGGATATGAAGGAGGATGAGATAGGTGTTAGTATATGGTGGACATGATGGATATTATGGGAATGATGTGATATATGTGGATGGGGGAGATGGTATCAGGTGATTGTGGAAGCATTTATGGGGCCTCAAGCCTAAGCACATATTTAGGGACATCCAAGGATGTAGGTAGGTGGGAGTGGTGGTAGAGATGATATAGAACCTTCTTGATATCTCTTAATAAAAGATGAGATGTATCTTTTTTATAGACTATAGGGAGAGATAAAAGTGTGGTTAGTATAGGTTTTAGGACTTACGTAGGATAGGGATCAAGTACAAGTTCAGCTCCATAGTGTTATTACTTAGAGAGATGGTCAGATGGCATAAGTATAGGGGTAGGTTACCACTTTATAGGCCCAAGTGTCATAGAGGAATGGGTAGCTATCCTATGAATAGGCCTAGATTATAGGTTTATAGGCATAGTTTATTTGGGCATAAGCAAGATATCCATAATACATAGTTGGATTCAGAGATGAGATTCCTAAAATACTAGGTTTCAGGGCCAAATCACATAAATGTAGGCATGTATATATACACTAACAGTGGAGGTTGATGTTATAGGCATAAACACTAAGAATGGGGGGTTAATAAATGATTCAAGATATTTCAACTTCAATTCCAAACCTTTCAAACCCTTATTTAATTACCAAAAACATTCATAGAATATACAAGCCATTCATAACAATGAAAAATTGATAATGCAAGATTATACACAACACAAGATCTATGTGGGAGACCCTTTAGGGGAATAAAAACCACTCTCAAGCCTAAAAACACATGTACTAACTACCCTATAAGATATTACAAACATGAGACTTTAGTGTAATACACATTCTAAAAGTAACACCTACCCCTAAGATGGTCAAGTCCTTCTGACCAGAATTTAGTGAAACACCTATTCCACAAGGAATACCAAACCCTAAGATGGTCAAATCATTTTGACATAGATGTTGAGAATCCTACCAATAATTATGATATTAACATCTCTTGAATATTTATTTCCTACCAATCTAATAGATATATAATGTATATCATCCCCCTTGACTTCTTTACATAACCATAAACATCCAAAACCACCTTTTGGATCACTCTACACTTTTTTATCAAAAACACTATCACAACATCAAAAACATGAAAAAATGTTCATACACATATTACATAGTTTGATATAACTCTTAAATAAACCCCCAAGATTACACATAAATCATATATCCTTTACTCACACTCAAGGCATCCAAATATCCTTTTTTATCACTCTAGACCTCTTCACTCATCCTCAATCTTCAAACCTACAAGATCATTATATTTGACATCAAAAATATATCCTAAAATTCATTCCCATATTCATAAACCTATTTTACTCTTTAACCCATCTACTAGTCACACACCCTTTCCTTCACTCCACAACTCTCACACACACCTCTTTTCTCAGATTTCACACATCTAGAAATAATCATCTTTAATTTCACCATTCATAGAGCCTTCGTGATTTTTTTATTCTTGGTCATAATTTATACTTTATTTAACCCTTAAGACATATTAAATATCTAAATACTATCCTCATAGGTTGGATATAGAAAATATGGGTCAAACTTAAGCAACTGAACCTTTCAATTAAGCCTTAGAAGCTCTTATAGGTCTCATGCAGACATATTCACCCATTTAGCACTCCATTGATAAAATTAAAAACATAAGACCACTTTAAGATGAATATTTCCACTCCACACAACCCCTTTGAAATACTCAAATTATCAAAATCATCGTAACACTCCTCTACTAAAGCCAAATAGATTAATCTTTAACCTTATATATAGAAACACCATGAATGAACACACAATCAATGTCTAAGCATTTTCTCATACTGAATATGTATTTTTAAAAACTTAAAAATCCATATATATCATATTTATTGAGTTTAAAACACTCTCAAATAGCTAAATCCCTTTAAATATCTAAATACCATCATAAAAACTCAAAATATCCTTCTCGGTTCACTTACAGAACATGGTCAAACACATAGTCAACTTTAGAGCTCAATAACTTTGAATTTTCAAACCATAATACATTATAACTAGGTTATATGTATTAATATTTAATTAATTTACAACTTTAATTTTTACTTCACATTTTAATTCATCTTGGATCAAAAGATATGATTAAAATATAGCAGACTGGTCTTCCCTCACAAATTCAAATATTTAAATTCCAATGGTCACTAAACAACTATTAAACTTTAAAACATGTTGAAATCATCTCATCTCCTCACATATTTTTATAAAATAGACACAATTTATCTCCTTATAATTATCTTGGTCTTTACCTTTTCTTTACTTTAAAACATCGATCACTTTATCCTCATCTTTTGCTTCCTGGTAACTATGGACAAACACGCTCCATCAATATCTATGGATTAGCATAGTCCTTACGTTGAAATTATCACCATTGATATAAGATATAATATCTAATTATTTTTACATTTTTCATGCTTATGGTCCTTATAAACATTTTATTCATTAAATTTAACACACACCATTGATCTTCTGACTGCACGATCATACTCTCAATGTTGATCTTTTATCCAAGCTCCGTGAATGTGACACATGTCACTAGCACATTCATTCTTTGAATTATTGAATTTTAAATAAACCATTGGATAAATATATATTAATTAATATTAACCATTATATATAATGAC
Source organism: Torreya grandis (assembly GCA_037957365.1). NCBI lineage: Eukaryota > Viridiplantae > Streptophyta > Pinopsida > Cupressales > Taxaceae > Torreya > Torreya grandis. Next base: position 1,758,865 of record JARHVA010001324.1, read on the forward strand.
TATATTACCTAAAACTTTAATGTATTTTATCTTGAAGGTCTCTGGCCCATCATAGTCTGTAAGTACAACTTTGAATATTTATATCTCAAGCTAGAAAATACATTAGGTCTCCAAATATGCAAAGCACATTCTTGGCACTATATAAAAAATAACCATTAAAAAAATTTCCCATTTTTAACTTTATAAGTATATGAAATAAATATACAAAATTTTTGGATCATACATGTATGCATGATTTACAATGATGGTCTTGTTAAATATAGAAGCTTATAGAACTTTTATCTGAGAGACCAACCTTGTACCCACATATATTTAGTTATGCTCAAACTCATGACATAAAATTTTAAAAATATCAAATTTGGACTAATTTTATCACATACATATGACCAAATCCCCTTGAATCATCCATGCATGGTAATGGTGATATCGACAAACTACCTACTCAGATTTTTCTACCATATAACCAACTATGCCAAGATGAACATAATGATGAACTGGATGAATACCATGCACTTATGAATGATATCAAATCATAATTCACCTCCTATAGGACTCATAACACGTTATAAATACTTTATACCCATCCTTAATCATGCCAAAATTGAAGATCAACTAAGCCTACTTCAAGCATACTAGGATAAACACACTGCACACTTTATCATTGACACTTAGACTATCAAGAAACTTCATCCACTCACTTTGAAAAATTCATGATATCACTAAAAACTATCCAATAGTGGAGATGTATGAGAGGGCCAAGGATGAGGTATTCTAGGTGATGGGTGTATAGTAATTAGTGGATGTGATGAGGAGCATTATTAGGTTGACCACAGAGATATAGTATTATAGGACCTTATATGAGGATATAGTACCTATAGAGTGTCATATATCCTCCTTTCAAGATAGATCATAATAGTCAATTCATCAAGTTTTTAGGGGTCATGAGTACCACCAAGGACACCCAGGCCACCAGGACCACCAATACCTCAACCATGAGTTTTGAGATGTATATATGTATAGGGGATTTTTTATATTGTAGGTCATTCTTTCCCTATAGGCCCATATTATTGTATATATTTTTTGACATGGATTACATGTGGATGATGGAGATTATTTTCACACACACACACACACACACACACACACACACACACACACACACACACACACACACACACACACACACATGATGAGATATTATGATGATGGATGTATGTAGACTATTTATGATTGATGTTGTTTATTGATGTCGATGTGGGATATAGTTATTTTTATGTGATGATTATGTGATTACATAGATATTATTGAGATAAATGGTACTATTTAGGATTACATGATGTGATTAGGTTAGTATGTAATATATTTGTTCATGGTTATGATTTTATGGTTATATGATTTATATGATGTGCTTATTTTTATGATATTATCAAATGTGATGTGATGGATGGATCTTGGCATTTTATTGATGATGTGATGATGAGTATATATTTTTAGATGATTTATTTACATGTATTATGTTAGATGTAGTGTATATGGGATATGATTTTTTTATTTCAAATGTTGTTTCATGAGATGGATTGATATGTTTTATGTTTGTAGTTCATGATTTACATGTTTAAGAGATGATTATGACTTTGATGTGATGTGTTTCATGAATATGCTATGATGATTTCATTATTATCTCATGTGTTAATGAAATATTAATCCCCATTAGCTTGTTATGTTCTTACTTGCTATGGTAGGAATCCTCTTGCACCATGAAGGTAGGGTGTGATGGGATGGGATAGGATTGGGGTATGGGTAGGTTAGATATGGTGAGAATGACTAGGGTTAAGTACTAGAAGAAATAAGATGGGTTAATGGTTTGGGAAGCCATTAAATTTTTTGAAATACTTTCTAATATTGCATCTTTTAACCATGGGCTAAGGATATGAGAAGTCAAAAACACATTAGTATAGATGTGCGTAGAAATATTTTTAAAACATGACTTTTCCTGAGAAATCATTTTGAGGTCACTCGTACCATCCTCATTTCCATGAAAATTGACAAGATAAAATATAAACAAATTACTATAAAAACTAATTATCAAATGAAACAATTTAATATATAAATGAAATACCATCACACACATACATAATATAAAACACATGATCATAGAAAATAATCAAAGATAACATAGAATAAGAATAATAATATTAATAGGGATATTTATAGAGAGAAAAAATTTATTAAAAATGATTGTATACAATGGACCCAATGATGATGTATAGGATATGTGGTACCCAAAACCTTATCCGTGTCAGCATGGGAGTCTAAAAGCCTTGTCCATGTCAAGATGGGAGTCCAACCAAGTTTGAAAATAATAATAAATTAGGGGTCATGGTGACCCTTAAAAAATTGGTATCATAGTGTATGCCTAAAAACATAGAAAATAGAATTTATACTTTGTGACCCTCCATAGTGATGATATTAGTGGGACAATGTGGACCAGAGGATTAGTGACAACAATGGACAAATGGGGGTATAATTTTTTCCTTGAGGATAAAAGGAGTCATGTATGTCAAAGGATATTTTAGAGGGGGTAAAGGGATAGGGAGTAATGATAAGTATGTGATGGATCATATTATATATATATATATATATATATATATATATATATATATATATATATATATATGGATAAGTGATTTTGAAGAACCCCCTAACAAGTATTCTCAGTGCTTGATAAGCCATGTCTACTTCCTCATGCTGAAGTAGTAGTCTTTTATTATTATTCAAGAAACTTGTGATAGATGTCTACTATTGATACTAGGGTCAAGTTTATTTTAATATGATGCCAAAGACTATTTTTCATCATGACACTTGCCCAAGGTGTTAGAGAGCTAGTTTTCAACATTGAAAGTTTTTTTTTGACTAATAAGAGATATGGATAGAGTGGATTTGGGATTTTCCAAGAGTGGGGACTCATAGATAGAGGATGATGGATCTTGTCAAGATAGAAGCACTTTAAATGCATGATGTTTATAGGATCATCAATTTCTCCTTCTAGCATGGCCAATGTATATGCTCTTGATCTAAACTTAGTAATGATGATATAGGGCCCTAACTAATTGGATTAAAATCTCCCCTTCTTATCTCTATATATAGCAGTGATTTCTCTAATTTTCCTTCATGACCAAGTCACTAGATTTGAATTCTCTATATTGGATCCTTTTTTGATATTATCCCTTTATTTTATTTTGATAACCTCATAAATGATTAATTGGCTTCTAAAATTTCTCATAAATAAGTTCCAATTCTTTTAGGCATTCTTGTCTAAAATTATGATCATTGATGATGCCCTTTAAAGAGATTAAAAGGGAGGGGAGCTCTACTTCCACTAGAAATATTGTCTCTATCCCATAAAACAAGGCATATAGAGTATCTTGAGTAGGCGTATGGACACTTGTGCGATAAGACCATAAAAATGGATATAGTTGTAGGTGTCAATTTATGCTTGATTGATTGACTATTTTCTTAAGAATTTTATTGAGGGTATTTTTGGTAGCCTCTACTTGTATATTACCTTGGGGATAATAGGGGGAGGATAAATTCTATGTGATGTGATATTTTTGACATAGGGCCTCTACTTCTTGATTTTTAAATAATTTACCATTATCTAAAATGATGTTGTCAGGTATGTTGAAGTGGAAAATGATCTAATTGAGAATAAGTTTAGAGATTTGGAGGCCTATCATATAAGTGAGTGACATCACCTCTACCCATTTAGTAAAGTAATCCATTACCATAATAATAATCTTATGACCATCTGATGAAGTTGGATTAATATTCCTAATTACATCAAATACCCATATGGAAAATGGTCATGGACTCATAATAGGCTATAATTCCTATGCAAGGGCATAAATTAGGTTCCCATGTTTTGATAGGCCACACATTTCCATTAATATTGATAAGTGTTTCTTTCCATGGTTGGACAATAATACCTAATTCAAAGAAGTTTTTAAGCCAAAGCCATTATAATAATGTACCCACCACATATATCATCATGAACCTCTTTGATCACTTGAGAGGCCTCTTCTGATCTTAGACATCTTAACAAGTTTCCATCATAGCCCCTATGATAAAGCGTGGTGCCAAGGATTGTGTATGAATAAGTGTAATGACTGAAGGCTTTACATTGGTGGTGGTTGAGGTTAAGAGGGAGGATGTTATCATAAAGGTACCTATAGATGTCATGGTAAAATGGGAGAATGGGATAATTTATGACACAAATTTGAAAATGAGCCATAGATTAGTGGGATGCAATAATAAATGCTTAATTAAAAAGTTCCCTTCTAGAATGTCTTTAGGGAGATAAAAGGGGCCAATGGTAGCCATGGAATCAACAACTTTGTTTCTTCCTCATGGCACTTGCTCAAATGTTATAAATTTAAAATTTAATTTTAACTGATCCACCAACTGCTTATAAGGGAAAACAATTTCATCATTTATCTAGAATTCATCATTGACCTACTTGATTATTAACTATGAGTCACCAAATACTTGTAAGTGATGGATATTCCACTGAATGGCTAGATGAAGATCAGCTATCAAGGCTTCATATTCTAAAATGTTCTTAGTGTATGAGAAGGCAAGGAAAAAAGCCTTCAGAATAATATCACCTTATGGGGTGACAAGGAGGATGCCTGACCTTGAGCTATGTGTGGTTAATGAGCCATAAAAATATAATTTATAGCTACTTGATTGTGAAGTACTCATTATAGATTCATCTAAGAAGTTTGTTACATGGGGATCAATGCTTCAAGTAGTGATTCAATGAATTGATCTACATTGACTTGTCCTTTTATATCCTTTTGATTGACACATTCTATGTCAAACTCACTAATCAACATTATCCACTTTGCCATTTTTCTAGTAAGAGTTGACTTAGAAAATAAATATTTTAGGGGATTAACCTTGGCAATGAGTTATACCTAATTATTTAAATTTTAATGTTGAAGCTTTTGTGAGGCAAAAACAATGGCTAGACATGATTTTTTAATTAGAATATAATTCAAATTGTAAGATATTAATGTGTGACTAAGATAGTACATGGATTTCTCCTTACCCTGATCATTATGTTGTGCTAGGAGGGCACCTATTGCACATAGGGCTGCTAAAATGTATGGGAGTAAAGGTCTTCTTGATATGAATGGTGAAAATATATGTGGGTTAGCCAAATATTGTTTGAAATTTTCAAAATCTTGATGGAACTTAGAATTTTAGTTAAAGGTAGTCCCTTTCTTCAATAGATGGGTGAAGGTGTGGCATTTATTTGTAAGTTGAGAAATAAAATTCCTTATGGCTTGTAGTTTATCCTAAAGACTTTTGAGCTGATTTAAATTGTGATGTGGAGGCATTTATATGATATCTTTGACCTTTGTGGGGTTGACCTCTATGCCTCTTATGGAAATGATAAACCCTAATTTTTTTATAGAAGTAACCCCAAATACACACTTTTTGGGATTTAGCATGACTTTTTACTCTCACAATCATATAAAGATTCTTCTTAAAACCATATGGTGTTAATATCCTAGGTGATACTTCCATAGAATGTCATGCACATAATCCTTGACTATGTTGTGTATAATATCATGGAAATTGATCATCATGGTCCATTGATAGGTTGTACCAACATTTTTAAGGCTGAAGGGATGAATTGATAGAAAAATGTTCCCCATGGAGTGATAAAAGATATTTTGTGTTGGTCCTTATGTGAAATTTTAATTTATTAATATCTTGAGAAACCATCCCTAAGAGAGAACATTTTATATATAGTGATTGAGTCTACAATCATGTCAATGTTTAGAAGGGGGAAGTCATCCTCTAGACATGCCTTATTTATATCTCAAAATTATATATAAATTCAAATTCCACCTTGTGTCTTGGCTACAAGGACAATATTAGAAATCCAATTTGAATAATTTATAGGGTGGATAAAACCAGCTTCCAAAAACTTATGTAGCTCCTCTTTGACTAATAGTGCTTCTTTTAGGTGCATGTTTTATAATTTATTTTTGACTGGTTTTACATTTGGATGCACAACCAAGTGGTGTACCACTAAACAAGGGTCTAATCTATGCATGTTGGTATAAATCCATTAAAATATATTAATAAATTCTTTAAAAAACTCTATGATGACTTCACATTCCTTTGATGTCAGAGATGCCCCTAGTTTAGCTATTTTTAGATGTTTATTTGTCCTAATATTAACTTCTATCATGTCCTCAATAAGAGAGGGTGAATATTATTATAAGTAAGGGGGAAATGATATTTTTGGAACATCTAAAGAAAAGTAATCAGGAAGTTTTATGTCAATGTCAAAATACTCTTTTGATTCTAATGAGACATGTGGAAATTTATCTAGTTATTTCAGAGGCTCTTACTCTTTAAAATGTTCCTCATCACTTTAATTATGGGGTTCTTTTTATTCCCTAAAATATGTAGATTGGCAAAGATTTATTAAAAAAAAATCCCCTTTTATGGTCACCAAATGGCATGAAATCTTGAGCTCCCATGTATTCCAAACTTTCTTCATCATTTTGAAATATGTTAAAAGAAGGCACCTATTTTGAATCCAAGACTATAAGAAATGGATAGTGAAGGGAAATATTGATGGTGGAAATGGTAGTATTAGGGAAGAGGTTAGTGGTATCAAGCTCCTTGAAGTGACTACAAATGGAACCTATTTCAATGTCTTCATTGGGGAGAGACAGCACAGGGATTAAAAGAGTATCCATAATGATATTATTTTTGTCATCATCATATAGTTCATACCCTAAGAAAAAATAATATAGATATTCTTGAACCATGATGGGTTCAAGCCTACCTTTCACTTATTTACTCGATCCATTCCATTTATAATCCATATTCTCCATCATCTTATAGACATAGGGATATATTTTCCCTAGGGAGATAAGGGCCTCATCATCTGAAATAATCCATAAATCATCTGATTCTTTAATGCATTATTCAGATAAGAACATAGTGCTTGAGAAATATATTGATCCAAATTGGTATTTGATGGGATTAGTCTTACTCATGGTTGGGGATCCATAGTTATATGGAGAGAGAGAGGCAAATCACCAATGTAAAATGTTCTATATTTATATTCTCCACATCCCATAGATGTGATCTTCGAACAAGTGACATTGGGTAGTGGATCAGATGTGGATTCAAGTTGATCAGTGGACATGTATTTAGAATCTATTGGACTTAAGATGGTGTTATCTATGCTGGGATAATGATAGGGTGATGATGATTGGTCCATCTAATAACTGTGAAGATGGTTAATTATTTTGAGAATGGTAACTTCCATACTAGAGTGGGGAAATTTGAGACATTATTGTAAAGTGTATGGAATATCTTGCATTTCATGGATCTATAAATGTTTAAGCAACATATTATAAGGTAAGTCTACATCCATAACATGGACTAGTGTTTGTGTTAAGGTGTGGAGTCAAAAAGCTTCACATATGAGTGCATTACCAAAGTTGCAGGTTTACACAGTCACTGGCATCGGTCAGGAGCGACCGATGTCGGTCAGGAGCAGTTGAAGAAATGTCGGCGTCGGTAGAGGATTGGCTGATGACGGTCACAGGAAAATAGGTAGGAACTGGCGTCGGTTACCTGTGCATCCAGAATGCTATTTCTGAGGACAAAACCAAGTGTTTGCATGATGAGTTTAAGTCTTAGTCTTAAGTTTGCATTTCTATTATTAGCAAGATTGTTTTTAGAGCCCTTGTTCAAGAGGCTTAACTGTTGGTTGTAAGTGCATGCTTAAGTTTCCTAATTCTATATGTAGGAAAGATCTTCTTAGCTTATTAGAGTATGAGTAGAACATTGTGAATGTTTGAAGGACAGTACAGAGTTGTATCAATCCAGGTTGTTGGAGTTGATTGTACTTGAGAGAGAGAGCTCTTGAGGAATAGAGATATAGAGAGAGATCTTGTGCATTTGAGAGAGGTGTGGAAGAAAGAAATTTCTTCAATTGTATTTCTTTTGTAAAGATTTTAATACAAGTTTTCAAGGTGGTTTCTTGTATCTCTTGTTCTGTGCTATTTATCATTCTAGTTACTTATCTATCTAATTTAATTCTACGTTTATTGCTTTCACAAGTGTAATCATTATTGGTTGATCCCCAAAAAGTGGTATCAGAGCTTAGGTTCACTAACAGGTGGTTCAGATCTGTGTAGTGTGTGTTGATTACAGGTTGCTCACAGGGGTTTTTGCAGGGATTTCTGTTTGAGTGGGAGAAGCAATGGCAGAAGAAAGTAAGCTGAGAATGGAGAAGTTTAATGGCAAGAACTATCAACATTGGGGAATGCAGATAGAGGACTATCTGTATCAGAAAGATCTTTACTTACCATTAGGTGGGATTGCAAAGAAGCCCAAGGACATGGAGGATGAAGAATGAGAAGTTCTTGATAGAAAGGCTCTGGGGTCTATAAGACTGAGTCTGGCATCTACTGTGATATCTAATTTATCACAGGCAAAAAGAATGGTAGAGTTGATGACTACGTTAGAAAATTTGTATGAAAAACCCTTAGCTTCTAATGAGGTATATCTTATGAAGCAATTATTTAATTTGCATATGCAAGAAGGTGGATCTATATCTAATCACCTGAATGATTTCCATGGAATTGTTAATCAATTAAGTTTAGTCAATATTGTATTTGATGATGAAATAAAAGCTCTTTTAATATCATGTTCTTTGCCTAAAAGCTGGCATGGCTTGGTAATGGTAGTTTCTAATACTGCATCTACTTCAAATATTTTAAAAGTAGAGGATGTTGTTAGTGTTATCTTGAATGAGTAAATTCGTAGGAAAAACACAGAGGAAATATCAAGGAACACTTTAAATCTCGAGAGTAGGGGAAGGCAAAAAGAGAAGAGCAAGAGGAGATCAAGATCTAAGTCTAAGGTGAGAGGTAGATCCAAATCTAGAAATGGCAGGAGGCCACAATGCTAGAATTGTGGAAAGATGGGGCACATAAGCAGAGTTTGCTGGTCAAAGCCTAAGGAGGACAATCAGCACGAAGGAAAGGAAGAAGCAAAGGTTGCAGGTATTGCACAAGATGCTCTAATTTTCTCTTTGCATAATAATATAGAATCTTGGGTATTAGATTCTGGTGCATCTTTCCATGCTACCCCTAATAAAGAATATTTCAGTGACTATATCCATGGAGATTTTGGAATAGTGTATCTAGGGGATGATAAGCCTTGTAAGATTATTGGCAAAGGTAAAGTGCAGCTGAAGATGCAGAATGGCAACACATGGATGTTGAGAGATGTGATGCATGTTCCTATCTTGAAGAGAAATTTGATTTTTGTAGGAAAGTTAGGGGATGAGGGTTGTACAGTAACTCTCACAGCAGAATCTTGGAAGGTGACCAAGGGTACACTTGTTATGGCCAGAGGTAAGAGAGTAGGTACTCTCTATTTATGTAATTGTGTTACTAATATTTCTCCTTCTGTATTATCTACTTCAGATGTGGACGCTAAATTGTGGCACTCAAGGCTTGGCCACATGAGTGAGAAGGGGATGTCAATTCTTAAGTCTAAAGGTAAGCTTTTAGATTTGAAAAGTATGGATCTAGATTTTTGTGAGCATTGTGTATTTGGAAAATAGAAATGGGTTAGTTTTCTCAAGACTGGGTCTACTAAGAAGAGGCATAAGTTGCAGCTTGTTCACACAGACGTGTGGGGACCGGCTTAGGTAGCTTCTATTGGAGGATCACAGTACTATGTTACATTCATAGATAATGCTACAAGAAAGGTATGGATCTATTGTATTAAGAAGAAATCTGATGTATTTGAGAATTTTAAGATTTGGAAAGCTATGGTTGAGAATGAAATAGGCAGAAGATTGAAGTGCTTGAGATCTGACAATGGCGGTGAGTTCTGCAGTCTTAAGTTCAACTGGTATTGTTATACACATGGTATCCATAGGCAAAGGATGGTTCCAAGGACACCTCAACAGAATGGTATTGTTGAAAGGATGAATAGAACAATTATGGAGCGTGTAAGATGTATGAGATTGCATGCTGGGTTACCCTTAGAGTTTTGGGTAGAAGCTGTTGACACCGCAGTGTACCTGATTAATAGAGGACCCTCTACAGCTCTGGATGGTGGAATTCCAGAAGAGGCATGGATAGGTAAGAAGGTAGATCTCTCATATCTCAAAGTTTTTGGTTGTGAAGCCTTTGTGCACGTAGATAAGGAAAATAGAAAGAAGCTGGATGCTAAGTCTATGAGGTGCACGTTTATTGGCTATGGCTCAGATGATTTTGGTTTTAGATTTTGGAATCTAGGAACTAACAAGGTAATTAGGAGCCGTGATGTTGTTTTCAATGAAAAAGTGATGTATAGTGATCAGATGAGGAAGCTAAATCAATCTGGGCAGAGCAATGGAGAATTGGACGAGGTGACGGTTCAAAATGAGCTCGCGGGAAAAAGAAATAATCACTTGCAGGAAAACACTAAGACCGATGTCGGCAGGGTAGGAACCGACATTGGTAGTAGAGAAACCGATGTCAGTCATACAGAGACCAACATCGGTAGAACAGGCACTGGTGTCAGTCAGGAAGAACCGGCATCGGCCAGTAACAGGTCTACAGGTGGCCAAGGTCGGTCATTGTTAGAGAATTTGGGTGGACAGCGTGTTGTGAACGAGTCTCAGATGCCCATCAGGAGGTCAGAAAGGGTAAGTAAGCCTCCAATTAGATATTCTCCTTCTTTATACTATTTATTGCTAACTAATGGTGGAGAACCAGAGAGTTTTGAAGAAGCATTATAGGTAGAGTCCAAGAGTCAATGGGAGCATGGCATGGTTGAGGAGATGGAGTCCTTGAGAGAGAACCAAACATGGGATTTGGTTGAGTTGCCAGCTGGTAAGAGGACACTAAAGAATAGATGGACTTACAGGTTAAAGGAAGGTGAGAATGGATAGATGAGATATAAGGCCAGATTGGTAGTGAAAGGATCTGCACAAAATCTAGGTATTGATTTTGGTGATATTTTTTCTCTTGTTAAAATGACTTCTATACGGGTTGTATTGTCTTTGGTTGCTATTGAGGATTTGTATCTTGAGCAGCTAGATGTTAAGACAACGTTTCTTCATGGAGATTTGGATGAGAAAATATACATGGAACAACCGAAAGGATTTGAGGTCAAGGGTAAGGAGAAGTTAGTGTGAAGATTGAAGAAAAGCTTGTATGGCCTCAAGCAAGCTCCTAGACAGTGGTATTTGAAATTTGACAGGTTTATGACTGAGCATGGCTATAGTAGGTGTCAATCTGACCATTGTGTATATTTTAAGAGATTGGATAATGGTAGATATATTATTCTATTGTTGTATGTAGATGATATGCTATTTTCAGGATCACACATGCAGGATATCTCTGAGCTTAAGGTGAAATTAGCTCAAACATTTGCTATGAAGGATTTGGGAGCAGCAAAGAAAATCCTTAGCATGAGCATTAAGAGAGATTGGAAAAATCACAGGTTGATATTGTCTCCAGAGGATTATGTGGATAAGGTGTTGAAACGGTTCAATATGCAGGATGCTAAACCGGTAAGCACACCTTTGGCTGGATATTTTAAGTTGAGTAAAGAACAATGTCCTAATTCACATGATGAGGTAGAGTACATGAGTAAGGTTCCATATTCTTCCGCATTAGGAAGTTTGATGTATGCAATGGTGTGTACTAGACTGGATATTGCCCAAGTAGTGGGAGTTGTAAGTAAGTATATGGCCAACCCAGGGAAGGAACACTGGAAAGCAGTTCAGTGGATCCTTAGATATCTGAGAGGAACTAGCAGTAGACACTTGTGCTATGGAGGTTTAGATACTTCTCTACATGGTTATGTAGATTCAGATATGGCAGGTGATTTGGATGGCAGGAGGAGCACCATAGGTTATGTTTTCACTGTAGGTGGAACGGTGATTAGCTGGATATCAAAGTTGTAGAAGGTTGTTGCCTTGTCAACTACAGAAGCAGAGTATATTGCAGCCACAAAAGCTAGCAAAGAGATGATATGGATGACACGGTTCATGGAAGAGCTTGAAAGGGAGCATGGGAGTTGCAGATTGTATAGTGACAGTCAGAGTGCAATCCATTTGGCTAAGAATTTGGCCTTTCACTCAAGAACCAAGCACATACAGCTATTCATACAGCAGGTATTGGAAGATGGTGATTTGAAGCTGGAGAAGATCCATACAGATATGAATCCTGCTAATATGTTAACCAAGCCGGTTACAAAGGAGAAGTTGAATCTTCATTCAACTTCTGTTGGTCTTCATGATTGAGTTGAAGATGGAGGAGCTAGAAGATGTTGCTGTACAGGTACTGGTGTAGCTATTTATCTCCAAGTGGGATATTTTTAAGGTGTGGAGTCTAAAAGCTTCACATATGAGCACATTACCAAAGTTACAGGTTTACATAGTCACTGGCATTGGTCAGGAGTGACCGACATCAGTTAGGAGCAGTTGAAGAAATGCCAGCGTCGGTAGAGGATTGGCCGATGACAGTCATAGGAAAATAGGCAGGAATCAGCGTCAGTTACCTGTGCATCCAGAATGCTATTTCTGAGGACAGAACTGAGTGTTTGCATGATGAGTTTAAGTCTTAGTCTTAAGTTCACATTTCTATTATTAGCAAGATTGTTTTTAGAACCCTTGTTCAAGAGGCTTAACTATTGGTTGTAAGTGCATGCTTAAGTTTCCTAATTCTATATGTAGGAAAGATCTTCTTAGCTTATTAGAGTATGAGTAGAACATTGTGAATGTTTGAAGGATAGTATAGAGTTGTATCAATCCAGGTTGTTGGAGTTGATTGTACTTGAGATAGAGAGCTCTTGAGGAATAGAGATCTAGAGAGAGATCTTGTGCATCTGAGAGAGGTGTGGAAGAAAGAAATTTCTTGAATTGTATTCCTTTTGTAAAGAGTTTAATACAAGTTTTCAGGGTGGTTTCTTGTATCTCTTGTTCTGTGCTATTTATCATTCTAGTTACTTATCTATCTGATTTAATTCCACGTTTAATGTTTTCACAAGTGTAATCTTTGTTGGTTGATCCCCAACAGTTTGATGCACTATAGGTCCCACAACAATGGGAAGATAAATAGTCCTAGTGAATGGCCTCTCATTATCCTCATAGGCTTCTGTCATTATCAATGTGGGCCCCAATTATGTTTTTTAATATCCCAAATTCTTCAAAAAGTCTAGATTACATAAATTTAGCATTGATCCTCCATATATTATAACTCAAGAGACATGATGGTGGGATATGGACACTTCAATATATGGGGGATAATTATGGTGTGGGCCAATTGGAGGCATATCCTAGACACCAAAAGAGATCTATTGTGAAGGGGATAAATGTCCTACTAGTGCTTGAAACTAATTAGTATCTAAGTCACTAGGGACTTTTAGATCATTCAAGACTTGTAGTGTAAACAAGATGTTTTAAGAAGATCTATTAAGGATATCTAAGCTATATTTTTCTTGAGTTGATAAATGATGTCATAAGATTTATTGGAATATCTTGAAGTTATTTTAGGAACATTCCCTTTTTGGGTAGCAGATGAAGTGGATGAGTCTTTTGGTGATGCCATAAGAAATGTTATCTTATTGTGTCTAGTAGTATGAAATAAATAGTGGCTTGATTATTATTTAGAATGGTGGATAAAGATGGAGTGGGTTCTTGGAGGTTATGGATTTAAATGGTATTAATGTAGTGTCAAGGCACTTTATGGTAGTCATTATGGTTAGATGAAGATGCTTGACCTTGGTCTCTTGGTGGTCTCTGATTTATTTGGTCATGCTTAGGGAGTGGATCCTTATAGATACTAAACTACTCATTTGTTAATTTATTTGGGGGATTTTATCCTTCAATTTCAATGTCTCCTCTTTCAATTAAATACTAGATTTAGTGTTTAAGTTGCATACACTATTCTGTATCATGCCCCTTAACCTTGGTATTTGTAAAACTCATTTTCATGATACTAATCTAGCTTGGGTTGGTGATAATCTACAAGTATAATTTTAGGCAAAGTGATAATATTAGTAACAATTAATTATTATAAGACTATTTCAATTGTGACTCCCAAGCTTGTGAGTGGTGTTTTACCTATTTGAGGCATTAGCTTGCCTTGGGGAACTCAGATGGAAGAGACATTTGGCTATTATGTGGGACTCTTATTTTGAACTATTTATAAATTATACTATTTAGAATTTGTTACTCCATCTCCCATGACATTGTTGTTTTTTTTGAAGACTTTATAATTCCATAAAAAAACTTATCTTTATTTTGGGTGTGCTCATTTGGAGAATATAACTTGATTGCCCATTTTTCACTAAGGGCTTTCTCGATTTGCATTCCTTTCTCTATTATCTCATTAAAGGTCTTATCACATTGTAAATTTAATTGATACTTGTGTTTAATATTGAGATTATCCATGAAGACCTTAGCTAATCCTTTCTTAGGTACTATACATCTCAAGTGGCTTGCCAAACATTTCCATCTCTATAAGAAGTATGCCAAACTTTCACCGCTTCATTACTTGGTATTATAGAGGTTAATTATGGAGATGTCATGCTCAATATTAAATGAGAAATATATAATTAATTATTATATAAATTATCCAAATATATATATTGACCTCTTGGGTAAATGCATAATCAATTTTAAAGTGGGTCTAGTGAGACTTTTGGGGTAAAGTCTCAACAAATAAGTATCTTTTTAATACACCTCCTATAAATCCACATAAAATTGTTGGACATGATCTCTAGGATCTCATTTCCGTCAATATTTTTCAAATTTTTGTACCTCAAAGTGGGAAGGGAAATGTATTTATAAAATACTCATATTCAAGGGTGAGGAACAAAAGTCTTCATACTTATATTTGAGGGATTATGATAATAGATCTATTTCTTGGAGGGTATATTTAATCACTCTTAATTCTTGTGAAAAAGTGGGATCCCCAAGAGGATTGGTGTTTTGATTTTGGCTTCCTTGGGGAATATGGGTGTTATGGGAATTATGGGGTTTATGAGTATTTTTGGTGTTATTGGTATTGTTAACATTATGGATGTTATTAGTGGTATTGTTATTATAATTATTATTATTTGTGATGTTTTTTGAGGAGATGGTGGATTAGAAGGTATATCTATTGTGTTAATTGGTATAAGTGATCTTATATGATAGCTTATCTCTGATTAGCATCAATATAGTTATTTTAAAGGGGTAGTTGGTGTTCCTCTTATACAAATCCATGGTCCACACCTTCCTCTTCTTTGGGTAATTCATTGGCATGTAGATTATGATGGGGTGTGTTTGGATGGGGCAAAGGGCGGAGTAGATTATGTAAGAGAGTAAGGTTTAAGATGGAAGCTAAGGTGCCTCTTATTTTGATGGCACGGGCTAGGATATGATCATGATTCTCATATATATAGAAATAAATTAGGTTTTAAACTTAATAATTATGGAAGGGGTTAAACCTTTCATCTTCTCCCCTAGGTATGTGCATGTGACTATGTGTTTTATCATATTCCCTAGTTGTTCAACCATATGCACCAATGGTTCATTATCTTAGTTAGAGGCTTGTCCAATTCTGAGTTAGGAATAGGTTTAAATAACCAATTTAAAAGAGATATGTGATGAAATGTGATAGATGAGATGGATGTTTTCAAATAATACCTCCATATAGAGACCAAATCTACTATTGGTCAAAATAGAATGATGTAGTCATATTTAGAAGATGATGAGTTGACTAATAATTACCATGAGACAAAGTCTCAGAAGAAACCAATCTAGCAAGGATAAAGAAGAGTGAAGGGATGAAATACCTTACCTACTATAAAAGAGACAATTTTATATGTGTTAGATGAAAATGGTATTTGATAAAGGTTAAGATAAGTGATGGGTGTTATATTAGAGTCTTATAAGACTTTGTGTATTGATAATACCTAGTCTAGAAGATGTAGAAAGGGACAGATGATAGCTAAAGAAGATGGGTGACCACTATAAAATGATTTAAAAATGGAATATAGTACTCAAAGGTGTTAATATGGATAGGGGATGGGATATGTATGATAAATAGGATGTGTACTGGGTGGATAGAGTATGTGGTTGATGTAGGATTGGACAAGAATGATAACCACTCAAGATGAGTTATATAAAAATAGATGTTGACTAGCTACTAAAAAATATGTGGGAAGGAGGATGATTATGAGAATATGTTATGATATGGATAAAGTGGGGTAGATGGTAACTAAATACTAGTGAAATATGTAAAGGGGTAACTGTAATGGTGGGTATAGTGGAATTAATAGTAGATATGGGAAATATTTTAGAGAGATGAAATGTTTGGATATAATGGAATAGGTATATTTATAAGATTTACTAATGATATGGGATGGATATGGGATGGATAGATGATGTGGTAATTATGAGGTAGTATGATAGAGAATATAAGGTTGGTCAATAAGGATCAAAACTTCTCAAGACAAGTTATACAAATGGATATGAGATGAGGGGGGATATACAAGCTAGGAACCAAAGAAAGATGTGAAAGGAGTAATTACTACAAGAAAGTTCTATAGGATACATATAAATGGGGTGGATAGTAGATAGAGGAAGTAGAGGAAGGATGAAATATTTAGGATATGGAGGATATAGGGTAAATATGAGATGATATGGATACACAAGGTTAATATAGTGGTCAAAAGGTGATATGAAATGGATATAGAATTAAATAAGAGGGATATTAAAATGGGTATTATATGGATGTTAGGTGATGAATGGGGATGAATGACCAATATATGGGTGAATAAGGATGAAAATTTAGGATGTGATATGATGATTATAATATGATGAGTGTTAACCTAGAGGTGTTTAAGGTATCACATAAAGTATAGGTATGGCTGACTCAACTTACAAATAATATGGGTCTTTACACAACACTCAAACATCACACTCAAGTACAACTTAAATTAGTCAACTATTATGAGTGTGTAACCCAATGCCTACACCATATAATATATTCATAGGTGAGGCTATAGGTTGATGACCCATTACAGTATTAATCAAACCCTCTCAACCCTACTCACACTTGATGGCTACTTTGGAGCTGATATTGGTTCCCATAATAGTAAACCTGTTATAGCCAAAGGATCCTAATATAGGTATACAAAAAAGGTTCTTGGTGAATACCCTTTTTATGTGAAGGTATGTTGGGGCCTAATTCCATGTAGGATTCTATCTAAATGCCCTATATTTTGGAGCCTAACTTCCCCTCACTTCATGAAACCCTTTATGGGCAATTCTGCTTGGGTGTGTAATGATCACTCTTGATTTTTAGACTCCATAAAAGTATAGAGTTTGGTTAGTGCATGGTGATGAAATATATGTCACTAAACCATATATTATAAGCCTGTGCTTGGGAAGAAATTCCACTTCCAATGCTATCCTAGAGTGGGGCTAATAAATAGGTAAACATGATGTGATTAACTAACTAGTTAATTACCTACATGTGAGGGGCATAAACATGATAATTATTCACAAGTCAACACACACACAAGAAAATATATACAATGAGATAATTTATCACAACAAAGATATATATATATATATATATATATATATATATATATATATATATATATATAATTACCTACATGTGAGGGGCATAAACATGATAATTATTCACAAGTCAACACACACAAGAAAATATATACAATGAGATAATTTATCACAACAAAGATATATATATATATATATATATATATATATATATATATATATATATATATATATATATATATATATATATAACTAAGATAATATTCTAGAGGCACCCTTCTTATAAGCACAAGGGTTAGAAATCCAAGTGGGCTGCTTTGTTTTTTGAGGGATCCTACACCAAAAGGGGTTAGTAGTTTGAATTTTTACAAAATCATAAGTCCCTCTAAAACCACAAATACATAGTGAAATATCATGAACAAAATCAAAACAATAAAATAAAATCATAAGTCATGAGTTATGACTTTGTAGAAGGTTAGTAGACCATGATGTTTATCTTACAAACCACAATAGTTAAACAAAACCACTACTTAAAATACCAAAATCATAACTTGAAAAAAAATGAAATCTACATTTTTATGATATAATTATAAAATATTCCTAAGTTTCAATAAGCTAATTATTCTACCAAATTAACTACAAGATAGATTGATCTAAATGAGTATAGAAATCGAAATATATAAAATATTGTGATAACTTTCATATATAGTGAAAAAATGGACTTATGCTACTAGACAAAATAAACAAGATGATATCTACTCTATACAAAACCTAGTGCTACTGAAATTTAAATCTAATGTTAGTTAGGTAGGCCTAAAATATCCTATTATTTATATAACTATAAATTTATGACTATAACTAACAAAATCATGAATGCATAGACAAAATTTCAAGTTTGGGACTTGTAAGTTTGTAATAAAGTTTAAAATAGTCTAGAGATGGGGTCTATGATGTTGGTGTTGACATTACTATACCCCATGTAGATTATAAACATAGAAACAAACATTTTAAGAGCCTCTCTCTAGGTAATTGGTTAAGTCAAGATACCTAAATTGATAAATGAAAACAACCTATAATTCAGCTTGAAAACTTAAGAACCTTCCCTACAGATCTTGAAACCTTTTTATTGATGATCCAAAGAATAAATAGGTCATATTTTTAATAATTTTATAATAAAAGACAAAAATACAACTATCAAAGATAATAATGCTACTACCAGGTCAAAGTCGCTAGTTACAGAGTCAAGATTTTGTGGGAGATGGTTAAAAGGTCAAGGTTTGGCTTAAAATCTGTATCCCTATAACCAAAGACTAGAGTACCCTTAAAAAAATAAATTTATAGAGATGTTTATTATTAAGTGATAGCATGGGATATAAGATAAATCTAAGCTCATAAAAATCATGAATACACCTGACAAAACTTCTACTACAAGTACAAAGTTATAACTATCAAAGTCACAATTTTGTGGAAGATATTCCAACACCTATATATCAAGTAAATACCTTCCTTGTCCTACACATAGAAAGATATAAATATAAAACAAGATAAATGTAGAGGGGGATTAAAAAGAATAAATCACAGATACACCCCTAATTATTAATCTTAATAAAATCATGACTGTAACCTACAATACCACTATTAACAGAATAAAATCACAACTCTTGAAGTTACATTTTTGTCAAAAACCAAAACCCTAAAATAAACTTAACCATTAGTGGTTAGTTAAAAAAATCACTACTCAGTATAAAAATTCATGACTAAAATACCACTAATACTAGTTTAAAATGGTAATTCACATGTACATGTTAAAAATTCAAAATTCAGCCTTCAATTATGATCCAATTTATCCTATAAGCACTAAAATCACTTAGATAAATTTTGCAATGTTTCTATAAATTTTATAATGTTAGTTAAGGGAGTAATTCCCCACCATGGTTTCCAAAATGTGCACTAAATTTTAGATCCAAACTATGTTACATATTCTAGTAATAAAAAGCTAAAACTCAATCACACAAATAGGAATGGATAAAAGAGGCAAATCAGAATAATAAGAACATGTTTATCATCATTTTTATCTCCTTATGACTCCACTCTAGGATTTTAAAATGGATTGTTTTATGTCAAAAACTTGAAATTTTGGATTGGTTGATAAGTGGTTATAATGGCTTCCAAGTGATTGAATGGGCTTGATAGTGGCTATGGATGGATGCAAGACAGATTTTATAGAGGCAAGGTAGTATCAATATGATGGATTTATGGATTTTCCAGTTAGTTCTAATGGAGGTGAGGGGTGGTTTAAATATATTTTGGAGGGAAGAATAAATGGTTGAGGTTTATTTAAGGAATTTAAAATTCCTTGGAAACCTCAAGATTTAGAGGCTTCTAGAGAAGAAGGGTGATAATAGAGAAGGTTCTAGATTTGGAGGATTATATAATCCTTCTTAAGGTTAACTTATGACAATGGAGGTTAGGTAAATTCTAGGTGGGATTATAAGGAGATTAGGTCATGACTAGGGGAGTAGGCTTGTAGGAAAGCCTAAGAGTAGGTTAGTGTAGGTGGGTAGGTGGGGTATGGGAATTTAAAATTCCCAAGTAATGAATAAGATAGATTAGGATGGGATTAATAAGTGATTAGGGAAATTAATGATGAAGTGGGATAGACTAAGGTTACTGGATGAATAAATAATATAAGGGGGATATTAGATAAATGGCTAGGAAAGGGGGAATAGATTAACAAGATGAATTAGAGTAAATGAAATAATCAAAATTATATCAACTAATAGTAATATTAGGGAAAATTAATGAAGTGAGTTAATTTAGGTGTATACACAAAAATACATCATAAATATACACATAAGCCTTTATGTGTAGGTTTAGGCTTATTTTGTCTAAATAGATATTTTGGTTGTAAGCTCTCTAACTGAGAATCTTTGAATTGGTTTATAGTTCAAGTAATTATTTGAATAGATATATCCTAAAATCAAATATTATTATAACTCTTACTACCTCTTGGTTTCTTAATACCATTGAATATTCACTCTACATACCTCACGACCTCCATGCTATTATCTTCATAATAGGCCTGATTGAGTTTATGAGACTATTTGATGGTGATTTTAAGTTTACTTCCTCTTTATGTCATTGTTTGATATCTTCAAGATCTTATCTAGTTTCCTTGTTTGTCTATTTGGAACCCAAACTCTAATGCATATACTATACATTTTCCTCATTTACTTACACAAGTATGTATGACTCATTGACTATATATGACCATTGAGTATCTTAACTAATTACTTAGGATGGGATGTTTTCAATATGGTCACTAGATACTTTTATATTATTATTCCCCATATTGATTTTATGAGACTATTTGATGGTGATTTAAAGTTTAATTCATCTTTATGTCACTGTCTAATATCTTCAAGATCTTATCTAGTCTTCTTGTTGTCTATCTGGAACCCAAACTATAATGCATACACTATACCTTCTCTTTATTTACTTATACAAGTCTGTATGACTTATTGGATATATATTAGCATTGAGTATCTTAATTACTTACTTAGGATGGGATGTTTTTAGCATGGTCACTAGCTCCTTTGATAGTCTTATCCCCCATATCAAAGGTTTCTTCAATTAGGGTAAAAAGTCCTTTATGCCTACATGTACATTAAAATACATAAGACTTATAAAGATATTTACACATAGGATTGAATATATATGACAACTTGTGGTTATTTCCATCTGTCTTGGTCATTGCATATAACCCATTTCTAACATCTATTCCCCTCATGGCACAATACATATGACTTCATCACAAGTTTTATTGACATTAGAGTGATTTGACCACTATTAGATGTTGAGTTAGATCCTTAAACTTCTATATACACTTTCCAAACTACATAAACACCCTATATATTAAGACCACATAGGCTTGACTATGAATTGAGAGTTATGTGACTACAAGCATAAGTTATACTCACTTTTAGAACACTTAATGATGTTTTTTGAGATCATATTAGTTCCAAATGACTCCATAAACTTGTTTACCCATCCAATATCAAACTTACACACAATTATATCATATCTTATCCTACATACTTGAGAGATAATTAAATTCTCCAGTAGGCCTAACTACTACCATTTAGGATTCTTGGGTTTTCATGATAATGTTAGGTTTGAAGAAAAAAACTTTCAATGACATATTTTCCTCCTTTAGGATCTAAACCATCTACATGGTGTTTCCACATTCTAGTATCTATTAATTTGACACTTAGACTTCATTTTAAGAAAGGTTTCATGCATTATACACACAAGGAGACCTATAGGTCTGCCTTTTCTTCATCTTAGTGTTCTTGATCATGCATTATAGAACCATGTTATTTTTAAGAAAAAGCTTACAATGATTTTTAATTTTTTTCATGAAGTTTTATCTTCATATATCCCTCATAATAAATATTTGGCACTATCTCTCTTCATCTCTATGTAGAAGAATGTGTGTGCATAGTCCATAGCCTAGAATAACATTACCATTATCTTTTTGAGCATGAAGTCACTTTTGAATTGCCTCTTTTACATATTGTTAAGTGTTTTCTCAATCTTCCATCTTTAATTACACCCTTTGAGTATCATTCCAAACAAATATTTATTGCATTTATTTTTCATATGTGCCAAAGATACCTATAAGTATAGGTAGACCTATAGGTCTACATCTTAATGTCAGAAGCCTTATTGATTAGGTTTATCTTAACCTCATATAACTTTAATATCACCTTAGAATTCCACTTTACCTCTCTAATGAGGTTAGGATATTCTTAACAAGGAAAAAAATACCTCCTTACTCCATTATTGCAGGCATACCCATGACATAGTCTAAAAGACTTGAAAACAATATTTGTTGCTTAGAGAAAATGATATTAGAATGAGAATAGAGAAAATTGGTGGAATTTTAGAGATTTGAGAGGAATTTAAACATGTAATATAACTTTATAAACATGTTCAAAACTATTAATAACCCTGAAACATCAATAAACAATGATAATTATCTTGGAAATATGTAAAAATGAAGTTTTCCTTTCCAAATTAGCTCACACTTGCCAAGTGTGGCTTGAATAAACATGTAATATTATTTTACAAACCATAAATATCTCCCTCAATTTACATTATGTTTTCAATAGACTTAAAACTACCATTTCAAGAAGAAAACTGAGCCTATAGGGTTTGTAAGCAGTTTTGAAGTACACTAGAGTCTTAACGATTTTTCACAAAAGAGAGGGGATGGATATAATTACCAAAATATATATATATATTAATAGGACCCATTCCTTTTTCATAAATTTTAGGACCCAACTATCTATCTTTTGTCCATACTGAACATTTAAAAACTACCCTTATAAGCTTATGAAGAGGGGGATGAAAGAGAAAAAGCATATTTTTAAATTTTAATACCTATGAAAGATTTAAAATCATGGATATGACCTATAAAATACAAATATACCCTTTTAATGCATTTTAACCTACAATTGAATACCCCAAATCCATACAAACTCCTAAAACTACCTTTTTTGGAGAAAAACTAAATAGTTTTGGACATGTAGATCATTATTCTAACTTCCTTCTTACATTAGTACATTTCTAAATCCTTTAAAATATTTTAAAATTGTAATGGTATGTGTATTCCATCTTGATCATCTTTTTAAATGGACTTAAATCCCTTAAGATCATCTTTAGGTGCAAAGAAAGCTAGTGTATGTTAGATGATCTCATGTAAAGAAATTAAATCAGTCCAAGACCTTATATGAATTAAAATGAATTAATAACTACCTTATTTAATTATACATGAAATAAAATCACCTTGAGAAGGATTATTTTGGTCATAAGTGAATCTTAGGTTTCTCCAAAAACCTTAAACTTTGCTAAAATACATTAATTTCATCAAACAAGATTAGAAAGCATTAAACCAAGTGACCAAGTGAAAATAATTGAATAGATATACTATGAACCATCTTGACACATCATGAAATATACTTAAGACCCACTAGACTGACATTGAATGCATTATAAATCTTGGCAAAGATAATACCTTAACCAATGCTAATAAGATCTTACAAAGACCACTTGAAGATCACAGAAGCATGTCAAAGCTATGAACAAGGTTGTAGAAGCATGAAAAGAAAAGTTTCAAATTATAGCGGTGATAGATTGACCTATGTGGTCAAAATTGTCAAAAAACATTACCTTAGATAGTTTTACATGTTCCATAATGAACATAAGAAGTGAAACCTTCTCCTACTATACAACAAATTCCACCAATATTTTCCTTGAGAAATGATCAATATAGTTATATTATAGCACCAAATTGCTTTTTATATTATGATTCATCCACATGTAACATTTTTTATTCATGTAAAGTCACCCTCTAATTCTATGATACAATCACTTACTATGGTCTTCCCATTGATGGGATCTTTGTATAGTTTATTTTTGTAAATTTTAAATACATCAAAAATTTAAAAAAATATAAAATATGTCAAAAATATACAAACACATAAACATATTTTAAAAATTAAAAATATATCATAAATAAAAAATCATTACCTGAAGCATGACATGAGTTTCTAGTCAATTACTTACATATGTTATTTATCACATTTCTTAATAGGTAACATATTAAGTTTCATACACACATGTGTATCATGATGTATATGAGTGTGATGTAGGAAATACAAACAATAAATGGATACTTAGATGTTGTATTCCTTCTACCTAATGGCCAAGCTTATGATGGGGCATCTTATTCTAAAATTTACATTATCATATGTTTTAACTGTCTATGATGTATCTAACATGTTGAACTAAATATATTATAATTTCCTTACTAGTTACTCATATATTACATTTTTCTACATGTATATGCTATATTTATATAATGTGACATTGACACATATGGATGGTTTTGACTATTTTTCACTTGCTCTATGCTCCTTTGATGTTTTTACTTTCCTTACATGATAATATAAAGATTGATTTCTTATTATGTGTGGCCCATCTACCTTATGCATGTGAAATATTTATGTCTCTTAATTGAAACATTATTAATTTACTTTGTGTGTGTCACTTGGCCATATTTTTTATAACATGTTCATATCCTTTATTTGTGGGCCTTGGCCTTATGTGTGACATTCCATGGCATGACATCTTGTACTTGTTATGAGTTTTGAGATTGATTGGTGGTGCCATGATCCTGCACTTTTAATATCTAATACTTTTTAATGATGGATAAATTAATACATGCCTCATTTCTAAATCTATATAAACATAATGCTTTTATGCCTCAAAATTAATATGTTACATATATTCTTTAATGATAATTACATTACTATGATGGCATGCTCTCTACATGTTGACATGACTGTACATTATTATTATTATTATTATTATTAACAATATACAATTATATTATTTTGAGATGAGTGACTTGCAGGCTACATCCCTCATCTCAAATGAGTCATTTTAATGGAATCATCTTAGATATTTGAGCCTTCATGAGCATGAAAATAAGACTTGATGATAGATTAAAAGTTTCAAATATTGAAATTAAATTTAGAAGTGATATATATAAACACGTTAATATATATGATGGGAAATATGACTTAAATATGCATTCACTTTACATAAAATTGAATAAACATTCATACACACTTGGATGCATATGCATGGGCATATTTGAAAAAATTGAGAACATGAATTAAAATTTTAACAGATAGCTATATTTGGGAATATAAATGAATGGATATATATATCATTTCACATAGATACAAGGGTCATGATACTTATTCATACACATATTTTCTAGATTCAAAATACATTATATTGTTTCATACACATGTGCACTAAAATACCATTTAGAAATTGAATGGAAAATGGTTTTATTTCATATCAAATCTATTAGCATTGTGGTCATGATGGTGGCATGAACATTTTTTTTTTATTGTTAATGTATATTTTAGTCTAGTGACACTCAATGGTCTTAAAATTACTTATACTTAACCCATCGTATTATTCCATCTTTATATTATAGATGATGTACATTTGATTCTAGTGACTCTCAACTATCTTGGCATAACTTCTAGAAAACCCATTATGTTTCCACCTATTTTCTATATTCATACATTGTGTACTCCTCATTCATGAGAGTTGGATCACACATATTTATAACTTAGGGGATTGATTAGTCATTCAAAATTGGTAATTGATCATTATAAATTCATCAATAAATAAATAAGAGGAGTAATATCTCGAAGTGATTCAACATTGACATGTGGTTCTCTAATTATTTTATAGATTACAAGGAATCATGGATTCATCTCCTTATAGGTGTAATCATTCCTTGATATTACTTTAAATTTTAAGTTCCAAAGTTTTAGGTTTTTCAAATTTAAAATATGAAAAATGAATAGTTTATGTATTGTTTTAGGGTTTGATAAAAATGAGTCACCTATAAAATTAGAGTTTCCTATCAAATAAAAAGTATGTTGTACATACTCAATTGTTGATTTATTCTTTACTCTATCAAATTCATTAGTAGAATACATGGGTGAAAGTATAGATACCTATAAATGGTCACAAGTACTTGAAAATGTTAAATATTACCATAACTTAAACTCCATTATTTTTTCCCTTAGATTGTTCCAACCTTAGGATATTTTTTCCTTATTTTTAGGATAAGTTCACTGTAGGAAGACAAAATCCATAACATGGATGTATCCACATATTACCATCTTGTCCCAGTGATATTTAATGGCTAGTTTACAAAATTAAAAATATATATTTGTGTCATCCTTCAGGTTTCAAAAAAATTTTATAGGAAATTATTCAAAAGGTTCACTATAAATACATATCAAAATTCACTCATTAAGGGACTTGATATCTAGTATATTTCTTTCACATTATTGCACATTGATAAAATACACCCTATTTTTTCTAAAATTTAAGATCAATTGGTAGAATCAGTCTCAAATAAAGTCTAAAACATTCCAAATCAAGTCAAGATCTAAGATTTTCAAGTATCAAAGACAAATTTATAGATGCATACATATAATCAAGGATCACAATTTCAAAATCACATTAGGTGGGAGAAAGAAGTGTGGCTCAATTAATTCCTTGAATTATATAGATATGTAGGTAGTGATCAACCATCAACATGGTTTATTAGGTTTATCTTAATCCATTACACTTCCCCTCTCTTTTTTCAAGTTTATAGCTTTCACAACTACCCCTAGGGTTTCTAAGGAAAGGAGAAGGAAAATAATGATTTTTCAAGGAACTAACAAAATAAAAATATCTCAAATCTCTCAATAAACATATATGTAGGTGGAAAAATAGTCACAATTTCATTGCATTAAAATAATACAAGCCCATAATCAACATACATAGACAACCTATGTTTTTGTATAGGGAATATGGACCTCTCCAAACATAGGCACAAATTTTATCCCATAACCTAAGTTTTCATAGTCCTATCTTATTATGTATCTCAATTTTAGATACTCAATATGGTCAACAAAAAATCATAAAATCTAAGTATATTATTATAAATTTGTACTTGTTATTTTTAGTATATGTCACTTGTTAGTCAATTTTAGTCAATTATAATTTACATATAGATTTATGCTTAAACGTCAAATATTAAAATTTTAATATCTATATCATGGTTTTTACCTATTATAAAACATATATATTTTTAAATAAAAAATCGGGTAGAATAAAAGGTTAACACCAAAGGTGAAAATATTTATTATATTTTCTATGGGGAAATCAGAGATCAGATCTAAAACCTTACTACAAAAATATAAAACTAGATAAGAATAAAACCCTAAGGGATACCTATTGTTTTTATATGATTATATATGTGTACAGGTTTACCCATATGTTTTACAATAATTTGTTTTTGAAAACCCAATAGGATATAAGCTAGTAGAATAATTAAAATTGATATATATGGAATTTAAGTATACATTTGAATGTAAAATATTGAAACTAATTCTAATTATTTAACAAGTGAATGATACATATATTAAGTACAATAACAAGATGAGTAATTAAATTTTATAGTTTTCCATTTGAATTTGATTATATTATGATTATGGAAAGTATACTAAATATGGCCTATGTTCTGTTTTAGTTTAAGAACTATGTTTATTTTTGTATAGGGTTAGTCTCATAGGATCTAGGTCAATATCAAGTGGTTATTATTGACCTATGTGTAAATGACGGATAGTGACCATATGGTCACCTTTTCCTATATCTATTTTTTGTGTGTGATGTTTAACCCTGAAGATGTGTAAAACTCAAAAAATAAGCCTCCTTCACCTTCAAATCCTAGGTGTGATTTTGATAGATATAAATTTTGTAAAAATAGGAAAGTGTAATGGGTTATGTATACACATAATATTTTCAAAATTTTATCAATTACTAACACTTTGTATCTTGTAGGAAGCCATCGAGTCTCAATCTCTCTAAGTGCATGCCTTAAGTGGTATACTAAGAAAGGGGTGAGAAAATCATTGGTGCTTCATAAGATTATTTTCCCTCTTTCCATTTTCCATATACATACTCATATCCTAAAACCATTTACCGTAACCTTATTCTTCTCAGCCTTACCTATTCCAGTCATTTTCCATTTTTTATCCTCTTTGTTCTTTCCTTGACCCCTTTCAACTAGTTGACTATACTAGGTTGACTCTATATAGTTTTGAACTATAAATTACTATGCAGGGTCGACTGGGTCAACCCTATACTATTTAAGAGTATTTTTCATTAGGATATTTGTTAGCCTTTTAGTTTACCTATCTTGAGACCTAGTGATTTATTTCCCAAAAATATATAGGGTCAATTAGGTTGACCCTATACAACTAATATATTCAAAAGGATTTAGGGAAAAATATGCCTATATATAAAAGTTCATTTCCAACCATTTGTAAGAAGAGAAGTGAATAATAATAAGTAAGAATGAAAATTCTACTTGAGGAATAAATCTTAGGGTTCCTACTTTCTTTGTATATTTGCATCTTGTCCTGTTGAGAAGTATTTGGGATGCGTAAATAGGTTGTGTATCCTAGAGCTGATTTGTATTTATTATCCTTACACACCACAAAAATATCTTTCTAATCACCTTTTCCAAGGGAGAGATTGAGGCTCAATGGGTTCATATTCAAGGTAAGTATTCTTAGATTTATTTTTCCTTTGTAAGAGTAGATAGATAATGCAGTTGTGTTTCTCTTCCCATGCATTAGGATTCCATCTACATTGATGTGAGTATATGTCTTCTATGCATGTTTAGTTTAGTCTTTTTTTTCAAACCCCCACTTTGTGCCAAAATCTTTGGTATGCACTATGTTAGATTTACTTTCTTGTTTATTAGAGTAGAGTTAACATTAAACCTAGGACTCTTTTAGGGTTGTTGCATGATTATGTTAGACTAAAGGATTTGGGGCCCTTCCTAACATGATGTATTATGATAAGTGATCCCATAATTAGGTCTAGTAGATCCCTATATTGTTTATACCCTTGCATAATAAATGTATTCCCAATTGGAAGTGTAGGTATGCTCTATCTTCTCTAAGCCAAGATTGATTTATACACATGATGCATTTTTGATTACATATATTCTAGTGAACCTAACATGAACTAACCCTTATAGTATTTGTTTACCTTAATTAATTTTTTATTATTTAATTATTATATTTATCATATATTTTCCATAATATATCAAATATATCAACCCAATATCTAATATCTATGCACAAGTTTTTAGGTGTAGGCTACTAGATCAACCTAGTCGAACTAGTATAGTTTTTTAGCTTTCCAAACATCCATTCCAGACTACTAGGTCTAACCAACCAACCTTATACTTTTTTATACATCAGGTTCAACATACTAGGTTAACCTAGTTGACCTTGTACATTTTAGGTGCTCAACAACAAGTTTTTTTAAAGCTTGATTGACCCAATCGACCTAGTTAGTAGGTTTTACAAGCATATTTCAAGATTCCTGAACAATAATCTTCATTCTCTACATCTCTAATCCACCAAGGTTATTTTCTATCTCCGCATATCTTTATTTACTATATTTCCTTTCACAATTTAGTCATCAAAACTAACTTTGCACAGTCAACTAGATCAACCCTGTCAATCCAATTTTGTGCTCTATGTGTTATTTAGATATCTGGGTTGACTCTACTAACCTTGTTCATTTTTATACCTTGCTTTCACATGATAGGTTTGACCCTTTTAACCCTGTTATATATTTTTTAATACATTTTTGACCATATCAATATTGTACCTTATTTCAAAGTTGAAATTAACCATATGTGTTATTAATTAATTCACATTTTAATTTCTTATTGATTGAATTCTTAGAATATATCACATAGTTTAACTAGGTGGTTTTTTACTAATCATTCAATTCACTATTTTCAATTTTATGCACACATAGCCAAATCAAAAATTATAAACAAGTATTTTAACATTTGTCTACCCAAGGCCAACTTACCTGGATTTCATCACCAAGGGGAAAGCTAAATTGATACTTTGGTTAAGTATAAATCATGTTTAGTGATATATTTTTTCTAATCACCCAATACGCTTATTACTATGGTGTGATAAGTGAGGAGGTAAGCCCTAATACCAATCATGTATCATTGCCACTACAGTCACTTTCAACCTAAACTACTTGAAACCATCCTTATATTTCCATTCTAGTTCCTCACTTATAGCCAATATCCCATCACATTTAAAATCATATCTTATTAATCTAATAAAATTTAGGTTGACCAATTAGCTAGCTATCTACTTTCCATGTTATTTTCTTGCTCTTTGCTTAATTATATTTTTTATTATAAAGACTTACACTAGTCAACATTGGTGCAAGGTTTTGTGTTGTGTGCTTCAATTAGATTGGACAACATTAATCTAATTAATTGTTTGTTTCCTTTCATCTATTTCTTTTCAAATTTCTTGGAAAATTTATCTTGTGTCATTCCAAAAATCTGTTATAAGCTTCTTAAATTTCCCTCTATGATGTACTGGGTTGACCTAGTCTAGTTTATACCTTTTTCCAACCTCTATTCACTATAATGGATCAACCCAATTGATGTTGTACAATTTTTAGACCCTATCTCCTCTTTTTCTAATCCATGTTCATTATAATATATCAAACTAGTCAACCCTATATAGTTTCCAAACCCTATTTTTGTATTAGGTCAACCTAGTTGACCCTATACTATTTCTATCATTTTTTATTTTCTTTCTTTCTCATCTCTATTTCTTTCCCTTCATCATGGACTTTCTATTTAGTGACAATATTGAGTTGCATTCAAAAAACATGATGAATCTTACCAACCCTCATAGGGTCTCCCATAGACAAACTAGGGCTCCTCTATTAGATGCTAGTAATGTTTATATTACCACTCACATAATGAACTATGGGGCCCCTTTCAATACATATTTTTAGTGTAATCCTCTCTTCTCATTAGAAGACCAACCTGAATTAGAGTATACCACCAAAATTCTCTTCTTTATCTCTAAATTTCCTTAACATCAAGGAAAATATCCTTTTACCATTTACAATCTTATGATTAGCGGTCAAGTTGAAGAGCCTCATACTCTTACATTCTCAACTCAATTTAGAAGTACCATTTCCTTTGATTCTCAACCTCCTCCTTTGATTATGACTCCTTATCATACCATGACCTCTTCATCTCTAACTTCTTCCACCTCTATGCCTAATATATCCACTATCATGGTAGGTTCTACATCTGGTGGGCCTCTCATAAGATCTACTATCATTAATCCATCCACTAGTACATCATTTACTACCCAAGGTAATCATGCTAATAGTGATTCTTCTTCTCAACCATTCACTAGTGCATCTTTTGATACATGATCTAATTTGTACACTAGTGCCTCACATTCTCATAATTCCTCTCAAGTTCCTGTTAACATTAATAGTGGTACCCAAGTCACTAATACCAACTCTAATGCTTCTAATAATTCTAATCAAACACATAAACTATTATTAAAAACACTCAATCAAATTCATACCTTTCAATCTCATAACAAAAATTAAATGATGAGAATGCAAAACCACCTTCTTCATCTTCAATCTCATCCTCAACCAATAGCTTGGGGCACACATAATCAAAATGTTCCCCCTCTTCCTCTTCAATATTCTCAAGGCAATCTCATTCATTAACCTCTTTTGGTCAACAAAACCATTAAGCCTCTCCAAAATTAACCTCTCACTAATAAAATTATTAACATTGATATAGGAGGTATCACACCTATGATTTCTTATAATGGATCAACCAATTGCACCACTCATCGTAAAACATTTGGGAATCTTTATAAAGATTAGGTCAAATTTAACACATTTACCGCTACCAAACCATTGGCCAAAAATCTCACAAGTGATGCCTTGGATTTTTAAAACCAACTTAGAACTCATTCCATTACTAGTTTGGAGTATTTAGTGAATTCATTAGTTCAAAAATTCCAAACTAGTGACCTTCCTGAAAACACTTTAGCCCACTTCATAAATTGCAAAAAACTTAAAAATGAAACTGCTAAAGATTTTGTTAAAAGGTGGAAAACTTTGTCAAATAAATGTGAACATAAAATGGCCAATGACAATCTTTTCCATCTCTTTACCAATGCTATTTTTCATAATCTTCAATATTGAGTCTGCTCTCTCTCTCTCTCTCTCTCTCTCTCTCTCTCTCTCTCTCTCTCTCTCTCTCTCTCTCTCTCTCTCTCTCTCTCTCTCTCTCTCTCTCTCTCTCTCTCTCTCTCTCTCTCTCTCTCTCTCTCTCTCTCTCTCTCTCTCTCTATGCACATTGGAGGAGGCTATTCACCAAGCTAAATGACAAGATTTCCTTATGCATCAATTAGAGCTACCCAAAACTTATGTATGTCCTTATCTCTTACTTTAAAAAAAATCAAAATGCTACCAATGATGGTGTGACTGATTCTTATGATACCATTCACAATGTTCAAGTTGTTGATCCTAACCCTTCATTGGAACCAGCTCTCCATTCTCAACAATATACCAATGCTCACTTATCTTCACCAAACAACATTAATTTTAATAAACCTCTATCCTCAATTGAATTTCTTAAGAATCTACCTAGGCCTCTTCCACAAGAACTTGACCCTACCCATCCTATGAAATCTTGGTACAATCCTAACAAGTTTTGTTGGTTTCACACTAGTTGGGGTCATTCGCATGAGACCTATAGACAACTTTTTAATTTACATATGGACTTTATTCTAGGTCCTAATTTTGATAATGATTCTATCATTCAAAATCATCAATAAGTTTATGAAATTTATTTTAAGGATTATAAATCATATGATAAATTTAAAGCCTTGAACCAAGCCAATGCTCATTTGGATATCTACAAAGACCCTCTTCCTAACCAAAAACCTATCCAAGACAATCAAGACAAATCCACCCCTTCCACCAATAATATATAAAGTCTTGTTGAACCCTATTCTAAGGATAATGTAGGTAACATGACTAATATGCGAAGGGTGGTTGCTTTTATCAATTCCCAACCTATCTACACTCTTCCTTTATCTAGAACATATCACGTTATCTAGGAATCTTCCTCAACTCATTTAAATGAGTTGGGGTAAGATGACCTTATTACTTTTGATGATCCAATTTCCAATTCTCCCTTGGATAACACTTCTTTTTCTATTTCTACCACTCTTCCATCATCTTCTAAAATTAATGGTAATCAAATTTCTATTAACACTTATTTTACCAATTCTCAAAATCAACTTGAACCAAATACTTTATCATCACAACATGATTTAAAACCTTGTTCTAATCCTTTTTCTTCTTACCAACACAAATTTAAATGTACTTTGGCTCCTCCTTCTGAGGGCCTCCTTAATCATTATGCCCCTAGTTATAACAACCTTATTATGGGTTATGATAAGAGGGATGCC